>VWZO01012598.1:2297062-2319069 GCA_013396975.1 Bucco capensis
ATTATTTAATATAAAATTATAAATATAATTATATATATAATAATGTTTATATATATTATATATAATAATTATATATATAATTTTATATTATATGTGATTTTATATATATTATTATACTATTATATAATGTATACTATAATTATATATATATAATATTATTTTTTATATCTATATATTTCCTTATATATTTGACTTTCTCCCTTAATCAGCATCCCAAGCCACACATGCACATAAATATATATAATAATAATATAATACATAATAATATATATTATATAGTATATATAGTAATATATATTNTCCCAAGCCACTGAGTTTCAATGAATTCATGCTCTTGAGTGTATGTCTTTAAAAAAACAAACCTCACAGTCCTCATTCTTTATGTAAGAATGAAAATCCAAGCAATTTTCCTAGCTCTCTTTAGGGTAGACTTCTGTTTTGTTTCAGATTCTCATTTGGCAGCTCTTGCTGGTTGAGGCAGGGAAAGAGAGAATGGTTCTTATTTCAAGTAGCAGGTGCAAAGATCAACATGGAAATGTATGTACATGTCTTGGAGATGTAGCTATGACAAATGGAGAGAACAATTCCAGCATTATATGCAAAAATAAAGCTAGGTAATTGATCAAAAGCTGCTTTAGAAGGGGGAAAAAAAAAAGGAATCCTTATTTCTTTTATCTGCTACTGAATTCAAGTTCATTGTTTGTTTGCTCTCAGGGCTCTTGTATGAGCTGCTTTCATACTGGCCTTTGGGTGAAGTTGGTGCTGATGTTACCTCCTTGGTCAGCAGGAATCCTTGTAGTATATCCTACCTCTGGCTCCACCTACTCAAAGCACCTGATGCTGGACACATGTTTTGCAGAATCAGGTCTATGGAAGCTGAGCTTTCTCATTTCTATTTCTCTGGACAGTGAAACAAACCCAGCTCATTGATGCCTTGGCCATATCTGCAGGTTTAATGAGAATGACTTAACACTACCCAGTCTCTTCTATGAACTGCTGTATAATAGGAGAGTTTTCTTTCCCTCCAACCTGGCTAATTTCAGAAAATAAGAGAAAGAGAGTCAAAATATCCTGGCACAGCCTGGAAGGGAAGTGAGGCACTGGAAAAAGCTCTACACTTCTTACATCATGTTAACTGTGCTTTTAAATGCACAGCTGTGTTGGTCTGAAGGGAGGAAATTAAATGAGAAGAGGAAAGGGGAGGGAGAAGTGAAGCATCCTTAAGCAGCCATAGCAAATACAAAGGCAAAATGTTCCTCAGGTAAGGCACTCAGCCTCTTTCTTCTACAAAGAGGGATTACCTTTGACTCTCCCTGTAGATGGATCAACTCTCGGAGTACTTTTCATAGGCACAAAGCACCTTACAGCTCCCCTGGTGTCTCTGGTACTCTTGCTACACTCTAAAAATCAGCCCAATTTCCCTAAGCACACAGGCTAGCAGATGCCAAAAACCACTGCTATCTCCTTGCCCCCATTTATACAAGTTGTTTGCAGACCTCCCTCATGATTTTGATCTTTACTTCCATTTTGGAAGGAGCCTTACAGAAAAAACATCACTTGTCTCAATGACCCAAGGAGCATTTAGAGCCAGTGCCTATTCCCTTTTAGGTTGGAGGTGCTGAGAACAAAAAGCAAGGAAAGATCTTGGTGGAAAGGTCTTGGTTGATAACCCCATGTAGACAGGGAATGACATGATGTCTTTCGCTCTCTCACCAGAAGAGGTTCACCTTTTCCCTCCATAGTCCTCTTACCCAAACCTGCTTTTTGTTTGATTGGTTGGTTGAATTCTTTGATTTTAAACAAAGTCCTTGGAGCACAGGTTGAATGCCAGACAGGCAGGATGCCCTGCAGTGCCTTACAGGAACAAGACACTTCTTGGCTCTATGGATGTGCTCCTTCAATGCCAATAACTAATAAAGCAGAATCAACAGCTTGCTGCGAGCGTTTCTGCTGAGAGAGAACAAAGTACTTCTATCATCTCAAATGAGAACAGGTATCTTGGAAGCACTCAAAATAACACAACCTCCTGTGTCAGGACATGCCACATATTTCTGGAGTGTATTTTCCAGCTTATTGTGCATGCCAATCTGGAAGCAGGGACAGTACCTTGCTGCTGGAGCTCTTAATGCTTCTGAATTACCACAGCACCTGGCTAGGAATAGAGACCCAATTGTTGGCAAATGCTAAGCTGTGGGGGGAATTACCAACTCAAGAGTTGATTCAGAGCACCCACATCTCTTTGCAATAAGAGCAATCCAGGAATTTCCTAGTATTTTCCTCTTATGAGAAACACTGAGCATCAGACAGCTGAAGAGTAAAAATTGCTTCATGTGGAAACCAGTAAGCCAGCTGGAAGATGGCTGAGTTTGAACTGGTTCAAGACACTGGCTCTGCAGAAAAACCTCAGCTGTTCATCTCCCATTCAACTGCTCTGACCTCCATTCAGCCATCTGGGTGTCAAGTGTTTCCTCAGTCACTGAAGGCAGTGCTCAGAGTAAAAAGTTTGGCTGCCTACTCTGTGCAATCAGAAGTTTTCAAAGAGATTCCTGCCAGGACTCCTGAATGTTAAAATAAACTCTGCCAACACTTTCTTCTGAAATGACTATCTGGACATCACTAATTTCTTGCAAAATATGCCTGTGTCATCCAGTATCTCAGAAGAGCAGGGGCTTTCTTTTATGTCCTCAAGCAGATGCACATTTCCCTGCTCTCTGAGCACTCTGAGGCAGCTTTTTTTGGACTGTGTGACAAAAGGTGGTGAGAGATGCTGAAATCGAGATGCCTCATCTACCTTTTCTACCTCATCTGACTCCTGCAGGGATGAAGCAGCTCATATTTTGGGGTGTGAAAGTCCTTGCAGGAGGCACCCCAGTGCAGTGCTCTCACCCAAACCACTATCACTGCTTTGGGTTTTTTTTTCCCCTCTCTCTTTTCTGCCTATAAAAGAGAACATTGTGCCTATGCCATCTGTTAAGCAAAGTGCTGCACGTACATTGCAATATACCCTCCAGCACACAACTGGAGCCTTACAGATTAAATGTGAAGAGAAGTGGCTGTAAGGGGAGAGAAAACTCCAGGTGCTGGAGCTGTTACAGGTGAGCCTAAACATTTGCTTCCCCAAGGCAGCTACCTGTCAGGATTAATCTTGCTGAGCCCAGGAATGTGCCTCACTAGACACCGCACCCCATTCCAGGAAACCATAAATACCAAAGGAGATGCTCAGCACCACCCCTGAAAGCATCTTCTTTCTGTACAGACTGATTGCTGGGCACTGACAGCCAGACTAGCATCAATCCTGCCTTGTGCTGGCATTTTCTTAAGGTGGTTCCTTGAGGGAAACAAGGAAGGAGGTGAGCGTGGGTGCTTGCTGCCTTCCTCCTAAGAGGGGCTCCAAGAGAACCCCCTTATTTGCTTCTCTGTCCTGGATTCACCTGAGACTCTGTTTTTGATTTCCAGATTAAAGGACATTGTTTCTCTTTCTCAGTAATCCCAAAATCAACCCTAAGAGAAGGAAGTCCAGGAGAGGCAAAAGAATCATCTTTGACAACCCCTCTTATCACTCACTGATGGCTAGGCTTCACCAACAAAGATCCACTACAAGTACTTCTAATAATGCATTCCACAGGGGGACAACTGGGCTTCTGAACAATGCTGCCCCAGTGCCATGCAGGAGGGGACACAAAACATTTCCTGATGCTTTCAGTAGTGCAATTTTGCCAGAGTACCCCCAATCTGTCAAAGAAATACAGTACAGGAGATGAGGACATATTTAGCAAAAGCAATTGGCTCCTAGGTTTCTTTTCCTCCTGTTTCTTTGTTGTGTTAATAGGAGGAAAGATTGTTAAGCCTCCTGCTTATCTCAAACACCTTCTTCCCTTAATTCCCCCCTCCCCTTCCTCAGTTTCCCTAACTCTACTAGCTTTTTGTTTGTGGGCTGAAGTATTTTAGGTCTGGTTATACTTTTCAGATTGGAGAAGATGCCTGTGCACAAGATCTGCTTGGTATTAGATGTCAAGTTACAAGACTTGCAGAAGGTCAGTGCAAGGCTGGTGCTTGGAAAGGCAAACATCAGGTAAGCTGTGGAAGTCATCCCTATGTCCCCACCACATACCCAGAGGGACAGCTGAGCCTGCTGCTCCATGGAGTGCTGGGGCCCACTGGAACCCTGTTTCCCAAAGGATGCCCCAGAGGTCAGCACTCTCCACAGAGCTGAGTCCATGGCCAAGGCCACCAACTGAGGCCACACACCACAATTTCAGGGGCAGAGTTCCAGTGTGGTGAGTTACCACAAAAAAATAAAAGAGTGTTCCTGCCTAATTAAGGGCTTCAGGATCAAAAGCAGTAAGTTTAAAGTCCAAAGTGAAATGCTTGGCCCTAGGGAGCAGCCAGAGCCAATGCTGGGGGCAGTGGGAGGCAGCCAGCTCACCCACCTCAGACTGGCACTGCCAGAAAGACACTGCTGACTCCAAAAGTGCTCCTTTCCTCAACCTTGGAAAGAAAGGAATTTATTTTAAAACACAGCAGCATTTCTGTATTTTGAGGCAGAATGAGCCCCTGGAAGATTTCTTTCTTGTTTCTACATAAACATCTTTTAGACCAAACCCAAACCATGCGATGCCTCCATGAAACACCTACAGCTAAGAGCAGTGACAGCAGGACACTGGCAGTGTGGAGCACTTGTGTTAGGGCAACATGGTTGAGACAGAGGCACTGCAGTCCCTGTGGACCAGATCATCATTGCTTTGATCTTGTGTCAATCATTTTTCTGCACAGAGCAGTCTCACATCTCTCAGAACACATCTTTGGGTGCATGGTTCACCCAACTAGGGTACCTTAACATTTCAGACTGGCAGAGCTTGGTTCATGTTATCATCAACTGAGAAAAGAACCCAAGTGTTCATCATCTTTTGATGCTTTCTGAAGACCAGAGTGTGCTGTGGAGAGCAACTAATGCTGGTGACAGACCAGAAAAAAAGGAAGAGTAGGTTTGCAGGCAGTCATTTAAGTGAGATATTTTGAGCTGTGTACTGAAAGTACCTGCAAAATTCAGATTCAGGTCTGGATTTTGCAGTCTAAGTTTAAAGTTAAGAGGACAGGATAGAGCTCTGCCTGCTGGGCTTACCCCACAGCCTCCTGACCAGCTTCCTTTAACATCCATAGTACATATAAATAAATATATGTATCTATGCCTCTCTCCTCCACCAGCCCTTTAGGGGCTGAAACCCTAAGTCAGTGCCTCTGGCAAAGGCACAGAAATCTCTGAAATGTTAACCACCAGTAACAGCTTCTCAGTAACAGCTTCTAGGACATACTCCACCTTGTAACATTTAAGACAATGATTCATCTTCATAAGAAATATGTGACTGTCTAAAACTAACTCTCCAATAATGTTAATTATCTGCATGGTCTGTGTTCCAGCATATGCAATTTCCAGCTACCAAATTGGACATTATGAAAGCTTTTCCATGAGAGGAGCTTTGCAGTCACCTCTAAAATACATAACTTTTAATCTGCATTTGATTGCCACAAGCTTAAAAATCTCAGCATTGATGAGAGCTCTACAAATGATTTTCAGACAGTGCAGGGTGGAATACAAGCCAAGATTTTCAGTTGGGCTTGTTGATATTTCCTGCAAACATGAAACAATTCTGCAAGGACAGATTTCCTGGCTCACAGCTAAAGGTCAGCAGTCACACTGGGAGCTCTTGCTAAGTGTACCAAAATGATTGGGAAGGAAAGATTGGCACACACACTGCAGCAAGTGATTTAAGTTGGGGGAAAGAGAGAGAGACAAGGATTAGACTCTCAACCAGCGAGCTTTCATCAAGATTAGAAAACCAGCCTTGTTCCTTGCAGCCTCTCACTGTCACTTGAAGCACCACTTGCTCTTGCTCCCTCTGTTCTGGCTCTGACCAGGCATCACACATCACTCCTCTGGCCTTTCCCACATGGTCCAGAGGAGCCATTTTCCAGGCTCACCTCTCTAACAGCTTAAGGAGGCACAGGTTTCATTGGGAAGGAGTTCAAAAGTCACAGAATCACAGAATCATGAAGACTGGAAAAGACCCCCAGGATCATCAAGTCCAGCCTATGACCCTATACACCCAACATCTAAACGATGCCACTCAGTGCCACATCCAATCTTTTTTTAAACACCTCCAGGGATGGTGACTCCACCACCTCCCTGGGCAGCCTATTCCAGAGCCCAATCACCCTCTGCGTGAGGAAGTGCTTCCTAATGTCCAGTCTAACCCTCCCCTGCTGCAGCTTCAAGCCATGGCCTCTTGTCCTGTCACTAGCTGCCATGGAGAAGAGTCCAACCCCTACCTGACTACAGCTTCCCTTCAGGTAGTTGTAGAGGGCAATAAGGTCACCTCTGAGTCTCCTCTTCTTCNATGACTTTGCCCAACAGTTGGGTGATAATTCCCAAGGAACTTCCCCCAAACCTGCCCAATGTTTCTAGCTTCCTCTGAGCACAATTCAAGCACCAAAGCACTTCACTGGCTCTCTCCTGTCCTGCAGCTGGCAGAGGGGACAACAGGCAGCTCACTTGGATTCCTTCAAACCACCTGCTTTAACAAAGTTCCTTCTCAAGGTATTTCATTTTCTAGAAAGAGATACCAAAAATTTCCCATCCACTCAGATGATACCTGTTGGAAAACAAGCACACTCTGCAATTAAAAGCCCTGAGGCATGTATAATGTTGTTGAAACATTATTTAGCCCCAGTCTCAACAGAAACTGTTCCAGCTCCCTCCAAGACTGCCAGGCTTGTTTTCATTTTTATTATTCATATTTTTCTTTTAAAGCATGGGACATGTACAGTTCTCCAGGCAAATAAACTCTGACCAAAACCAACCTAGCAGCCTCCAGCAGGTTCCCACCTCAGGCTGTGCAAGCAGGTAAATATATCCTCCCCCCTCAGCCTGGCCAAGAGTCTTGGGACATAAATATGCTTAGAAATATGTGAAGGGTGAGTGTCAGGAGGAGAGAGCCAGGCTCTGCTCAATGGCATCCAATGGTAGGACAAGAGGGAATGGGAGCAAGTTGGACCACAGGAGGTTTAGTATTAACACGAGGAGGAACTTGTTTGCAGTTCAGGTGCCAGAGCACTGGCCCAGGCTGCCCAGGAGGCTGTGGAGTCTCCTTGTCTGGAGCCATTGCAGAGCTGCCTGGACACATTGCTGTGTGAGCTGGTCTAGGTGCTCCTGCTCTGGCAGGGGGGTTGCACTAGATGATCTTTCTAGGGCCCTTCCAACCCCTGACATACTGGGATACTGTGATACATCACACCATAGAATTCTATTCCACACCTAACACTTTTGAATATATAGCTAGACCTACCATATAGCATCTGTAGATTTGTTCTGAAAGTACTTGGTATGAGATAAAAGCCACAAAGTGTTTGCCCCCAAAGCAGCCAAGTGAGATTGAAACAACACACTGGAATTCCTTGTGAGGGGACAAAGCTCAGAGTAAAGGTGCTCTGACAAAGTAGGGTTTTACAGACCCCAGCCTGCAAGGATGAATTATTTTCCAAGCAAAATGATGAAGAATATTACTTGAGAGGCAAGACTGCTGTAGTCTTGCTATTTTCTAGCTGGAGCTTCAGGGCAATTTGCAAGTAGAGACTATTGCTACGATCAGCGGCAAGATTACAGAAGCAAGAATTGTTGTGATGAACCTAAAAAAGACAGCTCCAGGCCTAAAATTAATGTGCCACACCTGCTAGCACAGAATAGATGAATAATCTGATCTCCAGGCTGCAAAGATGACAAGAAAGGGTTGGACATCCCCATCCAGTGAAGCCTCCCTCACTATGTCCTCCTAAGGCTAAGAAGAAGAACAAGGTGTGCATCAATACCTCTGCAACCCCAAACCCAGCACTCTCAGCTGCTTCCTAAGGCAATCCAGCAAACCCAAGCATCACACAATCACAAAGAATCATTAAGGTTGGAAGAGACCTCTAAGATCATCAAGTCCAACCATACCTACCACGAACATGCCACTAAACTATGTCCTTAAGTAGAGCATCTATATGTTTCTTGAACACCTCCAGGGATGGTGACTTCCACCACCAACCTGGGCAGCCTATTCCAAGACTTAACAACCCTTTTAGTGAAGAAATTCCTCCTTATATCCAATCTAAACCTCCCCCAGTCAAAACTCATTGATCTGACCTTCAAAAACTCTTTTATTGAACAGTTCTAAGCAGCACTAGCTGCAAAAAGTCTTGTTAACTGTGAGATTAATAAGGTTAACTGGGAGATAGGGTGGCTCCTATGGCATTGTTTCAAGAGCTGAGGTGATTCCATTGCCCCAGAACTCCCTCAATTTTAAATCATCTATGCAGTAGCTAAGGAAAAATCATAATACTGCTTATAGGTAAACTCAGATACATTATGATGAGTTTTTTTTCTTTAAATCACTTCTTGCATAAATTACCAAGCAAACTAAAATTAATGATGGTAGTTAAGCAAACTAAAAATGTATAATAGGAGCAGGAGACATCTTCTTGGCCTTGTGGGCTCAAGGGAGGTTATTCCCACTGCAAAACACCACTGATCTGTGCATGATGGTCTGTTAAAGTAATACTTGGCTTATTGAACTCTTACTTGGATGCTTCAAAGAAACTCAGGTATGCATCACAGAACCAAAGCTCTAGTTTTCTAAAATGCTGGGAAACAAAAGCAAAACAAAAAAAGGAAAAGCCCTGATTAAGCTCTAATTGATGTCACAACCCAAGCATCCCTCTTTCATATAACCCTGCTTATTACTTTTTAAGGCAGGTGAAAATTAATTAATTCTGAGCTTTTAAAGGAATGCCTTCACTGTGATCAACCTTCACCACACAGCTACAATGCATTTTGCAGAGATGCACTGCCTTTTCTTTCTCTTTAGTGTAAAAGCACTTAATCTTGGCTATCAGGTCCCTGAAGGTCAGGCTTATTTCTTTAGATCTATTATTTACTGCTTGAAATTTCCAGTTCCACCTTTCTGGCTATTATAGCTTCTTTCTCCAGCTCCTTTTCATGATAATTCCATGTGATGACTGTTGATAAAGTTAGGAGGAGTGTGATTCTAAAAGTCTGACCTTCTTCAAAATCTGATACTGGGTACAGTTTCTGAATCATAGGTCATTCCAATTTTGCCAATAAGCCATTTATTTCCAGTGGCCTTCAGACCTTGAGGCTTACTGTGCACTGCAAAATGGAACAATAAAAGTCAAAGAGCCATCCTTAGCCTTGGCTTAGCATGTTAGGAGGGATGCTGTATTTTGAAGAGTATATTTGTCCACCACAATCTCTAACACTTTCACTGCTGGTACAACACTTTCTGCTTGAAAGCTGAAAGTTGTAAGCATCTAATGTGAACGAATCTACTTTTCATTTGCAATCTGTACAGAAAGGACAAGAAAAATCCATGTCTCCTTCAACCTTCCCCACCTCCTGAGAGTTATCCAGTCACCTTTAGCATATTCTACAACTTAACAGCTCAAGGCACAGTGCCAAGTTTTACATCACTCCCTTAAATGTTGTGCTGCTGTGGTGTCAGAGCCGATTCCGCTATGCTTGTAAAAGCTGTGTCGGTGCCAAGGTACACAGTTTGCTGGTACAAGTGCCTGCCAGCCTCCTTCAATGGCTTCACTGAAAATGGAGCTCTCAAAAATGACTTGATCTTGCAACAAACACTGCCAGAGGTCCAATTTCCTATTGAAGGTCAACATTTCAGACAAATTATTGAGCAGAGGAACGCGCGGCGAACTCGACTCCCTGGCTCGAGCAGTGCTTGGATAGTTAGGCAGTGACTGGCTCCTGAGCAAGGGGCAACTGAGGAGGTTTTACTTACTGTCAAAGCTCCTGTGCTGTGCTGTGAGGATCATCTGCACAGAGCGACCAGCCTCTTTCATCATGGCTTCAAATTCACTTCTGCTCTTGTTGGCAAAGTTCTCCTCCATCTCGCTGGTGCAGCAGGTGTAGCCCTGGGGGCAGATCCGCAAGTGCTCCCCTAAAAGGAGAGAAAAGGCAGTTGAATAGCTAGGTCTGGAAGGATTTAACCCCAGATAACCTCAGCATAAAAATATGCCAGTTCCCTAGTAACCTGGATCTGTATCAGGCTTTCTATGTTTAGCCCCTAAAGATGAGTTATCCTGCGTTAGAATAGTGGTTGGTGTGAACGCAGCTACAAATGAACTCACTGCTGACTGTGAGGGAAGGAAAAGTGAAGGAGACAAAGTTCATACATGGGGCAAGGAGAAAGGAAATACAAGTGTCTCCTGCTCAAAGTCTGTCCTAGAATCCAGCTCTGCCTAAAATCCCAGAAGACATGGAAGTCTGATTAAATGACACATTAGTCATCCTCAGTAGATTTAACATGTAGTTTCAAACTACTTTGCCAAAGGAAAAACCCAACTCCAATGCACTTCCCCCATCTCAAACCAACCCACTCCCCCCAAAACCTATCCCAATAAAACGTTTCCATAACCAGAGAGGTGAGACTAGTGAGAAGTCTTCAAAAGACAAAGACATGCTAAATACCAGTGAATTTGGGTGACGAATTCCCCTCCACACAGGTCGAAATCTGTCCATTTACTACTATTTCAATGAAAAATTTATCTCCCAGGAAGAGACAAGAAAAACCACCCCAAAAAAGGGTGGTTATGATAAACACCAACTGAGTATATCCCTAGCTATAGAGGAGGACAGGAAAGGTAAGGGAACTCAGCAGTCAAGCTGAAGAATTCTTCAGCATGGGAGCTCCTCCTGCTTTCTGCCATCTCTTTATTGTGGAGAAGGAAGAGTTTGCAATAGGCAGAGGCAGCAACATCTTCAAAATAACTGCTCAAGTTCTTTTGAGCCCTCACAAACAATGACACATCCACCTGCAAACACACCCCATCTTTCTCCTTACCCAGCCAGGAGAATTCATTTGAACGAAATCAAACATCAGGGTTATTTTGTTTTTTTTTTTCAAAGAATAAAAGAAAATTCCCTTGTTCCAAGCATGCATTGAGATAAACCAATTACAAAGAAGTTACTGTGCTTAACATAATTTGGTTAGGATTGCCAATGATTTTGCTGGCACTTTTACAGGTCTGCTGTCTGAACATCATAGCTGAGCTGAAACACATAGTTTAAATCAGATTTTATCTTGTATGCCTCAACAGCTTCAAATCCTGAACCTGCACAGTCCTTCAGAGATTCCCATTAAAGACCTTAGCTATTTCTAGCACAAGTCCCTTAGCAAACGGATGTCATAGGACAAAGGTCTTTGAAACTGGACATGCAGCCTAACTGAGAGCAATTTTGACAGGCATGCTCTGTAGCTGATGTATTTTAGGCAGAAGCCATGCAGGATGAGTTTGCATTTTGCTGGCCCTTTGAGTCTCTGCTCATGGATGGCTCTGGAGCACTGGGGTGAGCCTGCCCTTGGAAAACAGGTTATTGTGTGTATATTGGCACCACCAGCAGCCTTCCTGCCTATGTGACAGGAATTGCTGCTTACCAGAAGGCTCGTGTTGTGCTCACAGCTGAGAGGAGCATCAGAGAGGGCACTGTGTCCTGTGGGCTCCCATCTCCTATGGGATCCAGTACCCAGGCACCACTGTGCCACAAAGGCAAAGAAACAGGAGAAGCAGCACCTTGCCTCAATACAAAAAGAGTCAAATATAACCATCCTGTGGCTCAGTGCTTGCCCTACCAAATGCAATTTAAGCTGCAGCACTTGCTTAAGCCTTTCCTTCCTTTGTGAACTAGATTGGTGGCAACTCATTCCCTGAGCTCATTTCTGTAAAGCTGCATTTGTACAAGAAAGCCATGGTGAGGGCTGCTGGCATGTGGCAGGCAGGCAGAAAAAGCAAGCTGTAATTTTTTTTTGTTGAACAAGACACAGTTTTGTTTCCTGTCAGGGCAAATTAAAAACTTTCTTCTTGTCCAGCCTCTTCCACCCAATTTCGGCTGCCACAGGATTTCTGATGTGGATCAAAGTTTTGTTGGCAGTTGTTTTACTGTGGTATGCATCCTTCTGCATCTTTCCCACACTGCCCTTGGTGCCCTCAGGGCAAAGTGAGGCCTTTTCAGGTCCTCTGAAAGGTCAATAAAGAAGGATTTGGATCCCAAAGGATCCCAGTGGTTCCCAAAGACTACTTTCACCAGCACTGGCTAAACTGCTGGTAATTTTGCAGATAAGGTCATGGTCCTGCAAGCTCTTGCACTCAGTATCACCCAAGATTACAAGGACTCTTGCACTTATCTATGTGCTGTTACCCACCAGGGCTTCCACAGTCACTCTAAGCCAGGAACAACCATTTAGAACCACAGAATGGTTTGGGGGGTTGGAAGGGACCTTCAGAGGTTATCTAGTCCAGCCCACTACAGAGCACCAACCAACCTGTCCTGGAATGTTAAAGGGATGCTGCATGGCCAGCAGAGCCAGAGAGGTGATTGTGNACCACCTCTATAGGTAACCTATGCCAGTGTTTCACAACTCTCATTGTAAAAGTCTCTTCCTTACATCTGGTCTAAATCTCTCTTTTTTTAGTTTAAAACCATGACCCCTTGTCCTGTCACGACAGAGCCTGCTAAAAACCCTGTCCTTATCTTTCTTACAGTCTCCTCTGAGTACTGAAAGGCTACAAGAAGGTCTCCCTGGAGCCTTTTCTTCTCCAGGCTGAACAACCTCAACTCTCTCATCCTTTCTTCACAGGAGAGCTTCTCCAGCCCTCAGAATGGTTTTGTAGCCCTTCTTTGGACCTGCTCTAACAGGTCCAGAGCTGGACCCAGCACTGCAGGTGAGGTCTCACCACAAAGGAGTAGGGGATTTACAAATCCCCTGGTTTTGAGACACCAAGACAAAGCAGTGGGAACAGGCCACGTGAGGAACTGCAATCTCCCAGCCTCCTGCTATCAAGGAGGGCCTGGCTGTGCCATGGCCTGCTACCCCCTTGGGCAGGAGACCTGATTGAAAGTAGGGAAAGCAAACATAGCCACCCCAGCAAGGAGACACCTACATGTTCATCAGGGCTGTCAGGTTTTACCACACAGGCTTTAGAAACAAAAGAAAGGGAATGAACTCTGGGGAAGAGCAGAGCCTGTCCCCAGGAGGAAGATGGACAGTGAGGAAGAGCCTGGTGCTGTGCCTCAGCTCCCTGATGAATAACCAGCAGCAGAAGTGTGAGGCCTGCTAATTAAAACCTGACATGAGCAGACAAAAACCTCCCTGCTCCCACCCCAAGGCAAAGCAGAGAGTGTGTTTCAGCAGAATGGCATCAGTCCAACACCTTGCTGTGCTAGCAGAGCTTCAAAATAACCACCAGCCAGCCAGCCAGCACCACGGCACAGAGCAGGAAAGACCCAGGGAATAAAGGACTGAAAGCCACATCCATACCTCAAATCACTTCATTTTATTTGAACATAGAGGGTTTTTTTAATATTTGAACTCAGAGCAGTTTCAAACCCTTTTGAAGCAACATTCACCTTAGCTTTCTGCTGATATCTCACCTCAGTGGGAAGCAAAGTTTGTTATCATTTGTCTTTGTAATTCAAACTCAGTGCACACAAATCAGTCTCCCAGTGCTATAAAAATGCTTTGCTTTCTTGCTTTTTAACCTGACCCACCCTGGAAACATTCACTGTTAGTACTGAACTTTTTCTTTACTGGACTCCAAAATAAACACCACTCCAGACCTTATTTTTGCTCTCCTTATATTTCAAAGTTCATTTGTTTGCTAACTGGCCGAAGCTGCACTATAAATATCCCTGGGTTGACTTGGCAGGAGATTATCTGCAGATATCTATGGAGAGCTCGAGGTGTTTTATGAGGAGTGAATCTGCAAGATACAGTGTGTGTTCTCCTCTCCATTGCTGCGTCAGAGAAATTTCCCCTTGTACCCAGCTGACACATTGCTAACTGCTTGCTGCAGCTCACATGCTCCCAGCCCCTGGAAGAGCTTTACAGAAAGCAAGCATCACAGCAGAAGCCAAACCAGCAGCAAGCAGAGAGCTGCTCCAAATCTCTTTGAAGATCATGGTTATACTCCCAGTGACTCAAGCCCAAAGAGAATTCCACTATCCCATAGGAGGCTGTAACTGAAACCTAGCCATATCCCCCCCAGCCCTTGTCTTGCAACCTCCTAGCTGAGGAGGTCTGGCCCTGGAGCACAGAGTCACCCAGGGTGCCCTCGATGGCTCAGCTAACACTAAGCACTCTGGATTGAAGACACATTTGTCAGTAAGAGAAAATGCACTTTGGGATGCTTGGCTTTCCTTCAGAAAACTGTTGGCTTACCCAAGTCTTTGGCAGCCAAAAAGCATGGTTCGGCCTGGGTATCCCTGGAAAAGCCAGCTCTCCTGCAAAAGCTGCTGAAGTCAGGGTGGGATGTTACCTACCAACTACACAGTCTCTTGGAAATGGAGATGGGGCAGAGCATGCATGGAAATAGCATCAAACAAGTATCTCATTTATGATTAGGCAGCAGGCTGATAACAAGAAAACATCACAGTGCCTGGCTACAGGCTTGGATTGTCCTTCAAATACCCTCTCAACTGGCTGGGTGAGCAGATCATCTTGGCTAGCTGTATTTGACAATGCTGAATATTAAATCACTTGGCCACTTTCCCCTCAGGGATAGAGCTGAGCTGCTTTGTGGCAAGAGTCCCTGGAATAGCCCTGCCTGCAGCCACCATGAGCTGAGATGGGGCTCAGCTTCCTGCTTCTTTCCCCCTTGGCCCATGCAGGCTCTCCTCAGCCATGGGCTCACCTGCCACAGGCTGTCCTGAGAGCCACTGTGACCATGGGGTGTGCTATAACACACTGGGGCAGCAGGATCTCAGCTAACTGAGCTCAGAGAAGCTCTGGGGCTTTTCACTGCTGCTGTGTTTCACCCCACCCCAAGATTCTGTAACTGAAAAGCAGAGAGAAGAACAGTCCTAGAGGTGTGAAATGCAATGGTGAGAGAAGAGTCTTTGCTCTCTTTAACCATGTAAATATTGCTATTTCTATCCCTCTCACAGGATGTTGGAGATTGAATTAATCCCAACGTTTGCAGAAGGTTTAGGGTTATTTGGATGTGTCAGAGCATCTAAATGCAAATTATTACAAAATCATTCCTCCCAGAGGTTCATTTACTTCAGGCTGTGATAAGTCCATCATGATTCTTCCCTCCTCCCACTCACTCTCCAAATTACTCCAAGACCTCATCACATGCTCCTAGACCAAAACTGACCCTCAGCTGCCTCAGTCCAGCTCCCCATGCCAGGATACCTACAGCCCAAACCTCCTCCCCAGGGCTTTCTAGGTGGACAAGTTTCAGGCAGTCAGGCTTCCTGAAGTGCCACACTGCTGAGACTCCCCTGCTAGGCATGGCAGGGATGCCAGGATGCAGTCCCTGGCCAGGTACAGCCACTGAGTGTGAGAGCACCTGGCAGCTTAGGAGCTCTAGACCTCTCTGGGGTCCTGGTAGGCACTATTAGCCTCTCTCTCTTCACATCTAAATCCCATCCAGGATAATGAGCATCAAAGCCAGGAACTAAAGACAAAATAGTGTAATTCAAACCTTATCCATGGCTTTTTTCTTCTTTTCCCCCCTCCCCTCCTGTTTTGTTTTCTTTTTAAACCATGTCAGTGTGTCTGCAGCTGATGTAAAATGAGCCTGGAAGTGGTACAGATGTTAAAAATACCTTGCAAGGAGGTAGCACAATGAAAGTAAATCCCTTTCCTTATGCCTCCCAGCTCTTCCTGCCTCAGGTGTTCCTGTCCCCATCTCTCTTGAAACACATATCTTAAAGAGAACATCATTTAGTGCATGCTGATAAGTAACTGACAGCACAGCCTCTAGCAGTAGTACCACGATGCTACCTTGAAATCTTGTCTTGTTACAGATAATTCCTAGAGGAAATAGGGGTACCCAAAAATCACTCAGACTAGAAGACAATCCTGGCTGACCTCTCTTCATGCCCTTTACATGCTAGATGCACTGAGAAACTTCACCTGGCAAGCTGCTTCCAAATGCCTAAGCCCTGTTATATTTATGTGAGGTGTCCAGGCATACAGTTGGTCTCTCCTAGTAGCTGCTAAGATCAAACTGAACCAGCTACCAGACTGCTCTATTAAGGAGAGTGAACATCAGATGCTCTCCCATATTGCAAAGGCAGGTGTTAGCTAAGCACTGTGCAGCCTGTTCCTCTCATTTCCAGTCAGCTGTTAGGAAAATATGATCCCTTTTGTTTCCTGATCATGCATTAAGAGTATCATCTTCTCTGGCTTCAGCTTGCACATAATGTCAGGGGAGTCATAGCAGGCTTGAATATTAAATATTGAATGGCAGACCACCATGCTTTGATCAAACTGCACTGAGCTCTGTTCTGCCTGATCTTAGCAATACCACAGCTATGGGCTGAGCAAGAAATCAGGGGCAGAAGATGGTCACACACCTGGGTTGAAAAAAAACCCACTATCAATCCAGGCTGGGGGATGAGATGATAGAGTAGCCCTGCAGAAAAGGCCTTGGGGTGCTGGTGGCTGAGAAGCTGGCCATGAGCAAACAGTGCACGCTGGCAGCCCAGAAGCACAATGGCATCCTGGGCTGCAGCAAGAGAAGCGTGGCCAGNTGATTCTGTCATGAGGAAGGGCTGTGCTCATGTGAAGTCATGATTTTCCTGCACTTTCATACTAAGAAACACTCTCAGGATAAGAAGTGGAGGTGGCAGGGTGTAGCTGGGAACCAGCCCCACCATGGACTCAGTAGGTATATTTTGGATGAGGCAGACTGGGAGCTAATGCAGCGAGGTGCAGAGGAGAGCCAGAGAGAAGCTCTCTGCTTCAGCAGCACTCTGCAGGAACCCCTCACAGACCTCAGGGAGTGCTAAGTAGCAAGACTCAGGTTGACCTCAGCCTGCCCAAGGCCACTGCAGAGCAGTGTCCCATGGAGGACTGTGAGGAAGAGGCAGGTGCTATCTCACCTGCTGCATCCACGTTGGCCTCCCCACAAACCTTGCTTCTGCCTCTCAGCTTCAGCAAGGTGAGAGGGGCTCTAGCACAACTAACTCCTATTGCTGCCACTGCTGAGGGAGTAGCTGGGGTATCTCAAGGGACTGACATCAAGGGCATGAAGCCTTTTGGAGCTGCACACCACAGGTCTGAAGTTGTCCCATGTCAGCAGCTTTTCTAATGCCTTCCCATCTGAGGGCTGATCACGTAGCCTGTGCTAGCTGAGATGCACTAATGTTTTCGTTCCAGCTAAAGGAAACAAGCACTGTGTTCCACATCAGTGATGAAAACAGCAAACTGGAAAGAGCAGCTCGAGAAAATGCTTGTTCTGTTCAAGCAATGCTTGTGTTTAAGATGAGACAATGACAAACCATTAAATGCTTGTTCCCACAGCTCATCGTTCAGAGCAGGATTATACCAACAGAAGTGAACAACCAAGAGCAGATAATCCACAAGATTTGCTCTTTCCACTCTTTACCTTTCTATTCCTACCAGGATTTAATAAACTATCAAAACACTGTTAACCAAATAAGACAACTTAATCTGGCTGCTGCGTGGAGTTGGCTCCCTACCAAGCTAGCACTGTTCTGTAATTGCATTAGAGTGAAACCCTGACACAGTGAATAGATACAGGTATTTCTGAGAATTACCAAAACTGGCACCCTTGGAGCAGAAAACTTCCTTGTTTCCTACTGACACAAGCCATTCAAGTTGGGAGCCTGGCTCCCAGGGAGCTGGGCAGGAGGCTGAATGGGAATTCCCTCTGTATTTGCTCTGTTGGTGTGTCAAAATACTCCAGGCTCCCAGGCTGTCAGCTCAGTGTCATGCTCACACACTACAAGTGTGCTATCAGTTTGTTTAATCCTAGACCCTGATGTCAAAGGAATTTATAAGGCAGGCAAACATGGGCAAAAAAAGTTAATTAACAGAGGAGAAAGAGCCACCTCTGTGTCCTGGAAAAGATATTAAGGACAGAGTAGATAAGAGTGCCTTCAGATATGACAGACTGAATATCCTAATGTCACCCATGGATGCTACAGTGGCAAACTGCCCAAAGGAAGGGAACAGAGAAAATGTCACAGATGCTGACAACAGGCTTAATTCTTACTGAAAAGAGCTGCATGAAAGCACTTCCTCCACTCATTGCTCCTTTGGATTTGGGGCTTGCCTTTCTGAATGGAACAGCACATCCCTTCCATCACTCTGCTCCCCTAGTTCCTCACTCCGGACCAAGATCTGCCCTTAGCTCCATGGACTGACTCTGCCTCTGAGCTGGGCACAGGGTGCAAAGATCCAAGCCTATGTTTAAGGACAAAGTAGGAAATGCTTTGTAATTTGCAGTAGAAAATATCTTTTCCAGTGGTTTGAGGAATGAGGGCCAAATCCACATCCACCACAAGCAATGAAGGACCCTCTGTAGCAGGACTGACTGAGCACACCAAAACCCAAAGCTCCTCAGATCCTCTCTCCTGAGCACCAAACCCACTGCTGAGCAGGTCTGTGCTCCAGGAAAGGAGATGATCCATTATGAAAGGCTTCAAAGGGGAGCCAGGACATGGTCTACAATTAGCTCTCTCCAAAGAAATCTATCTATCTTGAAACAAGTCTTCAGTTCAGACTAGATTAGTTGCAAGGATCATGGGGAGAAACACACAGGGAGTTCACTGTTATGTTCTTTCCCCTTCTCTGAGAAGCAGAAAAGCCTTAAAAAGACTCTTAGACA
The DNA here is from genome assembly GCA_013396975.1 of Bucco capensis. Taxonomy (NCBI): domain Eukaryota; kingdom Metazoa; phylum Chordata; class Aves; order Piciformes; family Bucconidae; genus Bucco; species Bucco capensis. The sequence continues at coordinate 2,315,771 of VWZO01012598.1, forward strand.
AGGGAAGAATTATCTTGTCTCCTCACATAACACTTGTGGGGATGTATTGAAGTTGTGTGTCATAATCCATCACTATTCAACCTCTTTCAGAGTTGTCCTGAGCACATCAGCTTCTCACCAGATGTTTTGGTTAATTCTTTTCTTTCTTCTTCTTGGAACAAAGAGTCTTTTTTTTCCCTCAGTTTGCTGCAATCTAAAAGAAGATCAGACTGGAAACCTATCACTCTTGTCAGAGGCAGCCTCATAACAACATCAATATAGGAGGCAATGCAATTAATTAGGCAGAATCTGTGTTTCCCCTTATTTCTTCTCAGAAAAGTGTCTGCTGGAGTAACTGTCAGCTCTTCCCTGTGCCCTGGCAGCTTGCTGCCAGAAGGATCAGACTGGAAAAGGATTAAAGATGCAGTTCCCACTAAGAGGTTAAAGAGGTGAAGGCTTTTGGTTTATTCTCCATTTAAAAAACAAAACCCTGGAGGCAATACTTCATATAATCCATGTCAGGAACTCGAGGAAGGGTTTGGTCTAAAAAACAAAAGGCTTTTCTAGTCCCTCTGCTGAAGACCTTGAAGGAAAATGGTGATGCTGCACTTTGGGCTATTTTGGGATAAAGAGACTAAAGAGCTTCAGCAAGCTTGTAAGATTGCTGCTGAAGAATGAGGAGTGCTGCTGGCTAGCCCTAATCATTTCAGTGCAAACAACCAACCTGGATTAACCTCTTATGGAGAAGTTAGCATTTAGAGAACACTTCCTTCTAAGCCCAGCAAAGCTGCTCAAGCAGCAGATTGCTGCTGTGCAAACCATGCAAATCACCTTTCTGAGCTTCAGGTGCAGGCTCCTACAAGGCATTCTCTAGTTCTTATCTCTCTGCCACCCTCACAGAGGAGAAGCTTGGGCATGATGCCACAGCTGCCCAACCTTGAGGAACCACACTGGTGCTCAGCAGCTGAGCCAAGTGAGGAGCACACACTGCCTCCTCCTGCTGAGCACAGCTACACACAACCCTTGGTGGCACTGATGGCCATGGGGGAAGCTCCTTCCCTTCCCCACAGGAGGATGTGTGCCTCCAAGAAGGATCTTGCCTTCTAGCAAGAAAAATCTCCCAAGGGAAAATAAACCAACTAAAAAAACCTCAACCACACTGACTGCTAGCAAGAAGGAAAATGACTCCTGAGTTTGCCACAAACCTTACCTTTAAATAGTTATTAAACAAACAAAGTTCTTGGATCTGAATCTGACTCTGAGGGTTTACAAAAGCAAAAATGCCTATGCCCCTAAAATTCAAGAAAATAGGGTTAATGACACTCATTAATCTTCAATTCCATAAATGCATGTAACACATTCCAAAATCAGAAATAAAAAGATGCATGCAACAAATTGCCTGAACCCCATCAATTCAAGATCATCCTTTTTTAGATTGTTGTAAAAAATTAAGAGGCTTTACCAATGCAGAGTTGTTGTCATAAATTAGAAGTGCTTCTACCTCCTCTCAAACTGTGTTGTATGTGTTGGCAGGGATGTGGGAAGGTGCAGGATTGGAGGGGCAAGGTCTGGTTGCTGTGGGCTTTTTCCACTTTGCAAACTAGAAGCTTTTTGTCAGCCCCAGAAATGCTTAGTTGTTCTTCAGCTCTTGCTTTGCTTTATTTGTCTCAGGAATGGTTTTGGCCAGCAGTGCTGAGCAGCCATGGAGCCCTCTCCTACAATTTGAGCCACCATGAAAGGAAATCACAAGGAGTCATCTTGTGGGAAGGTGAAATTGCAGACTTCCAGTTTATCCAGTTGGATGCAGATCTTGGACAAGTACCAGCATTGAGGCTAGAGTGTGCAGAAGCCTCTGGCCACTGCAGGCCAGAGATCTGCAGCAGAAGGAATTCAATGTGCTGCCTTACACTTCTGAGTGCAGAAGCTTGTAGGTGAAACCTGTGCCATGCCTCCCATCTGATCTTCCAACAGCAGATGACAGAAAGCTGCCTACAAACCCAAAGATGCAATGGATCTTAGCATCCACAGAATCATTAAGGTTGGAAAAGACCTCTAAACCCATCATGTCCAATGATCAACCCAACATGACCTGGTTATGCCACTAAACCATGTCACAAAGTGCCACGTCTACAAGTTTTTTGAATAGCTCCAGGGATGGTGACTCCACCACTTCCCTGGATAGCCTGTTCCAATGCCTAACCACTCTTTCAGGGAAGAATCTTTTCTTAATATCCAACCTGAACCTCCCCAGGCATGACTTGAGGCTGTTTCCTCTTGTCCTATTGCCTGGGAGAAGAGAGTGACTCCCAGCTGGCTCCAAGCTCCTTTCAGGGAGTTGTAGAGAGCAAGAAGGTCTCCCCTGAGCCTCCTTGCTCCAGATTAAACAACCTCAGTTCCCTCAGCTGCTCCTTATAAGACTTGTGCTCTAGACCTTTCACCAGCTTCATTGCCTTCTCTGGACATGCTCAGCGCACTCCTCTTCTACCTTTCAAATGGATCCAGGCCTATGAGGAGATGAGGGAAGTCTGGTACTGCCCCAAGTGTCCCATGAACAGATTTCTGTTTCCACAAGGTTCAAACCATCCCCTTTTTACCCCACACAGAGGGGTGAAGCAGAGGACCAGGTTGAAACAGGGATGAACATTTAAAACTCCAACTCTCTGCTAGATCTCAGTGTGGCTCATAGTGCATATGCCCCAAATTTTACCAGATAAATGTATTTTAGGCAACTTCTGTTTGAAAACTTAATGGAAGTGTAGCTGTTCTCCCCTGAGTTCAGGAACAGATGACTAAGAAATGTTGCCAGTATCTGTCTTTCAGTGAGATTAGTGTTGGGTTTGTGTGGTATCCTATTTATAACTTTGACAAACAGCTCACCCAATCATTTCATACTTAATCATAGCTGTCTGCCCAGCTCCCTTCAGAGAAAAAGCTTGCAAAAAAACTATGTGCCAACAGAATAGGAACAAAAGGAAGCAAACCACAGTCAAGAGAAAAAAAAAAAGACCTTGCTCCCCAAACCAGCAAAAGCTCATGAGCCACACAGAACTCAGGTCTTGCTAAATCATAAGGCATAATTAAAGAGTCATTATTCATGGGACTGCACAGCTATAGTTAGTGTTTCCACTGTAAACCCCTATTTTCATAGAGGTTTGCAGCTCAGCTGCAAGGAATTAGTCTGTGATGAAATTTGGCAGCAGAAATTTTAGAGCCAGGATTATTTTAAACTATTTAAAGATTCCCCCCCCACACACACACTTTCAATTCCCCTCTCACTTCTGAGGCTGGAGCAGTGCTCATAAAAGAAACACATCCCCCCC
>VWZO01012598.1:2319095-2405703 GCA_013396975.1 Bucco capensis
ACACATCCCCCCCCCCCCTTCTGCATGCTCTTTGATGTTTGTCCACGTCTCTGGGTGGTTAATGGGACCAAAAATAGCAATTTAGCAGGGATTTCAAATATAGAAGTAGCCTTAAAACACTGAAGTTGTGATCCCCACAACAATTCCAACTCAACTTTCCTTGGAATGGATTTGTAGGCATTGCTATCTCTGGTGTTAAATGCTATGCATTAAGGGAGCCTTTAAGTCCAGAGTAAAGCCTGAATATCCAGGTAGTGCCAAAGATGGCTTTACATTTCATGGGAGAGAGCTGTTAGATTCCTTTACATCTTTCTTTCTTTGAAAGAACATTTTCCAGGGATTAGAAGAGATTACTTTGTGCTGGACTTAGGTTCTCCCAGCTGCTTCCTTCCCACCTACCTGACTTCTACTCACATTTCAGCATGTACACAGACATGGTTCCAACTAAGAGGAAGCATGAGGAAAGGAAAGGGACAGGAGAAACATCTTGATGGGATATTTTATCCCAGACACTATTAAAGAGATCCTTTCACAACATTTTCAGCTACTCAGAAGGAACAGACTGCTGTTTGCATTCCTCAGAACATCAAAAGAAAGTATTTACTCTTTTCCAACTAGCTTTGGCTGGAGCATCCTATAGAGCTTCAGCATGCTCAGATATGAATGAGCTTTACTTTCACACATATGGACCACATGCTAGCAAGGTACAGCAGTCTCTGGGCACTATGCCTGCTTGTCACTGCATGCCACAAGCAGCAGACATCAGAATCTAACTGCTTCAAGGGCTGGCTCTGCTCAGAGTGGTGGAATAGTTATTCAGCTTGGAAAAAAAACAGGGTACAACTGGGAGCTTGAAGACTGGAACTGGATCACTGTGAACTAAGTGTTCATAGCAATAGCTTTGGTGCACAGGTTTTGAAAGAACAGACTAGTTCATCCAGGCAATTTGATTTTCTAGTCAAACAGATGCCACTGGGTAACATAACCAGGCTTCAAACTCCTTTATTATCCTTCAAACTCCACTGGCCCAGGCTGCCCAGAAGGGCTGTGGAGTCTCCTTGTCTGGAGCCATTGCAGAGCTGCCTGGATGCATTGCTGTGTGAGCTGGTCTAGGTGCTCCTGCTCTGACAGGGGGGTTGCACTAGATGATCTTTCTAGGGCCCTTCCAACCCCTAACATTCTGTGATTATTCCTGGACCTTGAGTTGGCATATGGGAAACTAGGCCACCATGCCTTCCTTGGAGCTGCCCATTAATGAGCTTCCCCTTTGGACAGCTTGGTAGAGGTGACAAAGAAGACAGTATCTGCAAGGCACAACACAACATTCCTGAGGGCAACTGTCACCAAGCTTCCTACAATCCAAATGAACTCTTGAGAGGACCAGAACAGCAACACAATCTCTTGTGTTTGGGAGGAAAGCAGATACATCACCACCCTGACCACTCTGCTTTGTGAAAACCACAGAGGAAAAATCCTCCTTGTAGACTGAAAGTCCTTATCTGTGCTACAAATTGTAGGAACCACAGTGTTTATGTGACAGTGAGGATCTGAACTCTTGCCATGTCTTCAAAGCAGGATTCCTAGACATGCTACGTGAAGCTGCTTTTCAAGGTGGTGGTAGCCAGAAATTAAAAGGCAAAGGAACTCAAAGATTACTCATGTACTTTCAATCCCTTACAGGGATGTTAGCAAGATCTTAGCTTCTGAGAGCTGGCTCACACTTCCCCACTGCAACCATCATTAAACTGAACTGCCATGTTCATGGAGTGAGAGCTGAGAAGGATGCTGTAACTGGTCTCCACAGAATATGGTTGTGACTAGGGAATATCTTAAGGAAACTGTCATTCATTAAGCACTCAGCTAAATGCAAAAAGATAGGTGAAGGAACAGCTCTGCAATTTCAAGCCTGAAAAAGGTCCCTTCTTGACATTTTTGGTTATTGGGGTTTTTTTTCACTGGAGTGTTGCTAAGAACTGGCAGATTCAATTGAAATACAAACTGCACCTTTGTTTCTTCCCCTCTTTTCCCCTGGAGGGAGGCATTAAGTCCTCTGCAGTCAATGGGCCAGTCAGGAAAAGATCCAACTTTTAAACCTGAATGTAGTTCTCCTGATACTGTGTATCCCAGCAGGTATGTCATTCCCATCTGGCAAAATCTGTAGGGCTTTAAAATGTATCTCATCCATCACATCCCAGGTAATTCCTGAGGCCTAAACCCAGGATCTCAGTCCAACTGCCCACCTCTTGGCTTGTTTCTGAGCTACTGCCATAAAACCAAGTAGCCACAGTACTTGGCAGTGTCCTGCAGAGCAATCCCACTGGTGTGCAGGTTGCTTGCTTCTCACCAGCTAACTCTGTGGCCTCTACTGACCAGTTTGGTGAGAAACTGGAGAGGATTTGCTTCTCTGAGCACCCATGGAAGTAAACCCTGTGCAATTCTCTTGGTTTTGGTGTTTAGAAGCAAGTCATGTTCCAGCCTTCAGCCTTCCCCAGAGTATTGCTGAGGGACTGCTCCTCTCCTACCATATGTGCTCACACAGCTTGAATGTCAGTCATGGTGAGCCTCAGTGAACCTGTGCTGGAGAAAATCCAAGTGGAAATCCCATGGGAACAGGTGTTGTCACTGGGGATGCTTAGAAACAGGCTGGGCAAACAGCTCTAAATATACTCTACTAAACAACTCTTATTTGCTGTATCCACTGATACCACATAGTATCAGAGGACTCTTTCATCCTCCATTTCCCAAGATGTTATGACCTATCCATCTTCCTGGCTGGGGTGTCAGGCAATGCTATAGAACATAGGCAAGGTTCTTGCACCTCATCTGGGAATCAGGACCACACATCCATCAGGATGTGAGAGTGACAGTCAACTGTACTCATCCAGCATTAGAAATGAGGGTGCAACAAGATCTGCACCTTTAATTGCAGCCTCATTCCCTGTGACAGCTGAAAACCCCTTAATGAATACACTTCACACACTGTCTATATTTGATCTAGTTCACATTCCAGCCATCAGCAGAGTATGTTTGTGCCATCCCTGCTGAAAGCCCCTCTGGGATTTGTGATGCCCATCACTCAGCCTTGCTCCAGCAGGAAGACAGCAGTGGAGACCTCTGTCCTGCTAGGAAATCCTCCCCTCCTTTCTGAATTCAGCTGGCTCCCTCAACTTCCTCCACACTCCAGGTGCTTCTCCTTCCCTTGGCATACAAACTTAACCCTTTAATGAATCAAGCTACCTGTCTTTCAGCCCCTGTCTCTGAAATTCAGTTGTGAGACTTGTGTGGTGTGTGCCTGCTCTCCTGTAATTAACAGATACTGCATGTCCTCACACACATATGGCTCATCAGCTGTGCACCATACTGCATTACTGCAAGAAGGAGAAGACACATGGCAAACTGGTAGTTCAACTGTCATCTCTTCTTCTTCCTTCTCAGGGTCTTCTCACTGGTGTCTATTACCTACTCACTCCTCCTTTTTCTTTCTTTTCTTTGACCCGTTTCACTCCAATCCTGTGGTTTCCCCATGTTTGTGCCAAGTAAACAAGCTCTGAGCTCCACAGCTCCTCTGAGCCAAAATCCTTGATCTCCTCAAGGTCCTCACTTCCCCTGCAACATAGAATCCTAGACTGGTTTGGGTTGGAAGGGAGCTCTGGAGCTCATCTAGTCCAACCCCCCTGCAGTGGCCAGGGACATCCCCAACTAGAGCAGCTTGCCCAGAGCCCTGGCAAGCCTCACCTGCAATGCCTCCAGGGATGGCAACTCAACCACCTCCCTGGGCAACCTGGGCCAGTGTTCCACCACCCTCGTGGGGAGGAACTTTTTCCTAATATCCAGTCTACTCTTCTCCAATTCAAAACCATTGCCCCTTGTCCTTTCCCTGCAGGCCTTTGCAAACAGGCCCTCTCCAGCCTTCTTGGAAGTTCCCTTTAGGTACTGGAAGGTCACATGCTGCAACCACCTTGCTTCCTGGGGACATGAAGTAAACATCCCTGCTTCTATCCCAGCATGACCTTCCACTGGCAGCCAGCTCCTCTCTCTGCTTACTGAGTTCTGCATCTGCCCTCATAAGATATTTATAGGGTGCACTAATAACAAAACCTGCACTTTGATCAGGGGTTGCCCTATGGCAGCAGAGACACTGAACTGCTGACAACTGAGGCATCATCTGACAAAGGGAACAAATGGCAATGGATCAGATCTCCTTGCACAGGAGCTGCTGTTAGAAACCCAGCTCCTTCACAACATGATGCAAAGCACTCGCTCTAAACTCCAGGTTGTTGCCTACCTGAAGCCTGAAGCTGATCCCACTGAAGTCAATGGCAAAACTCCCACTGAGTTCAAAGGCAGAGGGACTGTACCTCCATTGCTTTCAACTCTTGTAACCCACCTGAGTGTTTAACAGCGCCTTGGTCAAGCTAGGAAAAGCTTTTACATCCAACCACCCTCTTCTGAGCAGCAGAGAGAGGGTTTGTCCAAACACTGGCAAAGCCCTTTGCTCTACCACTATACAGCAATTGGCCTCAAGTCAGAAGTTGAAGCAAAATGCCACTCATCAGAAGTGAAGCATGCTGCAAGTAAGATGCTAAAGACACTACAATCCTGAACAAACCATTCCTCCAAGGTGGACTTTGCATACTCTGTGCCAAATGGCCAATTAGTTCCTAGCTATGACCTTTTAGACTCTGTAATTAAAGATACTGGAAAAGACAAACTTCCTTCACAAGTCCTGAAAGTACTCTCATTTCATGCTTTTTGCCTGCCAGAAGATGTGGACTTCTAGATGGACCTTAGGGTGGTTTTTTTCCAGCCTGAAAGATGGTATTTCAATAAAGGGCTCCAAGGGTCACAGGAACAAGTTAGTGGATACTTCCTGAGGCAGTTCATGCATGAAAACAGAAGGAGCAAACCAGTTTCAGGCTAATGATCTCAAAGCCTTATCACACTGCAATGTGGGCAATTTTCAATGTGTCCCTTATTCATATTATCTACTTTAATTCCAAGCAAATTCCACTCTCACTGCTGATTAGAATTCAGAGAAGTCAAATGGAACAGCCTGCAATGCAGCAGGACGACTGTAGTTGTCAGGACTGTTGTCACTTTGGAGTATCTTACTCCTCCCCTCTTCCCTGGATGCTTCACAAAACAACCCCCCCATAAAACCCGACAAACTCACACCACTACTCCAATTCTGAGGGATAACTGTTATGTTTGGAAAACTTGCCACTACGCTCAGACATTCACTTGACCAAATGGAGAGTGGAAAAAGAATTTGAGATAGATTTCCTCTAAACTTCCAATGTATCAGAAGTGCCAGCTCAAGATGCTCCTGAGCACAGGGAGTTGGAAGACCAAGTCCAAAGAGTGCTTGCCTATTTCATCTCTGACCCAGCACCAAAGCCAACCCTGGCTCCCCTTAATCCCAGCACCAGGAGTCCTCTTCCTGCCCAGCTTTGTGGGGCTGAGATCATCTGTCAAAGTGGGGAGGGATTTTCCTTATAAAGGAGTGAATGCATTATGGTCCTATGGTATGGTTCATGCAGTAGGGCACTGTAGAAGATCACAAGCCCTTGTAGCTTTACCACCCATCAGTTAAACTCCTGAGACCTGTTGCTGCTGGGAAACCTCTGCGTTACAGTGACCTGTGCCACTCAGCCAGCCTCTCCTCTTCTCAGCACATCTCATCCTCCATTCAGCCTTCTTTGCCATCATCTGTCCTTTCTCCTCCTCTAAGCACCTTGACCAAGGCACACTAGCAATTCCAACTACCTGAATGCAATGCTGAGGTTGCTTGCTTAGCAGGAAGAAATAAACCCTATCAGCTGCAATGCCATGGAGTCATTGTCTCTGCAAGGCAAAATGAGCATTCCTGTGGTGTTTCTGTCTAAAAGAAAACAAGCTTCTCCTAGGAAAGCTCTCAAGCAACCAGTCTTTCCATAACCAAAGAGAAAACATCAGTTCCCTGAGGAATGGGGTATTAATTATAAGCCTACACAGTTTTAGCAATGCTTGCTCTGTTTGTTCTGAGCCTCACCACCACACACATAGGAGCTGCAGGACCATCTTTGGTTAGAAGTATCAGCCATTACAAACCTCCCTCAAGAAAACAGATTTTGCCAGCAGGCCAGCAGAAAGATAAGAAACAATCTTAGGCCATAACTGTTCCAGGATTTAGCCACTGAAAATACACCTTTTGTAGCCTGCTAGGGTTGGGAGATAGCATCTTTTTTAATCACCTTTGCTCCAGCCCTTCAACTGCTGCTCAACAGCTCTATTCAGACCCAGAGAGCACAGTTCTAGGTTGTCTGTCAGTCCTGCTGGCAATCACTGTTTGTTTCCTGAGCACTAAAGGGTTGCTGTCAGCTAGGTTGGATTTTTTCTTTATCCTAACTGATGGAAGTAAGATTGTGGGAGGCTCTTGCAAGAGCTTATAAACCTTGTCTTTCTCAGCAGCAGAGCCACTGCTTTGCTTTTGGTTCAGCTCCCAGACCACAAACCTCTGTGCCAGTAAATTAAACAGTATCTGGTGTTTATACCTCCCACTGGTCACCAATACTTTCCCCCCAGGGCCTGACTAACACTCAGCCTTTTCAACTCGAGTGTATATCCCTCATCATTTGCAGTCACTCCAAATTTGGGTCAGTTTCAGCTGAAATGGGATCAATAGGTGAGAGCTGGAGCCAAACCTTTGCTCACATTCCCACACCAGGGCCAGATCACCATCAGCAGGGTGACCACCTTGTCTCTTCTTTGCTTTGCCCAAAGGTTCCTGCATGTCCTGTGGGAAGAATTTGCCTCATCATGAAGCAGTAGCTGCTGCCCCTGGCTTCCAGAGACTCTGAAGCTCTCTGAAAACTTGGACTGTTTGGATTCAGGACACTACATAGTTACTTCTACAAAGCAGCAGCTGAGTGGCCCTGAAATGTGGAAGTACTTAAACATGTTTCTTGAAGTCAGGGCAGGTGACTCACAAGCCCTTAGTCTGGATAGCTTGCTGTCACTCTGTCATCTACTGCCCAGTGTGCTGAATTATTACAATCATCTAGTATTTTCAAGGCTGTTTTGTTATTTTGAGTGCCTGACTGCAGGCAAGGAGGCCTAGCTTTCCAAAAAGTGCTGAAACTTGCCTGCCAAACTTCAGAGCAGCTCTTGTTGCAGCAAACTGAACAAGCTAAGGCAATGGAAGGAACGATAAAAATCTGGCAGTAAATGATGAAAATGGAGAGCATGTGCTAGTCAGGAGCAGCAGCCTTTCTGCACTCCTTTTTTTGCCATGTTTCCAGTGTTACAAATCCAGCTGGATTTCTTTGAAGACTCTCCTTCTCTCGAGAATAATGAGGGGGGGAAAATGCTGAATACAGGCTCAGGCTCCCCAACCCTGTCACCTCTTGAGTTCCTGACAGGATGCATCAGCAGGTGAAGCATCATCTCTGCTCTGTGGAGAGCCCCTGCCTGAGTGCTTGTCTCCTCTCTTTGCAGCAGAATGGCTGTGCTCACTCAGGGCTGAGAGGCAGTGCACAGCAGGGCTAAACAAAGCAGGGTGAACCCCAGGGAGGGGGTACAGGCCACCATGGAGCTTCTGACAGGCCTGCTGGCTGAGTGACAAGAGCCCAGGACACTGAGAGGCAGAACAGAGCAGCACACCAGCTGCTGCCTTACCTGGGGCTCCAGCTTCCAACTTTGCCTCTTCAAAAGCCCAGCAGATGTGAGTTCCCTGCAGGGAATGCCTTCCTCCCTCCTGTCAGAGCAAGCTATGCTGAGAGGGCAAAACTGAGGTCCCTCAAATGTGGTACAAATGTCATCTTCACTGAGCGTGAAGGGGACTGCAATATGCTTCAGATTGTGCCTCCACAGCAGGACAGTCTGTGTGCCAGAGAGGGGCATGTGGAGAGGGGACAGAGGAAGCACTGGGAGCTGTACACCTCTGCTTTGCAAGGGGGGGTCACAGCTCCCAGGGTAGGCTTTGGTTGTGTCCTGATTCAGAATGGCAGATGGTGAGTTGGGAGAGAAACCATCCCACAAAGCCTTTTGGAAACCACTAGGGACATGAGTGGTTTCTTTAAGGAAAGCAATAGGTTTATAAGGATGCTGCTGCTGTGCCCAAATCACATGCTGATGAGCCAAGCAGCTACAGCTGTTCAGGGGGAAAGAACTCTGAGCTGCAGGATCAAAGGAAGCCATCAGCCACCATCCATGCAGAGCCAAATCTGTATGCTTCCTTCCCTAACTGCCCTCCTGCTCCCCATTCCACCCTAAGTGGAGGCTGCAAGCTCTGGTGGCTTTTCTGCATCATTTGGATGAGCTTGAAACTTCCCTAAAACAACTGCCAGGTCTTTGCAGTGCATCTCCCTGTCCCCTTCTCTGTTGGGCTGCTGACAGCATGCTGCAGATGAACGAGCAAGCAGTGCTCTGGGAAGGCCTCACAGGGCTAAATGAGCTCCATCTGCCTGGGTTTGGAATGAGAGTTGTCCTTCTCCTAGGATGACTGCCAGAAGGCTAATGAGCTCATCCTACCCATCCAAGGATTCTAGGAACATGGGTATCACTCCCCACACTTTCCCATGGGCAATGAGTTTAATGCTCCCTCTGCTGTCGGCACAGTTATGGCGCCAGGAGCCACAGGAGAACACAAGGGATTTTCAGACTATGCCTGAAACCCCTGAGTGCATTTTGGTTATCTAACTACTCACAGGTATTAGATGCATGTAGAGCTGAGGACCACCTGTGCACTTGGTCTCAGCAACACGAGTGAGGTCTCATGCCAGAGCAAGTACACCAAGTGAGCTAACAGAGCTGCCACCAAAGAGGATCAAGTGTAAGAGCCTTCCAAGTAAAGTATCCTCACACTGCCATTTTCTGCCTGACTTCCTTAGCTCAGCTGAAATGGGTTTACACTAGACACTAGGATTTTTCTTCAGGTCTTAATTGAGTGTGAATAGCATTAGAGGGAAAGATGGGAAGTCCAGATTTGTTGGGTATTCATTTTATGCTGCTGTTAAGTATTTTAATGTACAATGGACAATCACAAGTAGGTATTACATGATGCAAAGAGAGTGCACAGGCAGTACAATGGCTCCCAGCTAGAACTGGCTTGTTTTAAGCAGCTATAAAACCCATATTCTTGACATTACAGTAGCAGGCTGTTTTCTGAGCCCAGGATGTTTTTAAGATATCATCTACCATTAGCAGTAAATGGTATTCAAGGTTCCTTCTAAATTACCTTCTAGGAAAATGTGCAATAGGATGCAGGAGGGATAGTTTGCTCTTTGCTGTTTAGGTTTATCTGGAGGAAGAGCTCTGATAGCATATATCCACTGGACATGCTGCACTTCATATGTAAAATGTTTTTATCAGTTCTTTGCTTTGACAGTCTATAAAGCAAGGAATTTATTTTACGTGTAGAGAGAGCATGTAAGTCAATAAATGGGCTTTTAATACACTTGCAGCTTCAACAACCCAAGAGCAAGAGTGAAAAAGTGTCTGAAAAGCTCTGTTTAAACCACCTAAGGCACTTCAGACTACAGCATATGCCTCCTTCCCCACCAGCCCTCTGCAGAAGCCACAACACCCAAACTGCAGTCTTTTGACTCACTTCATTTCTGTGGTCTACTTCTCCCCAAGACTCTCCTCTTGGTATGTGCCAACAATATCTGGAATTTCTTTTCCACCTCACATCCAAGCTCTACACAGGGCTAGAACTGCTTTGCTTGCAAGATTAGACACAATCCTCTGCAGTCAGCCCAGGACAGATACTGCAGCTCAAACATGCCACTTGTTTCCAAAGACATTGCTTCCTCTAGTGTCTTTTTTTTCCCCCCAATGTCTCTTTTCACTGAGTTAGTGATGATCATGACCTGCCTGGCAGGTCCCTTCCAGCAGCATGTGCAGCCATGCCTGAGAGTACCTGCCAGCAACCTTTCCAAACCATCTTTTCAACTCACTGCAATGGCAACTAAAGCAGTTCAAGTACCAACACTTCATCCTCCTCCCCTCTTCTTCCAGCCTCTCCTCATCTCCCCTGCTGCCCACAATCTCCCAGCCCCTCTCCAGCTCTCATGCTGTGGAGCTGAGCCTGCATGTCTTCATGTTTCATCCAAACCACTCAAGTGGCAAGGAGTGAGACTGCTGAATTCCCAGTCCCCAAAGGCTCCCCCAGCACTGGGGAAGCTGTCATTTGCCTTTCCAAGAGTTGGACAGAGTTCATCCATGCTGAACACATCTCTGCCACTGCCTTCCTTAGCAGCTGGTTCTCCTGCAAGGCATTGCCCTTTGCAGTCTTACCCTTACTGTGTTGCAGCCATTCCTGTGCCAGGTGTACAGCAGCTGAATCACAGAATCATTAAGGTTGGAAGAGACCTCTAAGATCATCAAGTCCAACCACCTACCTATCATCACTATGCCACTAAATCATATCCCTGAGTGTCACATCTATATGTTTCTTAAACCCCTCCAGGGATGGTGACTCCAGCACCTCCCTGGGCAGCCTGGGACAATGCCTAAAAACTCTTTCAGTGAAGAAATTTTTCCTAAAACCTAATCTAAACCTCCCCAGTTGCAACTTGAGGCCATTTCCTCTTGTCCTATCACTGTTAACCTGGGAGAAAAGACCTACCCCCAGCTCACTCCAACCTTCTTTCAGGGAGCTGTAGAGAGAGATAAGGTCTCCCCTGAGCCTCCTCCAGACTAACCAACCCCAGTTCCCTCAGCTGCTCCTTATAAGCCTTATTCTTCAGACCCTTCACTAGCCTTGTTGCCCTTCTCTGGACACACTCCAATGCCTCTCTGTCTGTTGTGTAATGAGGGACCCAAACCTGACCCCAGTATTACAGGTGCAGCCTCACCAAAAGATTCAGCAGGCTTACTGCAGTTGCACCATTTCCTACCTGGAACTGGGTCGATCTTTTGTTGATGATGCAAGGAAAAAAGCAATGGACCCAACTCCTTCTCACAGCTGCAGTGTTCTCCATACATGCCATGCCTGAACAGCAACATGTGCTTATTTTGGCCTTAACTACAGCAAGGCAGACTCTTAATAGAGCCTACCTGCCTGTGTCTCATGCACAGCCACTTCTGAGAGCAGAACTGCTCTTCAGCATCGACTGCTTCAATGAACTACAGCTTACAAATTGTTTGGCTTCAAAATCAATCACAGAAGAGTTAGTTTGCACCTAGGCAGCTACTTAAGGGGTGTTACTCATTTGCTGTTACAACTCCACCAGGGTCCCAGCACTGGTGTCACTAAATCATCTCCATGAATGTACAAGAAAGCTTAGTTCTTCTGAGTTTTCCAGAGGGAAAAATCCTTGTCAAACACCATTACAAGCCAACAACAGAGAAGACACAGCAGGCAGTCTAGTAGCACAGGCTTGGACATAGAAGGCTAAATGTTTCCAACCTCAATTCAGCTATATGAACACCACATCCTGCTGCTTTTTTTGCAACTAGCAATCCTGACAGCCCAGCCTGAAATTGGTGACTCTTCTATAGCCCACAAAACACTGATGGCAAAGCTTCATCTTAGTTACCCTGCTTTTCCTTCTGAATTGATCATTCCTCTTTCAGTATAGCCAACACCACTGTGGGGGACTGAATGCAACCAACATCTTAGTACCTCATCTCAGTTCAGACAGGACATATGGCCCTGCTAAACTGCAGGGCTTGTGTTCTGGATTTATCCCTCCTAAAGAGGACAACAGGTGATAGATAACAGTGATTACTTCTAACCATTAAATACTTCCCTGGAACCACCGTGTGCTCAACCATTTGGAAAACAACATCCCAGAAAAGTGCATTATTTTTTTTACTTTTCAAAATGACTGGTTAACAGAAATTGAAATATAAACATACTGTGTTGGGAAATGTCAACACTTGCAGTCCAAAGGGAAGGTGATGGTGTTTTCCTGCCTTCAGCAGCTTCTGTGCCCTACTTCTCCTGTGTGAAGCACATGAAGCTCTTCAACAAGACTTGACTCCCTGTGAAGCACTCTTCCCTTGGCAGCTGGCACACCACTTACACTAGGGCAAAACCTCAAAATCCCAAGCAAAGCCTGAGCTCTGCCCTGGTCTCCCATCCTGTGGCTTGCTTTCTATTCATTGCTGGTGAGCAGACTCCCAAGACCTGGTTTGTCTCCTGCCTTCCCTGTCCTATGCCTGTCTGCTCTGCTCCTGTGAGCTGACAGATCATTGAAGGCTACAAGAGCACAATTCTTGTACATATCAATAAGCTGTCTGTTCCAGAGAGTAACCAGGCTGACCTAGTGGGCACCATGTGTATGGCTCAGCTGAGAAATAAGGTCAGCAGAGAGTCATTGGCCCCAGCAGCAGTGCGAGTTTGCTGTTGCTATACTTGCTTCAAGGAACACTTGGAGTGATTTTATATATATTTTAATAACAGTGATAGTCAAGGATAGTCTGGTGAGTTGGGTTGGATGTGAGGCCCAAATCCAACCTTCAATTACAGGAACAAAACCAAGAGCCTCTAATTAATGGATGGAGTTCTGATCCAGGCAATGGGCTGGTGTAAGGCAGAGCAAGTCATCTGGCCCTCATTTGCTAATAGGTGACATTCATTAATTATCCTTCTTGCAGAGCACTATGTGTAAGGGCTGCTCAAACACCAAGAGACTGAACTGCATCACTGTCTGCTGTCCTGGGCTTCCACACAAGGGCTAATCCTGAGCAAGCCTCCTCACTGGTACTGCCAAGGAAGAGCTTTTCATCTCCTTGCATCTGGACTGAACAGACATCAGATAGATCAGAGATGATTTGGAAGGAGCTGGGCTACTGCATGGTCCTTGCAAGACCTGCCCCAAGGATTTTCATGGGAGGGAAGTGCTCACTCCTCATCAGCAATTACTTCCCTACTGCTAGCAGCCATCAACCTAACACGGGGTCTGGCTGCATGCTAGTATGATGTCCAGCAGTGATTTCTTAGCTCTGGAACAGGTCTTTCCACACAGCAGAGGATTTATAGCTTAAGTGGACATTACAGGACAAGGGCACATGGAGCTCCATGCAGAAGTGGTACTGACTTGCTCAAGGTTGTGCAGCAACAGAGACAGAAACTATCTCCAGCTCCTGCATCTCATCTCTGCCCTTTAACTACCAGGCTGCTGTTCTTTGGGAGTCCTTGTGCTATGACTGACAGGCATGTAGAAAGCAGGGTCATCTGCACAGGTCTGGAAAAGGCTGTATATCCAGCTCTGGAATCTCAAAAATCCATCTTTATAGAGAAGTTTTGTGATAGAAAAAGGTTCTGTGAATGTCAGCATTTCCATATTATCACAGTCTGTACACAGATTCCCATGGCAGTGAGAATTTAAAGATAAAAAAAATGCAATTTAAAGATAAAAACCAGCTTAAACCTGACAGTCTTGAGCAGTTTCAATCCCTTGCATCTCTCATCAGTCCTCATTCATCTAATGTTTTCTTTCAGCAAACTCAGATACTTGGAAAGGAAATGCTGTACCAAAGAATGCACCTCAGTGTCCTTCTTGCACTTGTGCCTCACAGCCCAGGTCAAAACTGGCACTAAACAGCACAGGGGAGGGTTGTCTCCTGCATTCAGTGTTTGCTGCACTGGATTACAAACTATAATCTGTGTTTAACCTCTCATGTCCATCACAGTCAGCCAGCCCCAGCAGCCTGAACAGATGCAAAGCTTCCAATACCCAAGTGTCAGAGAGGATTCAGCTGCTCTCCACTGGCACAGGAGCACAACACCCAGGCAAAGCTCAGAGGGATTCTCAAGCACAGAGTATTCTGGCTGCCATAAAGAGGAGATAAACATGCTATCATCCAAAATGAGACAGTGCCTCAGAACCCTGCCTATATACTCACTTTATCACCATTTTGTCAACTCAACCACAAGTAGCTTTCTTTAGTCTTTCCTTAGCCAGCTCCCAAAAGACAAAAGGCTGGAATATAGCCAAGCAAGTACAATGATCCTAGTAGTTATTGGAATAGGCACTTTTGGAAAGCCATCTCACACTACCCCATGATAAGAGTCAGAAATTTGAAAGCAGTGACTGACTGAGATTGTCCTTTGTCCAAGGAAAACACTGACTCCTCCTATTTGGAAACATGAGGCTTATTGGAAGTTTTGCTCTGGAGACAGAAACCATCCTGCAAAGCCAGTATGGCTCTCCTGGCATGAGCCAAGGCATTCCTTCATTTCACCTCCACAGCTAAACTCTTCACTAAAGAGCAAACAAGATGAAAGCACTGGCCCAGGCTGCCCAGGAGGCTGTGGAGTCTCCTTTTCTGGAGCCATTGCAGAGCTGCCTGGATGCATTCCTGTGTGACCTGGTCTATGTGATCCTGCTCTGGCAGGGGGGTTGGACTAGATGATCTTTCTAGGGCCCTGCCAACCCCTAACATTCTGTGAAAGCAAAGGGCTGCCAGGACCACTATGCCCACTGAAATGGCCTCTGCTGTTGGAAAAAAACACTGCTGGGCCAAACAGGGGACTGGGAATTGGAGATGATATCCTGTCCTTTCAGCCTGGACAGGACAGTAGCTGTCACCACAGAAAGCTGTTCTAAAGTCTGTTAGTCCAGCTGAGGCCAAACAAGCATCTTGGCTCACACACACAATCCTGCCAGCAGATATGGCACCTACCACCTTCTTGGGGAGCTCTGCTTGCTCAAGCATTGCAGGATCAGAAGAAAACAAAACAAAAATCCCTCCCTCCCTGATAGGATCAGTCCCATGGTTCAGGACTATCTCCTGCTCCCAGGGTTGCTTCTACAGACCAGAGAACAGGGCAGGACTGTGCTGTCCTGGGAGCTGAAAGAGCAATGCTCTCTTGCTTTATAAGAGGCCTCATGCTTGCCAGCAGCACTGTCAGTTTCTGTTCTAAGATGCCTTGGGGCTTGTTCATACCTGAGATGAACTGCTTCTTACATGCTTTTCTGTGTCTTTTGAGGTGACCCAGAACACTTGTGAGGTGTTTAATTTGAGAAAATACCTGGCTGTATTTTGACTCTGACAAGAGTCCACTTCTTGACTTCCCCCTTCATTACAGAGAATAAAATGAATGCCTCCTTGCTCTCCTACTGTGCACCTTTGGCATTTTGATGAAAGCCAAGAGAGGAATGGCTCCATTTCTCCAGTTAGCATGAGAGAAGCAATGAGAAAACTTGTCCTCTGTGCTGCAGCATCCACGAAGTTGACATGCAGAGCCAGCCTTGTGCCAATCAAACACACACATGCTCTGCAGGCTGGCAAGTCCAGGGGAAGGAAAAGGAAGGCTTTTTCATGGCTCATTCCAGCACTGGGACTTCACAGAAAGAGTATTTCTCTCATACAACCACCTCTTACATTGAGGGAAACCTCAGTGGAATCCAGGTGTTGCAATGAGATGAGGAACCCACTGTCAGGATCTTTGGGTTTGGGAGGGAGAGGGCAGGTTCCATCAGTGTTGAACATACTTCAGAACAAGAGAGCACAAACATCAGCTAAGGCTGGTCTCTTTAGGAAGTGCCATGCCATATTTCTGAGCATACACCACCCATTAGTAAGAGACAGTGCAAAGGCCACAGTCTCCAGTATAAGGGATACCACAAGCCAAACCTTCATATGTTGTACATCAGCACAGAAACCCACTGCTATGCCAATGGAAACTACCCAAAGAATCACAGAATCCTAGAATGGTTTGGGTTGGAAGGGAGCTCTGGAGCTCATCTAGTCCAACCCCCCTGCAGTGGGCAGGGACATCCCCAACTAGAGCAGCTTGCCCAGAGCCCTGGCAAGCCTCACCTGGAATGCCTCCAGGGATGGCAAATCAACCACCTCCTTAGGCAACCTGGTCCAGTGTTCCACCACCCTCGTGGGGAGGAACTTCTTTCTAATATCCAGTCTAAATCTCCTCTTCTCCAATTTAAAACCATTGCCCCTTGTCCTTTCACTGCAGGCCTTTGCAAACAGGCCCTCTGCAGCCTGCTTGGAAGTTCCCTTTAGGTACTGGAAAGTCTCTAGTAGGTCCCCCCAAAGCCTTCTCTTCTCCAGGCTGAGCAATCCCAGCTCCCTCAGCCTGTGTTCCTGACTCAGAGTGGTAAAAGGAATAGCAAGTGCCATATCCATAATCCTAATGACCAGAAATGAAGTGGTAGAGGTAAGGAGAAATTGTAAAACATCATCAGTAGTAGAATGAAAAAAAGAAAGGGAAAAATTGCTCATCATTTGCACCCCATCTGCCTTGAAAGGCAAGGGTGTTTTATTTCCTTTGGTACAGGAGGGTTTGCATAAAACATAAGGAAGGTTGTACAAACCCTTGGGGTTTAATATGATTCTGCTTTATCTTTTGATCAGAAGATCAAACAATTGTGTGGCATTTTCTCCTCCCAGTTTCTAAAAGCTGCTTGAAAGATCTGTGTGCTGTCTCTCATCAGGGCAGCACAGAGCCTTCAAGGTAATGCCATTAAATTGCAAGGGAAGTCTTTGCCAAAACAGCCCAGCACAGGGACAGACCTACTGCCTGCAAAGGGTTTTAAACCCTAGATTCAACATCCCTTTCAGTTTTCTGAGCCTCTTTGAGTGGAGAGGTTGGTACGGGATGGAGAAAGAGGAGGAGGAGGCAAAATTATTACCCATCCCAGCAATTACAAGAGGCTAACCTTCTGCCATCTACACCACCAGGGATCCATTACAGCTAGACAATAATCCAGATGTAAACATCTGTGACCTGCCCCATTGTCCACAGGCCAAATGACTGCTGGAGACTCCTTCTGCTCACCCCTTGGATTGCAGTCAACATCATTTCAGTGGCTACAGCAAAGCAGCAATGTCTTTGACCTCTCAGGACAAGCCATGCCATTTGTGATGGAGAGCAAGTCCAGAAGGAAACCATCTCATGCCACCAAGGACTAAATCCCACCCCCCCCCAGGGAAAGTGGCCAACTCAAGGGTGTGATCACAGTTTACACAAAATAGTTTGCCTTGTTCATTGCATACATGGCTGAGCTTGGAAAAAAAATAATGTTGTAATAAGAAAAGAGGATTGCACTTTACTATAAGTTGCACAGAAGAAACCCCCAAACTTTCCAAAAGATTTATAGGGGGGAAAAAGCCAGAAAATCTGAGCAAGCAGGGACAGTGCAAGCTCAGCTCAGGGTGGTAGGAGATAGATGTGTTCAATCCTTACCATAGCTGGGAGCTAAAAGCAAATCTGGTATATGCAGTTTCAGATCTTTCTGTTGTTGTTGCTAAATCATATTTGGATAAAATCACCTCTGTCACTTCTCTTTCTGATGTTCCCCACTAAGTGTCACGGAGCCACAGTTTCCACTTCTATGAATACACTTCATCTTCACCAAGTATTTCCTCAAAAATGCAATTAATCTTTCAACCCAATGCTATTCTATGCCCTATAAAAAGACATTCTCTTGCCAGTCCTGTAAACCAAAGCCATCCATTACTTATGGACCCAGATAGTAGGATGAACCATAAGACTCCTAAGCTCCATGTAGGGCAGAAGCCCCAAGCCCTGGCTGACTCCCACTGCCTGTAAAAATCCCTGCACTCACTTGTGTCTGAAAAACAAGCTAACAGGAGTTCTCCTGCTCCTCAATCTTTGAGGCTGCAGTCTCTCCCAGGAGAACATGCTCATGATGGCAGTTTCTAGGATGGGCTGCCTGTGGCTCCTGGGTGCAGGCAGCCCTGGGGACTGTGGCAAGCTACAGGACGAGTTCTGCTCTCCTGGGCATGTAACACACTGCTGCAGGGAGAGTGTTTTGCTGGTGACACCTTGCAAGACATGAACATCTGAGGTAACAAGCTGCCAGGCACAGAGGGACCTAGGGGTGCTGAGTGACAGCTGAACAGGAGCCAGCAGTGTGCCCAGGTGGCCAAGAAGGCCAATGGCATCCTGGCCTNTGTTCTGTGATTCTATAATACAGTCAGCTGGTTTAGCTCTCCTGTGCTGGACACTGGCTTATTTTAGACATGCTTTGTCTCCTGGTTTCATTCTCTACACATTTCTCATGAGCTGGTAGAAAACTCTGGGTTTGCTTTCAGCACCTTCTGTAGCTTGATTTAAAGGCTAACAAAGAGCTCACATTTGAGGATAATAGGACAAAAAAAAAAAAAAAAAAGGAGAAATCCTACATTTTTATGACCAGAAGGGGACCACTGGATCATTTCAAGTGACCACCTGTAAAGTACTATTGCCTTCTGCTGAGCCCTGCAACTGGCTTCAACTTAATTAGAGCTTGAAGCATTGACACAGCTGCTGTACCATAGAAAGACCAAGCACAATATAGAACAACTTTAGATTAATAATAATAATAATAAAAAAAAAGTTCTGAGAGCCTCCTGGGTGTTCCTCACATATCATAAGGAACCTAAAAACCTCTTAAGAGCCCCTGCAATGTTTTTTTTTTATGCCCCAGTCACAGTTTCTCTGAATAAAAGCAGACATTCTTCATTGACCTAAATAAGCTGCAGTAATCATAAAAAACTGATCTTCCTTGTGGGGTTTGCTGCTCCTGATATTTAAGAGATTTTTTTCTCAGGCAAGTCATTTTTAAAACCTCTCCATGCTTGGCTACATAAACATTCACATCCTCCTGAGTTCTGAAACAAAAGCTCAGAGGAACCACGAGGGTGGCAAATTAAACCAGAGAGTTATGAAGACAGAAGCAGCACTTGTATCACTGCACTTAAATTCTGGTGATAAACCTTCTGTAGAGACTACCTCTGGTTCCTTTTCTATCAGTTTCCTTGGCCCTGGTCAAAAAAAAAATCCACCCCAACAAAGCATAAACAGAATTTATTAGAAGCATGCTGCTGTGTTGCACTAAGCTGCATTCCATTTCCTTCCTTGGAATTCACCAAGAATTCCTTCTCGTTTAGGAATGAAATTCATTTCATAAGCCATGTGCTGCCCTACTGTTATCCCAACATCAAAAAAGCTGATTTAGATGCCTTAGTCCTCCTGCTAGCAATGACAAGCAGGCACTCCAGTCCTGAAGGTTCACTTGGAACACTTCTTCTCCAGAGTTTCTGGCAGAGGCATGGATGGAAGCTCACCCCTAGGACAAGTATGGTCCCAACTCCTCCAACTTTAGAAGGCCACAAATGAAACTGAATAAACCAAGCAGGTAAGTAAGAGCAACAAGGAGCTGCTGGAGGAACAAGAAAGTCAAAACAAAGGGAAAAGTGGCTGTGGCAGAAGGATGGAACTGAAATATGCCCCACATATTTCATAGTTAATGTGCTGTGTGGAGATGATTGCTTGGCTTTTCAGAGGCACTGAAAGGAGTCAGCTAACCTGCACCATAAGGCACATTACTCCTGCCTTTAACTGCTTTAGCTAGCCCAGCTCAGAAGGGCAAAAAGACTCTGCATTCGTTCCCTTTTCAGCATGTGTTCAAGTCAATTCATTCCTCATCTCCTTATTCTGGCAAAAACCTCCTGCTACATCAAGAAGCCTTTCTGGAGCCTCCCCAGCTACTTGCCTACATGCAAGCTAACAAAAAGCAACTACCCATGTGCAAGTTAGACAGGGCAAATGTTTGCTTTGCCCGTGGTTGTGACGCAAGTTGGCTTGTGAAGTGGAACACAGCTCTTCATCCCCTATTTTATGACAGAAAACAGGAAAGAGGGAGAAAAAGAAACCCATAGGAGTTTTCACTCCTGTCTGAAGACCAAAGGAAGCCCTAACCTCAGATCTACCTGTACTGCCTTGTCCCATCCACTTCAGACCTGTAGAAACAACAACAACTAGAAATCCACTGCAGGGAACTCCTCTCTTATAAACTCCTGGAATTTGTGCCCAAGAGGGCTTAGACTGAGCTGTACTCAGTCTCATAAGCTTCATTCAGCTGTACTCATAAATAAATATATAGAATAGTAGATAGGTAAAGAAGAAAGAGGTTATTCTTCACCTTCATGCAGTTGCCATTGGCCCTGCTGAGATGACCCCAGTGCCTCTGAAGGTGGCCATCCTGCCAGGATAATGATCTCCATAGCATGCATCATCACAGGGAGCAACATCCCCAAATATCATGTCTATTAAAGGCCTTACTGGGGTACCAAAGATTTAAGCCAGCCATGTACATA
This sequence comes from Bucco capensis, assembly GCA_013396975.1. Taxonomy (NCBI): domain Eukaryota; kingdom Metazoa; phylum Chordata; class Aves; order Piciformes; family Bucconidae; genus Bucco; species Bucco capensis. The sequence goes on from VWZO01012598.1 coordinate 2,339,154, forward strand.
TTGCCCAGCAAAGCTCTTTTTCTTGTTGAGAACCACTAGGATGCACAGAACTCCTTCTGTTACCACAGGAAGCTTATCCTATCAACTCTCCTACCAGGACTAAAACCATCCCAACATTCTGTGCTTGAGACCATACCATAAAGCAGCAGCCACCTCTGACCCTGCAATCATTCCAAAGAGTTAAACTCTGTTATAAATCCTAATTTATATGCCAAGTGAGTACAGCCACGGAGCAAGGGATCAGATCTAGCACTCCCAAGTAAAAGCCTATAAAAGAGAAGGGGGGAAATGTGTCATTAACATTTACTCCACAAACAGGCAGATTGGAAGGAAAGGGTCCAAAAAAAAAGGCATTTCTCATTTCTACAACATAGCTTGTGAAATTGGAGAATGCTATCAAGGCTTACACATCCTGCTGGAAATCAAAAGCTCTGTTTAGATGCACGATGCTAATTCAGCTTTGCCTTGCTGAGGTAAACTAAAGGTCAAATATAGATTTGAAATCTTAAGTTTAAGGTTCTTACTGCTTTAATAACAAGCACTGGAATTACTGGAGGCTTTTCTTAACAGTAAACCTGTTTTGAACATATTTCAGCCAAAGATATTATTTCCACTATCTTGTTACATCAGCTCCTAACTGAGAAGTAAATCTGCCTGTCATGACCATGAGAGCAAAATTAAAACCTATTCTACAGAGAAGGCTTTACAGTGCCCCCTTGGTAGCTGCTCAGAGTTAATGAAGTGAAGGAAATTAATTTACTGGGGGGGAAAAAAAACTTTTCAGACCATAATCAACCATACTTTTTATTTGCTTACTGTTAGCAGAACAGAGATCACCTATTGCTCACCCTAACAGGCAGGAGCAGCACCCTTTGCCACTGCAGATAAACACTGAGAAGTGATACCCTAATTAAAATGTTTAATTAAGCAGTAAGAATAAGAAATGTGCATCATGCAGGCACTCACCCTCCCACAGGTGCAATGCCTGTAATGAGGGCAAGCATTTCCCCAGCCTAGGAAACAAGAGAGGCACACAAAACCTGAAAACTAGTTCCTGCTGACCTGGGACTAAGCTCAGCAGCTGAAGGTAAGCTCAGTGCTCAGTGTCACTGCCTAGGACCCAGGTGAGCACCCAACAACTGAAGGAGATGCTGGAGAAGCTCTGTACTCTCAGCACAGCTCATGCTCTGGGCAGCAAACAGCTCTGCAATCTCCTCAGCTTCAAAGCTCTGCCATCTAGGGAAACCTAAGCAGCTTCTCCCACATCTGCTGTCCCACATTGGACCCAAGAGCAGCAGCCAGGCTCAGCACTTCTCACCTACCAGCCCTGCTCAAACATAGGGAGAGATACAGAGAAGCTGGGAATTCCCTGTGGAGTACAGGGATAGGATCAGCAAGCCAGGGTTAAAGATCAAGGTTGTTAGAAGGAATTGTTCTGCTTGCTGCTGGCCAAATATGAGTGCCATGCAGCTTGTGTAACCAACTCCACTTCTTACCACACTGCAGAACTTGCTGGGGGCAAAGGCACATACTGATCTCATGATCTGATCTGATGTTCAAGATAGAAGGGACTGTCCAAGAGAACTTGGGGATGTCTGTGTGATGGAAGCACCAGGTAAAGCCAACACTGCATGCTGTCTGCTTCCCAAAGTAGTTCAAAAGCAGAGAGGGCATTTGAAGAACTAGATTTATTTTCCTCTTGACTTGTCCTACAGAAGCTGCTTTGAGATTCCAGTGGGGATTGAACTGAATGAGACATTGGCATAGCTTTAGGCCCTGATAACCTCAAAAGTTCATGGGACATCTAATACTTTTCTCTCCTTATGTCACTGGACTGTGAGCATTACCTGACTCACAGCATTATCTGCTCCATCCAGAGTCCAGCATCATACCCATTCTTACTTTTAGCAAGACAACTGCTTAGGAGGAGATCCTGTAGCATAAGAATAATTTGGTGCCCAAAAAAACCCAATTCCAGAAAGTTATGAGTGATAACAAATCTTTATGGAAATAAGCACTGGATCCAATACAACTTGGGAAGCAACAGCCAACAGCTCAGCCATGAAGCCAAACCCAGAACCTTAGCAGCCTACAGCAGGAGCCTCTCCTGATGGAGCAATAAAGACTTGAGTGCCAGCTCTAGGAAGCCTGCAGCAGATTCCCAAACCTGCACTAGAGCAAAGCAAGAGCCAGTGCCAGGCTGACTGGCTCTGGTCCTTCCTGCCACACACAGGCTGCTTTGGAAGTGTCCAACCTGTCTCTTCTATCTAAAGAAGTAGGGCATGGCTTGACACCCACCCAAAAGATCTCTAAGAAGAAAGATATCAAGGTGTATTTGTTTGTTTTCTGACTTTACTTGACCAGTCAGCTTTACCTTTTAATTACATCTGTTCTTTATTACACTGACAAATGCCTGGGTGCTCAGCCACATTTATTGTTCCACAATAAAATAAACCCTGCTTGATACCAACAAAGCATAAACAGAGTTTATTAGAGGCAGGAGGAATTGTCCATTGTATTCATTGGTTTCATTTCTCATTTAACGCTGTGTTTTAAGAGTGGAGAAAATCAAGTAAATTTTCTCAAGTACATAAAAGTGCATATGGTGAGCTGCAAACTGTGTATCATACAATTACACACAGCTTTGGGAGCCAGAGAATAGCTCTGTACCACAAAACTCTCAGCAGTCAGGAGCCTGGGGCTAATATTAGTGAAATTACTTTTATAACTTGCTCTTTTATTAATGTGAAAACAGGCTATGATTAAAAGCTGGAAGCTAGAGAAAGGAACTATCTGGACTAGTTTACTACACAAATGCTGTCTATTACACTCCAAAAATACTCTAGGATATAGGGGTTAAAAAAAGGAGAGCTCTTTAAGAAGGTAACAGCACCATTTCTCTCGAGCAGTTGGCTGGGCTGCAGCACCCAACCTCCACTTGGTATGCACTGTACACACTGCATGGCCATTTGAGTTCAAGCTAGACTTGGTTTTTTGGAGGGGTGGGATGTCATCCAGAAGGACCTGGACAAGCTGGAGAGGTGGGCCCAGGGGAACCTCAGGAGCTTCAACAAGACCAAGTGCAGGGTCCTGCACCTGGGGCAGAACAATCCCCACTATCAATCCAGGCTGGGGGATGAGATGATGGAGAGCAGCCCTGCAGAAAAGGCCTTGGGGTGCTGGTGGCTGAGAAGCTGGCCATGAGCAAACAGTGCACACTGGCAGCCCAGAAGCACAATGGCATCCTGGGCTGCAGCAAGAGAAGCGTGGCCAGCAGAGCCAGAGAGGTGATTCTGCCACTGCACTCTGCTCTGCTCACACCTCCTCTGCAATACTGGGTCCAGTTCTGGAGCCCTCAACACAGAAAGGCCATGGAGCTGATGGAGCAGGTGCAGAGGAGGCCACGAGAATGCTCAGGGGCTGCAACACCTCTGCTATGAGGACAGGCTGAGGGAGCTGGGATTGTTCAGCCTGGAGAAGAGAAGGCTTCAGGGGAGCTACTAGTGACCTTTCAGTACCTAAAGGGAACTTGCAAGCAGGCTGCAGAGGGCCTGTTTGCAAAGGCCTGCAGTGAAAGGACAAGGGGCAATGGTTTTAAATTGGAGAAGAGTAGATCTAAACTGGATATTAGAAAGAAGTTCCTCCCCACGAGGGTGGTGGAACACTGGCCCAGGTTGCCCAGGGAGGTGATTTGAGTTCCCATCCCTGGAGGCATTGCAGGTGAGGCTTGCCAGGGCTCTGGGCAAGCTGCTCTAGTTGGGGATGTCCCTGCCCACTGCAGGGGGGTTGGACTAGATGAGCTCCAGAGGTCCCTTCCAACCCAAACCATTCCAGGATTCTATGGTTTTACTGCTACACTCTTAGAAAATTAAGGAATGAAAGAACACCTAGAACCACTAAAAGGCTAAATGAGGAGTGGTGAGTCAACTGTGCCCCTAAACAGAAAGCAAAGGGCACGTGCCTACATAAACCAGAGTGCTGCACAGGGCTAAGCTCTGGCATTAGCTTCTCAAACACCTTTTCAGAGCCTCTCCAACCAATCTCTGCATGCATGCACAATTGGGCACCTTGGTTTCACCTGGGGCATGTGTGAGGGTGGCTCTGTCTGTTTGTCTAAATACATTAGACATTTCTGATCAACACACAGCTTAACTAAATGATTTTCTTTTAGAGGATGCATGTGCTTAATGGACTGGCTTTCTCTCCACTGATATCTGTGGCAGCTGGAATTTTCCAGCTAACAGCTCACCATGGCAAAAAGTAGAAGATGCATTCCTGGGAACCTCAACTCCTTAGTCTGCAATTAATTTCCTTTAGCTTACACTGAAAGGCTTGCTTGTTTGTTGTTTTTTTTTTTTTCCTCAGGCTTGCCCCATGGATTGGAAGGAGAATTCAGCAGGGTTTTCTTGGAACAGATGTTTGGGGAATCTGATATTTAGCCTATGACAACTGCTTTGTAAAAACTGTTCCTTACTTTTGCATAAGCCACTTTAGAAACCCAAATAAATAAAGCTGTTCCAAAGTTGCCCTTGTTGACTCTGTTAGCACCATCACTGCTGCACAAAGCACTGCATCTTGAATTCCCATTAAGCCAACAACTGAGCTTTCCACCATGTCACAAAGTGGCACCATATAGATAGATCAAAATTATACCCAATGTGGGATTTGTGATCTTGCTAGAAGGGCACTGAAGATCATCTGGTGACAGAGAAAGGTAGTACCAGATCAAAATACCCCAGAATATCTCATACTGCAAGTAAGCTATCAACACCGCTTGTTCATTCTGTATCTCACCAAGCATCTGATCTGAACAAATCCACAGAACTTAGGGGGAAACCTGAATGTCTGAGGAACCACTTGTTGTTCCTTGACTTAAATCACATCTGGCAGAAGAAGGAAATTCATTAAAACATATTCTGATCTTGCTTAATATTTTAACCAAGTCTCCTACCACCCACTCTGCCTTTTAATATCCCATAGGCAGGTTAAACAATTGCTAAGAAGCACTGATGAGCACCCTGTTGAAAAGAAAGCCACTAAAATGAAACTTAACAGGTTTTAGGGAACAAGGACACCCCCCTGAAGCCATAGGGTCACAGGATAAAGCAGATGTTATGGTTTTCTAACTATTTACAAGCTCTGTCCACACCTAACAGCTATTGCCAAACTGACAACTGCTGCATGGGGCATATCTTGCAGTAAGGGAGCACAGCACTTCTACACAGGAATGGAGATAAAGGCAGTACCACAAACTGTGGCTGACTGTGTTTTCACTGCTGGGGGAAAAAAAAAAGAGCACAAATAGTTCACTTAGTCTCACACTACTGTCAAAGATGGAAGGACCTCTAATCTTCTGGGGAAGGGAGCCAGAGGCGTGCTGGGGCAGCCTGAATGCTACAGAAACAAGGCTTTGTGGAAAGCTCTGCAAATGCTGTTTTCATATCAAAGACAGGGATGAAAACACACAGAGCTAAGGCAGAGAAGCCTACTACCCATTTCTCCCAACTTCAGCTGTGCCTGCTGCCTTTCAGCTACTGAGCTGCTCACGTGGAACCAACACCAAGCCATCGCTTGTCTGTCTGCCAGCACGCCTTTGCCTCTTAAACCCACCTTTATTTCTAGCCAAAACACACTTTTGGCTTATCTGTAAGAAAATGGGAAGCCTAGCCACCTGGGGAATAAGGAAGGAGATAACATTTGGCAGTCCTGTGAGGAGGCAGGCAGGGAGGCATGGGGCTAGGCTGAGCCAATGTTTCCAGCCACCCCAAAAACCAACTACAAGTCTACTCACACTCAGGCACAATGGGCATGCCACAGAGACCCATGGCCACAGACTTTACCCTTCTGGCACTGAGGGTCTTGTCTCTCTCACTCCCCATTGCAGCAGCAGCATCCTGTGAACATGCCCATGGACAGGGCAGGACCTTGGTAGCAGTTTCTCACCTAAGCAAACACCATGATTTGCTCACTGCAGCAGGGAGTGTGCAAGATCTGCTTCTTCACATCCTTCATGTGTGTCTTGCCACCAGCCCCTTGGAGCCTCAGATTCCTCACAGCTTCCTTGACTCATTTTTTTTCTCTCCAAGGAATTTATGGTGTATTTGCCCAAGATTTCTTATGACCCATCTCCACCCGAGTCACTGCTCCCTTCCACAGCACAGCAAGAATGAGCATACAGGACATCTTCTCCTTGGACCTCAAGTCATGACAGCACATCTTAGATCATTCCATTACAGCACTTCTTCAACCACCACATCACATCCTCTGCAAACCTGAAGCCAGCACACAGTAAGGACAACGGAGGAGTTTGTACACCATGTCTCCTGCCCTCTACATAAAAGCATGTTTAGATTATAGCTTTTGCCTTGGCAATAAGATGTGCCAAGGAGAAATAAGGCAGGAAGGAGAGATGTGATTTCTCCTGAGCACTCCCAGCCAAGAACTCTGGGTGCTCCTGCAGGAGGTGATGTCCTCCACTGCTGAACCAAGAGCCCTGCCAGTGTTATGCTTCAGACATCACTCAGGTCCAGTTGACTTCCCTACAGCCTGGGATACAGTAACTGCAAGTCACAGCCACAAACACAGGCAGAAACGACCCAAAAAAGTAGAAAGACTCCTCAGAGCTTGGCCAGGAGCCTGCTGCTTTCTCCAGAAAAACACCAGAAGACTTCCAACTGGGTTTGCTTCACAGCAAAGGGCTCTGTTACAAAGCTGTGTGGGAGAAGGAAGGAAGAAATGCCCTCAAGGCTGTTAGGAAGAGCATGCTTCAGAGCAGCTGCTCTCTCCTTATCTAATCTTACTTTTAATTGAGGTGTTTTTTCTTGTTTTGCCTAGGGTACCTAGATCTCTCTGCACATGCTCCTCTCCATGGGCAGCCAGCCACAACCTGCCCACACGTGCCGGCATCAGCTGTGGCTATTGCTGGTCCCTGCTGCTCCCCAGGCAGCACCCAGACAGGCTTTGTGCCACCTCCTCTCTGAGACCTTCCCTTTAATGCCACCTCTTCATCTGTTAAATGCCTTCCAATTGCCAAATCCCTCAGGGATTCTAAATATTAAAGGAAAAAGGTCATTAAAACACAGCCAGCAACAGAAAAGGAGGTGAGGCTGATGGTCACCGATAGCCTGAACCAGAGCTAATTAATACATGCTCACTCAGATTTGGTTTTTTCTTTTTCCCCTGTTTTGATAAAGGGCAATTTATAGTTGGCATGACTGTCACAGTGCCCCATGACTCTCAGTCTAATTATAAAATACAATGTGGAACTGAAAATGTAAGATCCTAGGGAAGAAAAACCCCTGGCTTCTGCAGCTTTTCCTTTTTCCCATTTCAGCTTTCCCTTTTTCCCATTCCAGCTTTCTTTTCCCAGGGTAGAAGCATGGCTCTGAGTGCACGACAAGCGTGGAACACTGAGGTGTGTTTATTTAGAGACACTTCTAATGTGTTTGTGTTGTGTGTTTCTAGAGCTACAGACCAAAACAAGCAAGGTAACAGCAAACCAAGTGCAGAGCAAACTCCCAGAGGGGAAGACAAGAAGAGTTAGCTGCCGAATGCATCTTAGTCAGGAGAGAAGCTGGAGCTGTTTTAATTGTTCATCAATCAATTAACAGCACTCTCCAATGTCTAATTAAGCAGACAACTGGAATTAAGCAAAGGGCATCTCTGAAATGCCAGCCCTCTTAACCAAGGCACTTCTGACGTTCAAGTGACTACTTGATTAAGGTGTGCTTGTGTGAAGAGATGTGCAGAAAAATCCTCAAGCAAATCATTAGTATGTCTCCCCACAAAGCCTATGCAAAAGAAAAAAAGGATAAAAATCAATCCTTTGGTAATGCAACTTAACCTTCCCATCAAGTGAACACTTGAGCCAGGCAGCAAAGTGCAAAACAAATGAGGCTCGTTTAGCGTGCAGGACTGCAGTGGAAATGCTGAGATGCCCTCAGTGGGCATGCTGGGCTCAATCAGGACAAGGTAATGGGCACGAGGGTCATGCTCCTGCTGAAATGGAGACCTTGAGGATGTCAGAAACAGCACAGCAGGCCAGAGGTCTGAGGCAGGCACTCCCCAGCAGCTCCTGAGGGTTTGCTCTCCTTCCAAGGCAGGCAGTGATCTCTGCAAGCTGGGCAGCAAATTCAGAGCCCTGCCATCAGTTGTCAGGATGCATCAGCATCCTGATGTACAACCTGGGGGGGATGTACATCCCTTGGCAGCTGAAATGCCACTACTACTACTACCAGGAAAGACTCATCCTGAGGTAGGGGGAGAGGGAACAAGAGCATTATCTTGATGGAAGAAGGAAGGCACTGAAATGCTTGTGCTGACTGGAAATGGATGGCTGCTCAGCTCCCTGGGATTCATTGCAAAGGAATATGAAGATGCTACCACCATCAACTACCCATACATCATGGACCCTGAATGAAGCCATGCAATGAAAATTGAACAGCAGCAGGAAATTTAGCATGGATCAGGGAGATTCAAAGCTGATCCTGGTTTTCTTTAGTGCTCACAGGGATGGAGAAGTTTCCACAGAAGCTTCACAACTGATTGCAGGCTGCGTGATGCAGCATACGCTGCAGCTCTGTGCTCTAGCTGTTTGATGTGATCATGTCCACAGCTGTGCTCAAATACTTTAAACAAATTAAAATCTTCTACCAAAAGGAGAGGTTGTTCCTGTTCACTAAAGTTATCCAGATAACAGCCTGACCAAGGGAAAAAAAAAACCAACAACAAAACCCAAAGTTGTCCTACAATAAGAGGATAAGAAATGACAGAGCTCCATCAGCCTCATCTGACACATTTACAATTGTTTCCCACATTTACAAGAACTCCTGAGCCTAAAAAAAGGACCCTAAAAATAACCCAGGGACAACTGATAGAGCTATCCTAATAATCTCTCTCGTGGGCTTAGCCCTGAAGTGTGATACTTTGACACTGACTTTGGCCTTAAGCCAAGCTTAGGAGTACATACCAGTCGAGGGAGATCAGTTTTCTTTCATCTTTATCAGCTTTTTTCCACCCTGGCAGATACTCTGTTCTCCTTGTCTCCTTCTCCAGCTGCTCCAACATCACAATTTACCATCAAAACTTTGTGTACTCAACTTCCAAACATGTAAGCTTGTAAGGTTGGCTTGGCTTTGCAGCAAGGGAGCTGTGACCTTGGGATTTATACTCCTAAAGAGATCCTGTCTCTTAAAAAAAACAACCAACAACTCAACACCACAAGAAAGAATAAACCAAAATATCTCCGGACCCTCCTCCCTTGCCACCAGGTGCTCTTGCAATCAGCATCTAAGAGAAGAACAAATGCTGCAAGTTTATAACAGTGGAAACTATTTTAATGCAACAGATTTCTCACATATACAACCAAGGTAGAAAGCATGAAAGTGTGACATGTTTCTTGTTTTCTTTCAATATTTTCTGAACATCCCAGCAATTATTTACGCTGTTGCTTCTGGAAAGAAATACTCTCATGAGTTGCAACAAACAAACAAAACCCTGACAGCAGCTCCAGCATTTCCTTCAGCAAACTACTATTGGCATGTTGTAATATTGATGCATTTTTTTTCATCTATCTATAAAAAAATTCTACTTTTCAAACTCTATATAAAGGAGACTTGATGGTACAAAAATTGTACCTGAATAAGAAGAAACCAAGCAAGCTCTTCCACAAAGGAAATTACTATCAAAATTGATGCTTCCTGCCATGTTAAAATTCCAATAAGCATTTATCTCAGCAAATCCTCTGCAGCCTCTGACATTTCTATTATTGGGGCTGACTGGGTTCATCCTGCCCTTATGAGAATAAATAGAGGAACATAACAGCGGCCGGGAGCTGCTGCAATAATATGCACATCACTCATCCATTTACAAGCCCTTCCTTGGCAAGTGAGAAAGTTGGCTTTTCCCACATGTGATGCCAAAGGGAACAGGGAGGAGAGGACAGGTTCAGCAGCTACATCTCCCCTGATATCTAGTGAGGTGATGGTGCCTCACTGTCCATAAGCCAAGCAGTGTGGCTGATATTCAGGGCTCTGGTGGCCATGGTTAAGGAAGGTGTCCAGGAGCAACAAGAGCTAGCCTGCTCCTGCCAGGAGCCACTGCCCATTGCCCAGCCCATCTCTGGGTGCTGCAGCACGTAAGGAGGCACAACCCTGGCCAGGAATGGCCCCAATGAGCAAACCCAGGATGGATCATACCCACAGCAGACATCACTTAGAGCTCACCTCTGCCTGCTATTGCTCAGGATTGATTCAGGTGAAAGGAGAGGCTGGATGAAAGCAGCCAAGAACACAATGGGGCTATGAGAGAAGGAAAAACCCAAAGGTGCAAAACAAAGTATACCAGCACATGTGGGAGTCCCAAGAAGAAAGGAGGCTCCTAAGTGAAATTCATGCTAGGCAAACTGTTCTAAAAGAGCAATTCAGGCACATGCCCTTATCTAGGGGCTGTCCTCATCATCCAAGGAGGCAAATTACTTGCCACACTGAGCCAGCCCAGTGCCACCAGAAAGGTTAATTCCCCAGAGGCAGGTTAGGCACCTGCCAGGAGCAGCAGGAGAGAGCCTTGCAGCTCTCCCTCCTTCCTCCCTGCACACAGCTCCAGCTCATGCATGGGTTAGCTTCCTCCTGCTGTTAATAGCTACAGCACAATATGCTGCCTGTCACTGCAAAATGAGTAGCACCAGTGCCAAAACCTGAGTGCCTTTCCCTGGCTGAGAACCAAATTCTTTATTTAAATGTTATTTCTATAGGACTCCTTCCTTGCAGATCTACAGCCAACCTCAATTCTTTTGGGAAACCAGGAGAAACTGTCTTGCAGCCTTTCGTCATATGTTTGCTCTTTCAGAGCCAGACATCCTTATCCTTTTAACCTTCCCTTTCTTTGGTTGTTTGTTTTTATTAAAGCTCTTTCAGCTCATAAAATTAGTGGTCAGCTTGTGCTAAGAGCCCACAGCAGTATTCCAGTCAATTCAGAGGAAGAGAGCTTGTGGCTCTCACTCAGATTTAGAAAGCCAAGAGGACAAAAAAACCCAACCAAGTAATATTGTAAATTCTTGGCTATTTGGAAATTATTTTCTAAAGTAACTTTAAACACAGAGACTTTGCAAGTAAGTAGCTCTGCATTACTGCAGTAATAGACACTCTCATTCCTCACCCACAGACTGTTTGTCCATTCTCATCCCTTTAGTACAGGCAGTCCCAGAAACATCTCAGGTCACAGCACACGAGAGAGTGCAGAGGTCAGTGTCTCTTCCATACATAATCCAGAGAGCTGGAGATCTCTTAGGGAGCCTGGTAACCAGAAGGACTAATAGTGAAATATCTTTTTATCTTCTTATACTTGGAGGTACAAGAAAAGTGTGGAGAGATAGTGCTTGAAGACAAGGTTTAGTGGTGAGCAAGGGTGGGCAGTTGAACTCGCTGAGCTCAGAGATCTTCTCCAACCATAATGACTCTATGATTTCTTTCTCAAAGGTACTTCCAGGGTTGGGAAACTGAACAGCTTTGCTCTGCCTGCAGCTCCCTCCCCTTGCTGCTGCTACTCTGCAGAGTAATCAGGATGAAACCCTTGCTCCGTGCTGCAATGTCCAAAATGGCTAAGCAGGGAGAGCACAGCTTGTTACCCTGAGCATACACAGCAGCCTGACAGCCCTTCAGACAAACAGAATCCCATTAAGATAACACACACATGAGAGGTGTGGCATGAGATAAAATGCCAGAGGCTGTGATAAGTTGAGGTGTGGAGGGTCAGCATGTACCCTGTCAGTGCCTGCTCCTTGTGCACGTGTCAGGCATGCTCCTACACTAATTGTGTGCCCAAACTGCCACGGAGCAGCAAGGAGGGCAGGTGGATCATCAGCAGAGGGCTTCTGTGAACCTAAACACATCTTAGTTAAAAGAGAACAAGCCCAGAGCTCTGAGACTTTAACCAACCTGGTCTAGTGCCCATGGCAAGAGGATTGGAGCTAGATGATCTTTAAGGACTCTTCCAATCCAATCCATTCTACAATTCCATGGCTATAAGGGTGGCAAAAACTCTGGCATAGCATCATACTCAAGGCTCCTCTCAGACACAGAATCATTATGGTTGGAAGAGACCTCTAAGATCATCAAGTCCAACCATCTACCTATCACTACCATGCCACTAAACCACATCCCTAAGTACCACATCTATTTGTTTCTTAAACACCTCCAGGGACAGTGACTCCATCACCTCCCTGGGCAGCCTGGGCCAATGCCTAACAACTCTTTCAGTGAAGAAATTTTTCCTAACATCCAATCCAAACCTCCCCTGGTGCCACTTGAGGCCATTACCTCTTGTCCTCTCACTGTTAACCCAGGTGAAGAAACCCATCCCCATCTTGCTCCAACCTCCAGCTCTCAAAACACAGTTACAATGGGAAAAGCACTGAAATAGCACTGCAGACCAAAGTTAGCTTTGGTCTCAAGAAAGCCTAGGACTACTTCATTAATTCCTTAATAAACTAAGGGTATAGTTAGGAAACAGCTCCAGCAAGCTCAGAGAGCTGCTTGCTCTGGAAAACCACATTCAGTGGCAGAACAGGAGTTCCAGCTGTACTGGCAGCTGGGCAAGTGTCCAGCAATGGGGATCAGCATCCAGGAGTGATGAGCAGAGCTGTCACCAGGGAGAGGACCTTAAGCTGCTGTCTCTCCACTTTCTTTCTTTGCTTCCAGTTTTGTAAGCCAGGTACAAACCTTTCACTTTGCTGGAGCTCTTTTTGACAAGGTTTATTTTTAACTTCTGGCAGCAGGAGTAAACTTGGGATAATCTGGCAGGCATTGCACTCTGTTCCTCAAAAAGCAGCAGATGTGCCTGTGGTAGGATGCTGATATCTTCTCTTGCAACCCTTGCTCTGGGAGTAAGGATGGCTCATTTCTCCCACCAAGTTGGAGCACTAAGGAATTTCCCTTTGAAAACTTACACAGAACACTTTTAACCTTCAGTGTTGAGGACACATGTTCAGACATCTGCTCTGCAACATTTTATCCAAAATGGGTATATTTCTCCTATCACAAAATATTAACCAAAGTGAAAAATGTGTTCCTATAACACTCTGGCTTTACTTCCAGATCCCAAACCTCCAATCTTCTCCTATCTGTTTGAAGATGGTTGCAGAACTCAACAAGTCTGTACTCTTCTACTTGCACATAGATTTTTCTCCCCTACTGACACCACAAAGCAATCTCTAACTCATAATCACATCCGTGTCAGGTTCCCAATCTTAAGAGAAGCATTTGGCACTTGAATCTTCAAACAGATTACATATTTCCTGTCAGGGCTTGAAATCTAACTCCCTGCATGTGTGTGGGTGCCTGCCTCTTCCTTAAGATTTGCTTAAAAAAAAAAGGAATAAGAAAAGGGAAGGATGAACAAAGAGTTGAGACTTCTCTATCAGAGGTTTGGAATTAGTTTCACTGATGATGGAAAAGTGGAGTGGAAGTGGCTGTTTTTCCTCTCCTCTGCCTGTGTGGCATCATGGACACACTAAAATCTGTCTCTGTGCCCCTAACTCCTTCACTGCTGGAAACAGCAAGCCCAAACTCCTCAGGAGACTCTGCAGCATTGTAATTACACAAAACAGGACCATTTGTGACAGGAATGTTTGGAAAATAAAGCTGGCTACCCAACATGGAAAAGCTAACCATAAAGGAATTTACAGAAAGAGGGGAAAAGTCAAACCAAGACATTTTGGACTGTGAAATACTCCACCCACTAAGAGACTGATAAAATTTAGCTTCAGCAGCCTCTCTGCTGGAATGAGCTGGCATCCAGGAGCCTGCTGCAGAGCCACCAAAGTCCAGCCAAAGGGGGAACATAAAACATGATCTCCTCTAACAGGGCCTGGGATGTAGGAAGGATCTCCAGAGCCTTGACTCAAGTTACTGAAGGCTGGCACAAACGCTGCGTAGAGAAGAGTGCTGGAGAGATGAATGATATTAGGAATACAATAAAAGTTTGGAACAGTGAAATTTGACATCTTGCTTACTGCTTTTAGAAAGATCTTACCCTTAAGCCTGTCCTGGCAGCATCTTAGCAGCAAAGCTCCCAATACCCAGGACACACAAACCATAAGCAGTGTCAAATCACAACACTGCACTGCTCAGCCTTAACTCTTGATCCAAAGTGTCTGCTTCTGATGCCTGGAAGCCTCTAAGATTCCAGGTTCTGCCATTCCCTGACTTTCCATCTGAGGCTCCCAGTACCACTGCCAACTGTGTCCTTGTGTGATGTGGAAGGCTATCTGCTAGAAACTGGAGCAGGGTCCATAAATCAAGAGCACATACTGGATGCACATGAACAGCCACTGCACTGCAAAACTTTTGGTCACCAGCAGTCTGGTTCTGATTCAAACTAGAGGCTTTTATATTCAAGCCATGGAATGAGCAACTTCTTTGATGTCAGACCAGAATGGGGTAGGTTTTTTAGCTATGGAAGAGAGTACCTTACATTGGTATTTTGAGCATATATATATACATACATATATTCATACACCCACAGAAAAGAGCAGGATAAACATCTCCCTGATGCACTGATGCATTTTGCCAAAAAGTAAGCACAGTTCCTGGGAGTTTCAGCTGTGCTGTGGGCTTGCCACTCCTCAGACTGACAGCAGGGATTGTGCTGATGGCTGAAGAATATTCCCTCTCCCAGGGAATGGAGCAGGGAAGCTGTCAAGGCAGGAAGGCTTTGACTAAAAGCTCTGCCTGCCAGTGAGTCTGATGAGAAAAACATGGTGGTACCTAAAGCTAGCAGTGAGGGGATGGAGCACTCCCTCACACACTCATTTTCAGAACTATTATAATCAAAGAGTGCTCTTAGCAGTTTGCTTTGCTCTATATAAATGGGGGACAGAGGCCAGCAGGGTGTTTTGCAGTTAATCACACAGCACAATACAGAATAGCTGTCAGTGAACTGCCCCCTATACTATTTATTAAAGGAGGAAAAGCAGCAAGAATGGGGAGCATCTATCTTCACTAGCTCATCCCTGCTCAGCATGGCATCTTGTGCCTGGAATGCCACCTAACTAGAGCAGCCTCTTGCTAGGTTTCAAGCCCCAATGTCACAACCCACCAAACTGGAGCTGAAATAGCCATGAGTCCAATGCAGGTGACAAGCTGGGGTGAGACCCTCCCCTGAGTTGCATTCTTACAGCACATCCCAGATGGAAACTGGGCTGGCTCACAGGAGAGGCAAGACCAGCTCAGGAGGAATAGCAGATCGAATATAATGAAAACAACCAGCAGACATAAATTTAGACTGAGCATCAAGGCAATGTAGTAATGAGATGTGTTTAGAAACCATGATAATGTCCCCAAAGTACTGCTAATAGACAGCTAGTTAGAACTGGGCTGAAAAGGAGCTAAAAGAGAGCAGAATCTTGCTACAGATCAATATGGTTGCAGGTCTTACTATGTCTTTCCTGTCTCTGAAGCCTATGAAATATGTAATTGCTGTGGCCATTTACTCCCTGACCCCTCCCCATGAAGTCAGTCACCATGAAGGACAATTAGTGCCAGGTGAGGTGGGTTTTCTACTCTTCTTCCCTCTCTTTGCTGGGAGACCACCCTAGTTCTCCAGGCCATTCCATTAGTGCAGGAGAGTGTTTGTAAGAGAAAAGCAGGGCTCACAGAAGTGTAAATCAATGGGATGGAGGTGCTTTTCCCTACACACACTCACATAGGGATGCTCTGTACTTGGCATAAGCAGCCAAATCGGATCCAAACCACTGGATCAGAAATGAAACACCTGGGCATAAACAGCCAAATCTGATCCAAACCACTGGATAAGTAAACATCTGATACCCAGCAGACTGGAGAGAAGGGCACTTTGGGAAGAAATGGGATATAAAGCTCAAGAGGGCAGTTTTAAATGCTGACTCTCACCATCAACTCACGAGGAAGCTAGGAAGCAAATATCCAATATCCCCTGGAGATCTGCTGTCCTGCATGATTACAGAGCTAGTCAGGCAGAGGTGATAAGTGAGCTGGGTGCAGTCATTACACTTCTCAGTCTGGGAGAGATTTATTCAGGCCCATCAGAAAGAAATGAGACAGGACTATGTGACCTGACTTGCAATAAGCTTCACCAAAAAAAATGTCATGACCAGAAGAGGAAATGAATTTGGCAGAGTCCAGGACAAACACAACACATGATATTGGCCCTTGTTAATATTATGCAAAGAAACCATGTAAAAATAATAACAGTGACCTTTAAGGACTAGAAACCAAGTGGAATTTGGGCAATGCTCAAAATGAAAAAGTCTTAAATAATAGGGCATATTATTACCTCTGATCCCTGGCTCCACACCCACAGAAATGAAAACAAACCTTCACTCCTGAGAATTTTTAGACAATGGTGTTATTTGTTGGTTTGGTTTCAAACATGTATTTCCTCAGATAAGCCTGTGTCAAATGGAGAAGCTGAGGAGTGGGCAATGAGTCTGCAGATGTTTGAGGGTTGCTGTGCACAAATCAATTCTCTAACTAGGGGTCCAGGAGCCCCAACAACCTTTGGAGGGAGGGAAATGTAAGATATATGTGGCTGGGACCTTTATATGCTGCCACATTACAAAAATTAAGTAAGTAATAACCACTTTTAGGCCAGCTTTGCTCACCTGACTAAGCTTATCAAAGCTTACTTTTGGTTTTATTGGATTTGAGCAACAGAGATTGATCTTTGGTGGGAAATGAAATCCTGCAGCCTTTCATGCTGCATGCATGTTCATCAGTGCTAAATGTCCACCAGCTTGAGAAAGGCTAACTTTTGGATTTGATAGTTCAGATCTCATGTGAGAGGTTCTAATCCACACTCAAGTGTTCCAAGCCTATACCTGCATACTAAATCACTGGGCAGATGCAGAGACCATTGACACTAGTACACAAAACTCAGCTCTGTCTGATGCTTGGTGTTCAGCCTTGGCCCTAAACTTCTCTCTTCCTAAAGCAGGTCCTTGATCCTGCAATGGAGAAAACTCACCTCTCCTGCATTAATGAAATGGTTTGACTATCAAGAGTATGACAGCTCTGCACATGAAGTCTCTGCCCCACATTTACCAAGGTGTGTAAGTAAAGGCAAATCCAATCCCTGCCAATTCAGTTCCAGTTGCTTAGACTGACTGAGCTATGAAAAATGACAGCTCTCTAAGGGGTGTTTCAATGTGTGCCTACATAAAGCTGCAGTCTGTAGTCAAATGTGCTTCAGAGATGATCTCCCCATCATCACCCTCACCACACTATGGCAGGCACACAGCATTCCTTTTGGCTGAAACGACCCTGAACCATGCACCCAGCACACATGGAAGTAAGATCTATGCCTATCTCTCCAAGCTTGGAGGAGTGGCTGGCACACCAGGAGCTGTGCTGCCATCCAGAGTGACCTGGACAGGCTAGAGACATGGGCAGGGAGAGNGGGAGCAAGTTGGACCACAAGAGGTTTAGTATTAACACGAGGAGGAACTTGTTTGCAGTGAGGGTGCCAGAGCACTGGCCCAGGCTGCCCAGGAGGCTGTGGAGTCTCCTTGTCTGGAGCCATTGCAGAGCTGCCTGGACACATCGCTGTGTGAGCTGGTCTAGGTGATCCTGCTCTGGCAGGGGGGTTGGACTAGGTGATCTTTCTAGGGCCCTTCCAACCCCTGACATACTGTGATACTTCCCTGCTCACATGTTTTAATTCTTTCCTCCTTTTGTCTTTTACCCATCTCTTTATTCCTTTTAATTCTGCTCTCATCCTCTCTTCTCCATCTCTTTTCACTCTCCTAGTGCACTGACTTCCCTTTCAGCTCTTGGTCTTTTTTCCCCCCACTGACTTTTATTCCTTTCTGTCCTCATTAAATCTCCTATACTGTTTCAGTTGTTTATGAGAAAGGCTTTGAAGTGACTAACTGTTGTTAGAACATCCCAGTTGGGGTCAGGTCCATAGTGCCAGGCAGTGTTCAAAGATGGAGCATTCAGCCCATTCCTCTACAAGACCTTTCCAACTTGAGCTTTGCACTTCACCTTTGCACCACTCCTCCTGTTTGCGGAGTGCTCCTCACATGAAGCCACACAATTCAAGCAGGGCACTGAGGTTTCCTACCACTTTAAATGAAGCAGATTTCATAGCTGAAGGCAAACCAGCAACCTATGGCTGTTGAGGTCAGCCCTCTCTTCCAACCTTTAATGCTAAGCATGTGAAACAGGCCTAATAGTCCAATATTTCCATAGGCACCCAAAGGCACTGGACTTCAAGGAAGGAGCAGCACATCACTACTGCCTCCTGAGAAAACAGATGTTTGCTCTCCACATTTACTTTAATTCCTTCAACATTGCTGCAACTCATAAGAGACTAAAAATTTATTACCAGAGCTCTATGAGAGTTTCCCTGTTGCTGCTTTACCACAGAGAGGAGGGACAGTGCAAATAAGATGGAAAAAAAAAATCAGAATAAATAAATCAAGCAAACTCTAAAAACTAATATTGTGGGAATGCTTAGCAAGCATAGTGACTGGAAGATTTATAAAGGTGTGTAAGAGCAAACTGACCAAGATTGTTGCAGCAGACTCACCAGAGACATTCTGGGAACAACTGATGCCTCCTTGAAGGAAGCCAAGTATTAAAAAGCACCTTATTCCTCTGTATTTCTTATTATTTTCCAATAACAATAAAACACTCCTGTGGTAAAACAGTAACATGAACTTGTGTTGACCTTTGATATCTGAACTGGGACCAAGAGAGAATAGGAAATGCCAAGTCCATGAGAGACCAGAAGTGAATGGGACTATTCCTAACTGTATGCTGTAGGGATGCTTCCTTAACCATGCACTAGAGCACTGCACCCAACACCCCATTCCTCCTGGGACCAGAGGAGTGCCCAGTGCTTACTGGGCTACAAAACACATCATCATTGGTACCTTCTTCAATGCAGACATCCACTAATGCCTACAGATTGGGTTCTTAGTTCCCCAGGCTGCATGGACCTCAGCTTCCCCACAGTTGCCTTTGGTTGGGTAGCACAAGGGTGCCAGCATCACCCATGGTTAGTTCATTAAAAGGGAATTTGTGATGGTAGCCAAACAAAAGCATGAACTTCCAAAGGTGAAGCACATGAGATGATTTTGATCCTGCATTCCACCCTCTTTTAAAAAACATCAAATAATCACAGTGACATGTGACATGTGATATGTCTGCTAACCTTAGGCTTCCAAGAACCAAATGAATTCTTCCTCCTGCACGTAACTCCATCTCAACATGCAAGAGAAACTCTTCAAAGGATTCTTTGGAGGACAACTTGTCTCATTGAAAGTGTAGGTAAAGTGGATCTCAAGAGGAGAAGTCAGTCAAACTCAGTTTCACATCTGATCATGCTCCTATGTCCCAACAAGAGCCTTTGCTAAAAATCCATTTGAAGTTTTAAGGATGTTGCCAGCTTCCTAGGGGCTTAACACAAAAAAAGTAGCCAGGGGAGATGCCCCAAGAGAAACTTAACTGCAGAGGGAGATTAAAAACGATCTGAACAGAGACCACAGAACGTGAACTGTGCCAAACTGCGCTCAGAAGTTTCCTTCTTAACCTTGTAAAACACTGGAGAAAGTCAGAAGCAAGACAATTTCTCCTTTTAAGAGGGAAATTTATTCTACTATAATTCAAAATGCAAGCCCTGTTAAATTTATAGACTTCACATTTGAGTCAGTTGTATAATTCCTGCCCTTAGTTGCCAGCTCAGGTCCAAGACCTTAGCTGGAGTCTGCAGCAGCACAGAGGTGCTGGCAGGGACACTGCAGGTGATCAGCATCAGCACCTGCCTCCAGCTTACACCACCACACAAGGAAACCTATTTTTCAGCTTCATTTTTGACAATACACCCTACCAAAAATGGTTGGGTTCCCCCCCACCTCCTCCAGTAAATCAATTCTCAGGCATTCCTACCAGTTGTGGTACTGGCAGAAGGGAAGAGGAATATGCAGTGTGTCCTTAAAAGGCTGGTGGGCTCCCTCCTTTTTGCTGTCAGAGAAAAGCTAGGGTAGACTACAGCTCTGTAGCCAATTTAAGCTCATTTCAAACACAAATTGGATTACTTGTGGGCAAAGCTTCCCTAGGGAGCATGGTTTTGGAGCAGAGTTTTACAAGATGAACTGCTCTGGACATGCAGTTCAGTTACCTCAAAGACAATTCTTTTCCCTGGAGCCCACAGGAGCTCAGCACTATGGTGTGGTGTCTAGTGGAGTCTGCAAAGCTTCCAAAGCACTCACATGGTCAGGTCTATCTTCCTGAGCAAAATCAAAGGTCTTTTAATGACACTGCCAGAGACAGGGATGCTCATACCCTGCACATTTGCCTACCAGTATTATTGGACACTTTGCCAAAACTCTGAGAGCATTGCATTGGATATAAAGGTGAGAGGAAACAAAATAAGCATGTTAAAAAGACAGTGAGATGATCATCAAACCTGCTGCTCTTCCAAGCCTAGAAAGTAGGGTTTCTGTTGCTTAATTAATTTCAAAGAAGACTGTTTGATGAAATCTATTCATCCCAACAGTAAGTGCTGCAACTTTAGGTAGCTTATCACTGTTCTTTGCATCATGCTACCAGTCAAAAACCCTCATCAAAGCTGTCCCTTTAAGGCTGTCATGCTCAAGAAGACATGACACTCCACCTTTCTCTAGACTAATGCTGCTGTCTCTCTGCATCCAACTTCCTAAGACATGCCTCTCTTTTATTTTATTAAATGCTAGAATTGTTTTGCTGCTTGTTGAAGGTGACACATGCCTAGGGTGGACAAATACAGCTCGTGCACCTCCTTCGTGATCGGAGTAGTTCTTTGCAGATAATTCAGTTTTCCACTCAATCTAATTATAGTCTGAAGCTGTTGCAGCAAAGACTTTCAAGTACAAAGCAAAGAAAATCGAGGAGGAGAGAAAGCCATTCATTAATCCCCAACTGGCATTGGGAGGAGTGGCTTATGCCCTCAGGCTATTCTCCTCACCTTAACATTCAGTCTTTATCTTACTTATTATGTGAATCAGATGGTAAATATTTTACTTTCTCTAAACTGCAGTATCCTTTACAGTGATCCTAGACACAGTTTGGTTTATTATATGTATTTCTTTCTTCCAATCTAAAGCATTCCTGAGCAAGATCCCCAAACAGTACTAACTAACATCATGGCAATGATTTATTGAGAAGATGGGAATAAGAAAAGAAAGCCTGCTCATGAGAAGAATTTCTCTCTCCATAATACCTTCAATAAAAACAATAATCTATTCATCCTTCTTTACTTTTCATCATCTCCCCCTTATTTGAAGAAGCTACATCTGCCACATCAATTGCTGTTGGAGTTTAATTTTTAACACTTCAAGTCATTAAGATCAGAAGGTAATTTCAGCCCAGCAGACACAGAACCTCACCACTTCAGGGCATGATTTGTTACAAGGTGGGGGGAGAAAAAAACCCCAACCCAACACTCAAACCCTGCAGGTATGAATTCTGCCTTTTCCTTTTGATTTTTGCAAGGCAGACAGTTTGTCTTCTAGGATGCAGCTTGCCCCTTGGGAGGGATGATGTGAGCCTGCCTGGGCCAGCAAGGTCCCTGTGTGAGCAGCCCACTTGGGATGTCTATCTACCACAGACCTAACCTGGCTCTGAACAAATCCACAGCACTTGGAGGGTTGTCCACTCAACACTGCAGCCAAAGGCTATGCCAAAAAACCCCACCAATTCATCCTTTCTGATGCAGTTATAAGACGTAGCCACCTGCAATTTTGCACCCAAAAACCAACTTGTAAGTCACAGCAGGGGTGGTGAAGCATTAAGAGGTCTCCCAGAGTGCTGGTATGCCTGCAGGGGAGCAGCAAGCAGCAGTGGTTTAAAATCCACTGCTGCCACACTAGTGTCCTACAGGTGCCACGTGCCAAGGGTGGGAGGTAACCTGAAGCAAAGCACTTGGAAAAACCCATAACTACATAACCATTCTACCTATCACCACCATGCCACTAAACCATGTCCCTAAGTACCACATCTATCTGTTTCTTCAAGCCCTGCAGGGATGGTGACTGCACCACCTCCCTGGGCAGCCTGGGCCAATGCCTAATAACCCTTGCAGTGAAGAGATTTTCCTCTATTCAGCACTGATAATCCTTGCTTCTCCTTTTCCAACATCCAGGCTCTCTTGCAGCTCCCCAGCACTACATTCCCAACTGCCCAAAGCTTTTTCCTCCCTCTGCTTAGCTCTCGTATCAACAACCACAGCATCCTCAGCCATCTGCACCCTGCACACACTGCCAAATCCTGCTCAGAGCCAGAGGAACTCTTCAGCTGAACACAGAAGTGTCTGCTGCTCTTGACCAAAGCACTTAATTCTAAGGTGTTGTAATTGAGTGTAAAACATGAGAAAAGACACAGAAACCTGATGGGGCATTTGTAAGCTTGTGAGCAGAGGTTTGTGCTCATCTTGTACAAGAGAGTTTGGTTAAGCTCTGTGTGTTTATTTATCATCCTGTGCTAGCAGGGGAGAACCTTTCCTTGCTGGTGTACTCCAACATAAGCCAGGCAGAGATGACTCCTGGGAGCTGCAGAGAGTAGCAGACTGACATCTGCTACCCAAAAGGGAAGGGATTCCCCCATCCCCCAGACAAAGTGGCTGGATGTTGACAGTGCCTTTGGCACTGAAGCTGCAACGTGTTCTGTGTGGGCAGATCCCACTTCAGCAGCATTCATGGGTAAGATCAGAGAGAAATAAAAGGAATTCTGAATGAATGGAGAATGTCACATCTAGGCACATCATCTAAAAGTCCAACTCAATTTCTGTATGGGCTGTTTTATGAAATTCTTGTTCATTTCATATAGCAGATAAAGACTTTCATTTAAAGCTGTGTCAGAGGGTTTTGAAAGACACAATTCATTCAATCTACTTAGTTCCTGAATCCAAGTTTTTCCCAAATCCCTCTCTCCTACCACCCATTATTCCCATCTAATAGTCTCTCATTATTTGTCCAGCAGTGTGCCACACTGCTTTTCCTTTTGAAGTATATCTGCACTTGATTGCAGTGAGTTGCTCTATTTCAGACTAGGTCTTGCTGAGAAATCAGGCAGGACTCCCAAAGATAAGTACAAACAGCACTGAGCATCTGCCTGCCACCCATCTGGATGGGTTTGCTATAAGACCAGATGGTGATCACATGCCTGCATAGCTCAATGGCACAGTGACATGCTGCTGCTTGGAGGAATGGTGTCCCCATCATGCTGCCTTGTCACCTCTGAGGTGCTACAGCAGCAACAAATGACATGCTGCACTCCAAAATCACCTCTGGTACAGGAGACAAAGGGCACCTGAACCAAAATCTGACTCCATCAGGTTGAACCCTGGCCTCCTGCTTAGCTCTGTTCATGCCTCAGTTGTCTTTCTGGAAGGAGAATAAGACCAGTGGAGACCACCAAGATGTGGCTTTACACAGACAGGTATTTTAGAAAGAAATAAAACACCTCTCAAAACATAAAGCCTCCCCCTTCAAAACCCTGAAGACAACTAGAGCATCCCCAAAACTCCACATGACTGAAATATTGTATGGTTTATACATACCTCCTGTATGTGCCTTCCAGAGGTTAATGCTTTGGGTTGTATCTTTCACCTCCTCCTCTTTACCATGAAGAGTTTGTCCTCTATGGTGTGAGGCTGTGGTTTTTTCAATTGGAGTCAAACTTCTCCCAAAGCCCCACTCTTGGCAACCAAATGTTCCCCATCATCATCATCATCAGGCTTGTGATGAAACCTGATGAGTTCTCAGTGCTGGGATCTACACAAGGCAGCAGGGAGCAGAAGTTTGCCATTCACATGCCAGGCACAGCATGGCTGTGACAAGGCTATCTATCAGTCACACAGTTAAGCACACAGGTATAAATCTGGAGTGCTCTTTGTGCCTTGCACTCTGGCAGCCTCCAGCTACATGGATATTGCCACTTTATGTGAACCCCACCAGCTTCTCCTGACTGCTCTGTACTTTGATGAGGAAGGGGCTCCTGAACAAGGCACCTGCAAGGTGAGTTTTGTCACATTAGGAAATAGCATTTCACAGCCTCTCCAAAACAAAATATGTTCCAATTAAACCTGAGGTGATATCTAAATCTAAACCAGAAATCTGAACCAAAAGGGAGGAAATAAATAAATCATTAAACTAGTTGAAGTACATGCTCTTGAGACAACAAAAAGACAACCTCCTTTGGCATATCCATAGACAAATTACTCAACTGAACTGATTTCCAGCTTCCACACTGCAAAGCAAAACATATCTCAAATAGAAGATACCTGAGTTTGAGCCCTTAAAGCACATTACTTGGGAAGAAAGCAATCCAGGCTACACTGACTGAATGACTTGATGTGTAATGCACAGTTCCTGTAGCACTCCAGCATCTGCACAGCTAACAGCATCAATGGGACCACCTAGGCTATGCAGAGAGGAGCTCTTGTCTTAAAAGTGAAGGCACTAGAGTGTCTTACACTGGTGAGCTCTCCTAGACCCTTGGGAGAGACCAAAAAAGGCAGAGACAGGCCCAGAGGCAGCATCTGTTTAGCTGATATATGGATGCATTTCAGGAGATAAAGACAGAAAGGTACAAGTCACAGCTCCAGGGAGGGGATTTTCCCCAACGGCATTTGAGATTTTCCAAACATAACTTAATTTGTGTAAGGACAGCAGAAGGTAACTCCTAACTTAATTATAAACCTTCCCCTACTTAATTTTGTGTGTGCTTCACTTCTGTGAAGTGAGTGAAGAGCATTTCTCCTCTCCCCACTTCAGTTCTCAGTGAAATGCTGTGTCAGTAAGTGATGGGCTCAGAGAAGTACTCCAGCAGATAGAGATCTAGTGGGCATCCACAAAGAGATGCTGCAAATCCAAACCCCTCTATGTGACTAAGCATCAGCTGTCATCTTCAGGGCCTTTACATCCTGACCTTGATCTAGTTGATAAACAAGAGGGAAAGTCACTGTGGCTGATTGAAATCCAGCATCTTCCTGTTGCTGCTCCTGGAGCACTCTGTGAGTAAGCACCAAACATGCTGGAACTAAGCTGTCTCTAGAGAAACTTTGCTTAGCTACACAGTCCAGAGAAAACATTCATGGCTTTGCATTATAACCAAGGCACAAATTGTCTCCTCATCACTGCACTGCATCTGGCCATCACTGTCAGTGCTGTCCCACACCAGTTTCTCATCAATTCCCCCCTTTTCCTTCCTTCAGAGACACAAGGCGAATCCTTGAGTCCAAGCCTTGCCTAAAGACCTCCACTCTTTCCTCCTCTACACCCCATGTTGCTCTCCCTGGGGACCTCTCCATCCCCCACAATCCTCCCCAGGGCTGTCAGGAACCAGGCAATTCATGGGGATCAACTGAAGGGCCAGGAAACCACCACACAATCCCTCAGTGAGGGACAAATATACAAATGACTCCAGGGCTACTTCAAGAGAAGAAGTGGCAGTGACCTGACTCTATTATTAAGGATTACACTCAACTGGTACAAGAACAACCACAAAGAGCCAAGAGCTCTTTAATTAAGAGATCTTCATTAAATTAACAAGCTGCAAGCTACCATAATCTAAAAGCAAACATCAGAGGTGGAGTGACCTACACCCAAATGGGCTATAGGGTTGTATAAAGTTTGGGAGCTGAGTTTGAGAGATGTCAAGCAGCCCACTGCCTGTTCTTGAAGGTAAGAGGAGTTCTGTGGGTGGTTCAGCACACCTCAGGGTTAACCTACACAAATAGCAACTCTCCAGAGGCACAGCAAACATTGACATTGTTGAGGCAACTGGGCCAAATTTACCAGCTGAAATGGCCACATCTGTAGCTCATTAAAAATGAGAAATTAAGGTATTAAAAAAAAAAAGGCTTAAGTAGCAAAATATATCCAAACCAGTTTCATCCCCAAGGAGCAGAGAAGAAATTAAGTGAGACATATGCTAGTCATATTGCTCAACACATGGTTGGAAGGTACTCAGAAACCACAGGACAGCAATATCAAAACCTGAGCAGAACAAAAGAGACAGCTCACCATCTCCAGGGAGCATTACAGCACAGCCTCTGCCCAGTGTCAAAAGAAAGAAATATCTCAACTGGCTCCATGTATCAGAAATGGAACAAAAGATCAATTCTGCTTTCAAACAACAAAGCTAGAAAATCCCTTAATTCTGCACCCAGGCCCTTAGGTATCAACATATCCGTATAATATACTGATTTATTCATGCATGTTGTCCTCCTAAATGCCAGGGTTTGATCTCTTGATCACTTGAGCCACTTCAAGATTTCTGAAAGCCATAACCAATGGTTACAGCCAGGGTAGAGGTTGTCACTTGGGACCTCCACACCAATGTCAGCTCCCATGGGTTTCACTAGATGAATTTTCCATTCTTGGAAAGCATGAAGTATATTGCCAGCTACTGGTTTAGCACCTCTGGGCACCAGCAAGAAGTGCAGAAGCAGGTGGGTCAAAAGGAGACAACCAAAGAGCAGTCACTGCTCAGTTTAAACTGCTGAGAAAACTCCTGATAGAATTTGCAAAGGAAAAAAAAAACAAAGACCAACCAGGCTTGCCAATTTGGCTTTATGGGAAGCTAGAACCAAACCTCACTTGCTAGGACTTGCACCTCTTTGATGTTCACAAAGGCAGAAGATGGAAGGTAATGACTGTTCTTGCTGAAATGGGCAGGGAGAAACTTAATGCAATTTAACAAGGGGAAGTGTAAGGTACTGAATCTGGGAAAGAACAACCCCATGGATCAGTACAGACTGGGAACTGATCTGTTGGAGAACAGCCCAGTCCACTAGGACTCCTAGATAGGAGGATGCCCATGAGGCAGCAATGTNCACATCTCAGAAGCTTGTATGGAAGCCAAGGAGAAGTGCATCAAGAAAAGCCATTGGTATTGCTCGTAGACATTTAATTACTAAATGACTGATTGTGTATGTATGGCTAGGCTTCGCGAATGAAGCTCCAGGGAGGGCTCCATCCATGCTCCTCCTCAGCGCCTTTTCCAAACGCACTGATAAAAAGAGGATAGCAGATAGCACCCTCGAGCCTGCACTAGGGATTTTTTTAGGTGAGACACAGCATGCGCAGAGCTGGACCCACCCTTTAGTCCTAAGGTTCATCTGCCAGGGCCTAGCAAGCTTGGACGCTGGCAGCCAAGTCCTTAGGACATAGGTTTTATTAGAGTGTCCTTCTCTTAGCTGGAAGGCCTCACAGGGCTAAACGAGCTCCATCTGCCCGGGTTTGGAATCAGAGTTGTCCTTCTCCTAGGATGACTGCCAGAAGGCTAATGAGCTCATCCTACCCATCCAAGGATTCTAGGAACATGGGTATCACTCCCCACACTTTCCCATGGGCAATGAGTTTAATGCTCCCTCTGCTGTGGGCACAGTTATGGCACCAGGGGCCACAGGAGACCACAAGGGATTTTTAGACTGTGCCCAAAATGACTGATTGTGTATCCATGCAAAAACACAAACCCCACAAAAGCCATGATTTTTTTAAAGCATCTCAGTGCACATCGCTGTGCACAAAACACAGTCAAATGCACAGTCCAGATGGCAGATCAAAGTCACAGCCTGGTGAACAGCATTGAGGTTAAGTCATGTCCAACACAAATGGCATTCTTATAAAGGCAACAGGACCAGGGGAAAAAAAAAAAAAGAACAAAAATACCAAGAAACATCAACCATCTCCTGTTTGATTTGCAAAACACTGACTGCTTAAAATGAGAAAAAAAAACCCACAGCACATAAAAATCATAACATTGGCACTAAGTGAAATAGAACTAAATGCAGGAATACACCACAGGGAGAGGTAGCATTATCAGACTGATGGAAAATGACAACCTGATGGGTCACAGGTCTTCCTTAAAGCCTAAAACTGAAGCTATAAATTAAGCTAAGTGCAGATTAAGAACACTACTTATTCTGATCTAGTTTAAGAGGAAAAAATGCTTGTGGAAGAGGGGGAGGAGGAGGAGGAGGGAGACCCATGACTATAGCCCATGTATCTGGGATGTTGAAGGAGCTCCCACTTTATATCCTAGGAAAGGGGTTAGGAGCTCTACTGTCTTATCAGCTGGTTGAACAGGAGGTATTACCTCCCCTACCAACCTTGATTGCAAAGATCAGTAAAGCTGGGAGCAAAGATATCCTAAAACACCTTTAAGTCCAAACCAGGCATCTCTGTACCATGACAGAGCAATGCAAATAGAATGACTGCCACAGCCAAGTGAGACAGAGGTCTGTCCCCATTGGGAAGAGCCAGATCCAAATACTGCTGCTGCTTCCATGGAGTCATTTCCTCCTTCTGCAAGTATTAATGTAGACCCTTAAGGTCATTCTCAAAGGACACACAAATTTGCCTTCCAGAGGGAGTGAAGGGGACTAGCAAACTGGAGGCAGAGGTTAAAGCAAGCATTTGTTAACAGCAGGTTTTCCAAATGGGAATTCTGCCTGTCTTGGCATGCTTGCATGCAAGCTGAACTACAGCTCACTAGCTGGGAGCTGCCAGGGGTGGAAGGACTTGCCCATGGGGCTCTGTATGAGTGTCACCAGCCCCACACAAATGGATCCAAGCAGGTGACTGCAAGGCACTCTATTCCCTTGCATGTCAGCCAAGATGTCCACTAGCACAGGGAGAGAGCAAGGCAGCAGCTATTTTTGCTTGAGATGAAGAACTTTAAGGAAACAAAGCATTACAAAAGGCTCCTTCCTTCCAGGATAAAGACACAAACACAGCAATTTCTGATAGATGTGCTTGCCCCAGATCATTTTTTTCTGCTTAATGTCAAGGTGTTGGTGGGCTACAAGTCCCCAAAGCCCTGCACAGGCACTGTTCTGACCACAGATTAACTCTTGCATGTTCTATGGGGAAGAAGGCAGTACATTCCAGTATCACAATCTTGAGACTCATTTGGCCTACAGAAATGCATAAAAAGCCTGAGCAATCTCTACGAGGGCTTTGCTACTCTGGGCATTTCTCACTTACATCCTAGAAGTCAATCTCTGAAGGTAGCAGCTGGTTTTAGGGCATTCCCAAAGCACAGAGAGATAAAATGAGCCATCTCTGTGTCTGCTTTGCAGCTGTAGGCACAGGCATTCCCCTGCCAGCTCTTCAACAAGCAGCAGTTTTGTCACAGCACTGTGACAGGCAGGGCACTAGCACAGCTCCAATGCTTCCAGCTCTCCAGTCAGATCTCTCCCCAGCTCTGAGCAGGGACAGGAACACAACTGGCATATCTCTTGGTGCTGGCTACACAATCTGTCACACAGCTCTGTGCCTACATGGCCCAGAGGACATGTTCAAGGTCACAAAATTGACCACAAATTGCTCTCAAATTCTCCAAGGTCTACCTCTGAAAATGTCAGATGCCCTACAAGGGAGGAAAAAGAATGCAGGGAGGGGATGTGGAAAAAGGCAGAAGCATCCCTTCCAGCAGCTTCCTGCAGCTCAATTAGATTAAGTACAAAGTGAGGCTACACTGGCAGCCACCCTTGAGGAATCACAGAATCATTAGGGTTGGAAGAGACCTCTAAGATCATCAAGTCCAACCATCTACCTATCACCACTATACCACTAAACCATGGCCTTAACTACCACATCTATCTGCTTCTTAAACCCCTCCAGGGATGGTGACTCCACCACCTCCCTGGGCAGCATGGGCCAATGCCTAACAACTCTTTTTTTTCCTAACATCCAATCTAAACCTCCCCTGGTGCAACTTGAAGCTATTTCCTCTTGGCCTCTTGCTGTTAACCTGGTAGAAAAGACCTCCCCCCATCTCACTCCAACCTCCTTTCAGGTAGTTGTAGAGAGCAGTAAGGTCTCCTCTGTGACTGCACGAAGCACACTCTGTCAAGTAAAGGAGAACAGGAATGACAGCTAGGAAGAAAAACCAAGAGTGATAAGAGAAGCTAACAGCAGCTCCAGCAACTGCCTGAGGACACACTGGGAAATTTCCTGTATTAAAATAACACTTTTAAATAATGGTCTAGTTAATTGATGCTAAATTACAGCTGAATGCCTGTAGAAGGACTTAGGACATGTGCAATTCAGTTCACCAGGATTAATATTTTCCTAATACATGCCAAAGGAGTTAAGAAGTACTGGTAATGTAGAGCCTTTCAAAGTGAGGTTTGAAATAGTTGAGTTTTCTTATCATAGAGTCATAGAATCCTAGAATGGTTTGGGTTGGAAGGGACCTCTGGAGCTCATCTAGTCCAACCCCCCTGCAGTGGGCAGGGACATCCCCAACTAGAGCAGCTTGCCCAGAGCCCTGGCAAGCCTCACCTGGAATGCCTCCAGGGATGGGAACTCAACCACCTCCCTGGGTAACCTGGGCCAGTGTTCCACCACCCTCGTGGGGAGGAACTTCTTTCTAATGTCCAGTTTAAATCTACTCTTGTCCAATGTAAAACCATTGGCCCTTGTCCTTTCACTGCAGGCCTTTGCAAACAGGCCCTCTGCAGCCTTCTTGGAAGTTCCCTTTAGGTACTTATCCCCCTTCTCCTTCCTCTCAGCCCTCACAAAAGCTCCTTGGCAGAACTTAGTAAAAATAGAGGTGTTTTCACAAATCTCATCCACTTGAATGATGATGTTGTCCTTATCTTGCTACTTTCTACACCTGAAGACTGAAGAAAACACTTCAGTTCCTGCCACCTCCAGAAAGAGAGGCAAGTCTGGTGCAAAAATAGTATCCTGTTAAGAAAACATGCCCAAAAAGGAAAAGATGGTATGATCACACCTCTCCACCTCCCATAAAGAAGAAAAAACACTGAAATATAACCTATTGGCCAAGCTATGATTACAGTAGTAGAAAAACCACACAACTTCCCTCTTCTGTTCACATACAAACAAGGTTCAATACCTCCTTCCCACTCTGCTCCAGGCAGGAAGAGAGATGTGAGTGGGGAAGGACAATGACTCGAGCAGTCCTTCCCTTCTCATGCTGTAAGCTCACCTGGCTTGGAGACAGCAAAAGCAACTGCACAGCAGTTTGGATGGCATGGCCAAAAAGCAATTGCTTCCCACCACTCCTGACCCAAAGTGCCTTCCAGTGAAGGCAATATTTCAGCTCTGAAAGCCCCATGCTGGTTTGCAGGTGTTAACTTGCAGGCTCTCTGCTGTTATCAGTCTCAAGTGTTGTTTTTCAAGCAGTGACACACAAGGAGTTTGTATCTAAAATCTCATTAAAATTTAACAGGATTTGGCACCCTTCGTTTTCTGCTTCAGAAGTGAAGTCTCCAGCTCAGAGAGTCAATGTTTTTATTTTCATATATCACATTGCTTCTCTCACAAAACCACATGCCAGCAGAGTAATTCAGCAGCTGAAAAACCAGCCTTTTCTACATGCCACCATTCATCAGCTTTCACATGCTTTCTTTTGACAATTGCTAAAAATGGTTTCTTTTTCCTTTTGGGTGTTTATTTCTATGTCAGGGATATCCTGCCCTCAGAGCTCACCTTCTCCTCCATCGAGTTTTCCAATATCAAGGCAATACTGGGAGAAGCTCAGGAGGAATAGCACCAATCATTAAGGAACAGAAAAGCTTCATCTACAAGAGAGTATTTAGGAGCAGTTTGGCATTTCTTCACATTACTCTGTTTAGGAGAGCTATGTAGGCAGGAACATTCAGGATCAGACAGATTCAAACTCATTCACAGCCAAGGCCAAGAGTCCTGTTGATCTTAACTTGGGATTAGGGATACTGAAAGAATCACCTTCTCAGGGGTTCAGGGTTTGAGTAAGTAACAGCTAAAGGAAGCACTAGTATGTAAAAAAAGTATTTGCTGGCTATAAAGACACAAAACCAAACAAACATAGTCTCACTCCAAGCCCAAAACCTCCCAATGCTCAAACAACCTCACTCCCCAACTTGGATGTAGCCAGCTTAGATATTTCCTCTGCCTGCCCCTGTGGTACAGCAAGTACAGATACAATTGTGAGGAGAGTGGAAAACCTCCAGTGATGTCAAGACTGACATTTAAAGGCTATTCCATAGCCTGCTACAAGACACAGATGATAATATTCTTTAAAACTAAGCCAGAAAAGATGTAAACCAACAATAATATTGCAGTCCCAACAAGACCATCCATTCTCAAGGAATGTCATCCAACAACTAGGATCTTGCTTTAGAATTGAGAGACAGCAGTCTGAATTTCAGCCCAATAAGTCATCTGGGCAAGTCCTCCCAACCCATTGATAACTCTCCTTCCACTGACATGTTATGCTCCAGCATCATTTGAATAGGAAAACCAATGTAAATGACATGCCTACTACTGCAGGTGACAAGTTACTGTCATCAAATAGATGTGACATAAACACAGACATGATGGCATGAGGCCTTGTAAAATCTGGGGAGTTTTACTACAGTGGGGCAACTCTGTTCTGCTTGTGAGCAATGTGCTGCTGTCAAAGCCATGGCAATTAAAAACCAACCCTGACCAATACTTCTTAACCCCCACAAGTCAATGCATTCCCTTTCTCCCCTGCTGCCTTCTGCATAGAAGCAGAGAAATTTCACCCTCATGCAAAAGAGGGGTTCAAAACTCTTCATGAGCAACTAATAAAGAAAAGTGGGCCTGAAAGATGTCTCAAATGAGACTGAATAATGAATGTTTGTGCTACAGAGTGAGGAAAGGCAGGGAGAGAGCTGAGTGTTGTGTTAAGGTGTAAGGTGCTGGTGTAGATGTGGGGCTTGGGACACAGCAGAGCTGAATCACCCCAAAAGTAAGGTGCAGATCTACCTGAACATGCTGGAGAATGGTACATCCTTCCAAGCAGGGCAAGACACCCTTCCTTCATTGGGAGTATGAATATGCCAGAGGAGGGAATGTGCCCACCAATCCCACTGTCTCACTGAGCAACTCCAAGAGTTCAAGAGAAAAAAACATCTAGCTATATTTCAGAAATAAATAAATAAACATCCAACTCAGAAGCCTTCAGCTCCAGTTCTTTGTATAATGCTGTTCCAGTCAGATTTATACCCTAAAATATTTTGACAAAATACATTTCACTCGGAACAAGAAAATGCACCAAAGCCTTCAAATTCTTTCTCTGATCATTTTGCTTGCTTCTTCCTGTGGAGATGATGATTGAGCTGTTATAAAAGCACTCCTGTGACACACACACATACCACACAACAACTGAGTCCTTTCCATTTTAATCAGGGTAAAACAGTAATGAATATTAGCTAAGCAACACACATGAGAAGCAGGATCCTAAAAGCCAGCTATCAGCAGGCTGCCACATTGCACCCTAAGCCCTGGAGCTGGATGCACATGCAGGTATACTTTAGGCTTCTGTGCTGCAGGTTCAACACCACTGCAATGGGTGCATCTTAATGCCAGGAGGAGCTGGGGCACCATCAAACATGGGAGATCAGGAAAGAACATGCCTTCATCCACACAGATTCATGATATTTTCCAGTCCTGTTGCTTCTCAGCTGAGCTCTGGGACTAAATGCCCAAAGTGAATAGAAAAGATTGAGCTTGAGGCAGGGGTGTAAGCCATGTCAGCCTAGCCACTCTGGCAGCTAAATGCAGATCAAAGGGAAGGACAACAAATACTCTCTCTCTCTAGCCAAATCCCAAGTTGATTAAGGACTTTAAGGAGACAAAGTATTAGAAAGAGCTCTTTCCTTCCAGGATAAAGACACAAACACAGCAAGCCCTAAGAGATGTGCATGCCCCAGATCATTTTCTTCTTGCTTGCACCAAAGGGGCAGGGATGTCAAGGTGTTGGTGGGCTGCAGTTCCCCAGAAGCCCTACACAGGGTCCACCACCCTTCTGAAGTTTGGAGCATAGGGATGAAAAGTTGAAAAACCTCAAAATACACAGGGGAATTGATTTGTGATTAAAAGAAGGATTAAATGCTGAATCTGGGGCAATCAATAGCCCTGCTAAATGCTTAGTGCAAGATTTCCTGCTCTAGCCAAAGCCCCTTTTCTTTGCTTTGAGATCATTGTCCTTATGGGTGGAAAGATGATCCTTTGAAGATAATGTCTGTCTTTGTTTCCCACACATACACACACATCACTCCTCAGCACTGCTGCATAGTGTCTGCAATGCCACTGCCAGCCAGGAGACAAACCCTGCAGGATGCTCACTTCCCAGTAGTTATCCCTAGGTCTTACTCCCCTACCCCCAAATGCCACCCCTAAAAAACCATTAAAAGCACCAAAGGCATAAATTTACTCCTAGAAACAGGGGATCCCACTGGCTTGGTTCAGCTTTCCTCTCCCACAGACTGGGCTGGATCTCTGCACCATGCTGACAGAGTGGTGTGGGATGTGGCTAGCCCCACTATTAGTTTTAATTGATCAGAATCCATAATAACAGCAATTAGCTCCCATTAAGCAATAGATCTGCATGCTTCCCAGTAACAGATTTTATTTCTTCTCTTGCAACCAAGTGTTTTTATTAGCCAGATGGATCATGAAATTATTACCAAAACTGGGATGCAAACTCTCTAAAGGCACCTAAAGTAATTAATACTGAGTTATAAACATTCAGGATTAGAGAACAAATACTTAATTCTCCCCTAATCCCTCAGCCAGCACTGCTTTGTGTTCAGCATAGAGGAATATAGATTAACTGAGCTGAAGTTAATAGCATTTGAAGGACAGAGCTGGTCAGCCATGCACAGCACCAAGATCTTCAGGATGCTTCCACCACGGATTTACTGGAACCTGTGGAATTCAAGAGCCTGTCACTTCCCTGTCCCATTTCCAGCTTTCACCATCAGCTCAGACATTGAGGTTAAAGATATTGAACCCTTAAAGAGAATCAAACTGGACATCTTATAAACCTAGAAAGCAGTGCACTAAATGCCCAAAGTGATATGGTAGAATCAGTTAGGTTGGAAAAGACTTTTATCATTGAGTCCACCCATTAACCTAGCACAGCCAAGTCCACCACTACACCAGGGCCCTAGGGAACCACATCTACACATCTTTTAAGTACCTCCAGAGATGGTGACTCCACCACTTACCTGGGCAGCCTGGAACTCTTTTGGTGAAGAAATTCTTCCTAATGTCCAATCTAAACCTTCCCTAGCACAATTTGTCCTAAACATCCTTGTTCTTGATATCACCTACATATTATTTCTGTTGAATTCATGAGAAGTGATTTCTCTCCTCCCAGTCCTACCAAGGACTTGAGGCAAGTCCCATCTTGCCATCTCTCTGTCCCTCATCTCCCTTGCCCACCTCCTCAGTGCAGCAGGTGAGGCCCAGACTGACCTCTTTCCCTGCTCACTTGGAGCAAGGCCACCAAGTGCTGTTGTAATAGCCACAATTAATAACAATAGGAGCCAACATCTGGCACTATTAACCTCTCTTTCAAGCTCTGTGTCAGCATGAAGTGCCCTGCTTTGGGTGTTCAGAAGGAAATTAGTGCAATTTGCTGAAGAGCTCCTAGGTACAACTCACTGAGCCAAAAAAATTCCAATCTTCTCTCCTAGCTGGTGGTACACCCTTCTGTTCTTGCCAGCTTTAAAACCAAACAAACTTTCTTTTCTCTGTAAAGAGAGGTCTTACTGGCTTCAGTGATGGTGTTTTTTTGGATTAAAGATGCCATTGAGGAGAGAAAAATCTGTCTCACACTTGATTTTGGGCAAAGCAGAAGAACTGCCACCTTGTTGTATTATCACATAAGTGTGGAGGGACCACAACAAGCAGGGTTAAAGGCAGCTAGGCACATCCAGCAGGAGTTTGCTAACACATCACATCCAGCTGCAAAGAAGCAAGAGGGGAGGAGAGGAAAAGTTACACAAACCCAATTACCACACTGCAGGCATTAGCTGTCAGTCACTCCAAGTCATCTAAGCATTGGATGGAGCAGAGGGGAAAAACCTGAGTGAAATACTGTTGTCTTCTTGCAGTGCACCAGCATCATCAAGAGTTAGCACTTCATTTAGCACAGTGATCAGTTCAAGGGTTTCAGGTGGTTTACAGCATGACCTTTGCCCACAGTACTAACTCCAAGGTCTCTTACACATACTCTTTTTCCCCCCTCCTGAAGTCCACTTTGCCCTCAGGTGAGGTAGTACACATCAGAACCAATTTCCACAGCATCTTTCCCCAAATAATCAGATCTTGCACTTTTGTAGCACTTCAGCTCTCAAGCAGCATCTTGATATTGTATGGATTTAACAAGATAAAATACACATTCTCTTTCTGGGTCACATCAGCTAACACTGAGGTGTGGGCAGCTCAGGCATGAAATGCTACTGCAGTTTAATAGTTCACTACAAGTTTTACAGCAGCAAGAAAACACTATGTTGTGCACCAGAGATTGCCTTTTGATACTTGAAACTGGAGGTTAGCCATGCATAAAGGGAAAAAAAGGGAAGAAAAAAGAAAAACAACCCACAACTCCTTTGTTTTGTGTCTGACACCTAGGTTTTTTTCATTCATTGCTGCTTAACTCATGTACTGGAAGAGAAAGAACAGTTGATTGCTCTATCCTCTCTGGCAGACTTTGAACTTGAGCTCTGTCTCCCATTGTTTTCTCTGTGTTGCATCCTGTCAATGAATGACCAGCAGTGGAACTACCCTAAATCACAGCTTAGCACCAGAGTGCCCTTTGAAAGGCCACACCAAGCACTTTTCACAACACAGAAAAAACCTCTCTAAGCATCAGAGCAGAATTAGGTGTTTTGCAGAGTGTTTTCCCCTCCTCTGATCTACCACCAGTGCTAGCTGAGAAATCAGCATCTGGGCCATACCCAAGAAGCTCCTATTTGCTTAGTGGAAAGCTGGGTCATGGTTTTCAATGGAAAACATGTTTCTCAAGCTCCCAGCTCACCTCTCACTACTCTCTATGCTGTCCCTTCAGATTATTTTAACGTTATTCCATCCCACATTGTCTACAAGCAGTCCTCTTGTCTGCCAGCCACATCAATCCTCCAGTCTCCAAAACCTCTCTCTTGTTCCCTTCTTAGCTCTCTTGGGTTCTTTTCTCCTCTGTGATTTTGATGTGGTCACTCAACCTCATGGAAATCTCCCCCAGAAAACTGGGTATGTGCCACCAGTTACCTTTTTCACATGTCTTTTAGACATCTGATCCAATGCCTAGAGTTGCATAGAAAATAAAGCTATTTTATTTATGAGCTGCAATATTTGGTCCAAGACTTCAAACCTCTCTACTGCTTTGTGTAGTTGCCATTAATGCTAGTGGATGTAACATACAACCAGTGAGGAGAAATTACTCTTGGTTGTAAAGAAAGAGTTGGTTTGGTCAGATGTTTTCAAGCAAAGCACTCAATCTAACTCCAAGCCTGCTCAGCAGCTCAAGGCACTACAAAGTAGCCAGCAAAAGGAGTCTCCTTGTGCAGGTTTAGGCAATTTGGGACTGGATACTGAAGCTATACTACTTTATCAAGTGAAAAAGGTTTGTTTGTTTTTCCTGGGAGATGAGGTTTTCAGAGGTCAGCCTGGAGGTAAATAACAGAACCCTTTTTATACGCTACTACATGGAGACTCTGGCTAAATACCTCAAGGAACCTTCTCCAAACCAAGAGGGTTAGATTGTTCTAGCTGGGTAAAGATGCAGCAACTTCAGAACTTCAAAAGCCTGAGAAATCTCCTGTATACTTACATTTAAACTGCTGCACAAGCCACATTACACACAACACGTTGCAGGAAGCTAATGAAAAAACAGATTTCCATGTTACTCCTCATTCTCACAGGTGAAAAAGGCAAAGTGAAAGCCTTACAGAGGATGTACACAATGAAGACACAATACTATCACTTCCCTAAATATTTACTCTGAGGCTGATCTCCCAATCTAAGTGATGGAATTTGGTGAGCAAAAACATCCATACCTAGGCTGGCTTGTGTAAAAAAAAAAATAATCTGGAGTTGGCCTTGGGAATAACCTCTCTGTGTATCATACAATATTTGGCAGGATCTGCATGAAACCCCAAGAGCTCCAGATCAGTTCTCCAAAGTGCCACTCTGGCTGCCAGCACCATCCTGCAGTTTTCCCTCTCTCTGACAAGGCAGAAATTCCACAGGCAGAACCATATTTTAGCCACACACCTCAGGCATTACCACACAAAGAAATGAGCTAATACTTGCTCAGTGTTTCAAATATTCCCTATACAGGGTGTATCATCATATCAATGTTTCCAAAGCTCAACATGGATAGGTGGAAAGGGCAGATGTATCACTTACTAGTCCTCTTCCAAGTCCAAAGCCCTCTGGAGAAGGTTGATTCAGCCATTTGCTCTCAGATTCAGCTTGGATATTTGACATGAAGGTCTCATAGCCTTGTATTTACTTTACAAGCAGGGTAGCTGCCTGGTTTCCAAGGGGGCCCATGAGAAAAGGCCAGAAGGGATGTCCACCAAGTATCAGCATCCTAGTGCAGTCACCACCAGCCTCTGGAGCTGAAGTTGGGTGTTTGCTGTGTGCTTTTGTACTGGCCATGAACTTGATGAGTGCTATTTGCTGCAAAGCACCTTGTTATGTTCCAATGAAGGATGCCAGGAAGAAGAAATGATAGAGAACTAACAGTGCCTCCTAAAATGAAAAATCTGGACAGTGTCCAGAGAGGTCTATGCAAATGGTATATTTGAACTGCAAGATTTCTGCAATAGCTTCCTATTAACCATCAATCACTGCTTTTAAATCTAGACTGCCTTCATTAGAAACCAGAAACAGAAATGACTGCAGTGGTCTCCCACACTACATATATTATACTTTCATGCTGCAATTTACCTTTCTCTACATAATGCTAGCTCTCCCTATGCTTAATAGAAAGAAGACTGTCAAGACAGCAATACAGTTATTTATTTGCAAGGGGAATGGCAAGGTTAAAGGAAAACACTATAGAACCAGTTATTATTTATAGGCCACAATGGTGTGCTTGCTACAATGGAAAGGCAGAAGATGCTGTCTGTTCCCTAGAGAGATTTCATTTTAACTGAAGCAGAAACAGTACTGAGCAGTCATAAACAGTACAGTGGAGGAACACATTTTAAATTGTCCTTATTTCTACACAGTTATGCACAGTGATTGTGTCCAGACTTGTAACCTCTCATATTTTCTAGCTAGGTCTATGAACAGTGCTCTGAAGTTCAGTGCCTCCTGGAAGTAGTGCATTTTAAATACTGAATTGAATGAGGTTGTGTTTTTCAGGTGAGAGAGGCACTAGCAAAGTCCAACAGCTAGTTTAAGAACTCTTTCAAAATTCCCTACTTTGAAAAATAAGGAAGATAAACAAAAAGGTCCAATTGGGAGGCTGCAAGAATTCATGCCTTAAAACTCTGTAAATTCAGGCCAGATTCTAACAGCCACAGAACCAACCAGGGCCAGGAGCATCTGTGCAGCAAAATGTGTGCACTTCACCTTCTTCAGCCCTCAAGGCAAACATACAGAGCAAACCAGCTAATTCCAGACCCAAGACTGGGATTTTCTTGGATGTCTACAGAAATTAGGTGCCAAAACCCCACACCAAGCTAGTGGGACACAACATAGAACCACTTGTGTTTGTGGAGTTATTCCTCCTCAAAGGTAGTGCAACAGCTAACAGCTCTACCAAAGAGGTGCAACTGAAGTAGCTTCACAGCACAAACATCTCTTCTGGTTTTGCCTTCAATTCAGAGCAAGTTCAGATGATTTCTCATGCTATAAAAATGCAAATGTAGCAATCTCACAGAGTTTTGTTGCATAGTCCTGTTGAGAGGGAGGTTTTTTCCCTCATATTTTTCTGTGATATAGGATGTGTTCAAGCTTAAGATAACCATTGTAGTTAGTGCTAATGCAGTTCTATTAGCAATGAAAGGCACTAAAAGAACAATAACCCAGAAATGCTCCAAAGACACTGCTACAAAGAAGTATAGTTTGGATCTGAGCTCCTCACTCACAATGACTTAGCCACCTCTGAAAACCAAGGTAATTCTGCAAATGCCAAATCCTCCTGTGAGTATCACTGCTGAGGTACTGGACTGCTGCCACTTGTTTCAGCAGCTGAAAAAGAGAAATGCAGGTTCCCTGACCTTTTCTCTTTTGTTGGTACAGAACATTCACATCCAAAACTACAAGAACACCTCTGGAAAATCTCCAAACCTGAGCAGTTTAAAATAAAAACCAAATAGGCAAATCTTGTGTAACAATTCCTGAATGCTAAAGGGGATTCTAAAGGTGCTGTAGGTCAACTGGCTCTGCTGTCCAAATGGGATTAGCATGAGCAACAGAAAAGCATCAGCCTGCTGGAGCTCCATATGCATTGTTCTTCATGGCAGCTTTGACAGATGATCCAACACTCACCCATTGCCACTTCTGGGCACAAGAATTCCTGCAGCTTTCTATGCCACAGGACCAGCCACCAAGTACTTGGTGCTCTGGAGGGAAACTCTTTTTTCCCCTCACAGTCACCCCAACTCTCTTTGTCTGCACAGCACTCAATTATTTGTGCTGTATGCAAACCCTCTACAGGACTGGGAGCATATGGAGTACTTCAAAAAAGCATTTGGTTTATTATCATTACTGGCCTAAGATCCAGGAGCTCCAGAATAAACCTGAATCCTACTGCACATATGCCAAAGGCACACACAGTACAGACATGGCTCAGTGCTTACTGTTACAGCCAAGCTCTGCTCTGTTATAGGGTTTGGAGACCTGGGCAGAGCTTCAAAAGCTACAGCAGCAATGAATTATGACACCAAGTCCTCCTATCTTGCTGCTTAAGAAAGTGATCAGAAAGATTTATACATCCAATATAGGGAAATTGCCACCTCCTCCACACTGGGCTAATGCTACCACTGCTTCTTGCCTCAAGGAGACAAACCAGAAGACTGGGAAGGCTGAAGAGAAGCAGAGGAAGTGACCAAAGAACATAACCCAGCTCCTTTTCAGGTCAGGACCATCATCAGGTACAGTGAAGCTGGAGGGATTAAAAGAAAAGCCAACACTGCAATTCTTTACTCAGATCTTCACCTCTGGGCTCAATCCTGCAGTCAGAAGGCTTCCATAAGAATGATGAGGAATCAGTTTGCAACACTGCTAAACACATCTGTTTTCAAAGAGGCTGAAAAGAAACATCCTGTAGGCTTCAGGACCTCCCTGTGTGCTACTGAATTTGAGATGAAGGCAACCCCAATGAAGCAAATGGGATTTCCAAGTGAAAAGAGCATTAGCTCATGA
This sequence comes from Bucco capensis, assembly GCA_013396975.1. Taxonomy (NCBI): domain Eukaryota; kingdom Metazoa; phylum Chordata; class Aves; order Piciformes; family Bucconidae; genus Bucco; species Bucco capensis. Next base: position 2,380,327 of record VWZO01012598.1, read on the forward strand.
TGATGAGAGACAGTGTGAAGAGTAACTGGGTCAAGCAAGTCTCCTGAGAGCTGACCACACAATTCATACCTAACAAGTACCTTTATGTTTCTGTACTCATGCCATTGACTCTCCTTTGTTTCAGTGAAAATATGAAGTCTGTTTCTGCCCAGCTATCACCTGTTCATCTTTTCTCCAGCATAATGATGCAAATCAGCACCAAACCAAAACAAGCCAAAAAAAACCCAACCAAAGCTCCTGCACAAACCAAAACAAGTTATGCAGAACCAGCCCTGTATTCTCCTTCTCTTTCCTTTCACTCACAGTCATAACTATTAGTTAAATCTCCACTCCAAACCATGTGATTTCCTCATTTTAGTTACAAATCAGACATAAAAAAAGCCCCAGCAAACCAATTCAGCAGCAGCAGGAGTGTTCTGGTGCTGCCTCTCATAGAGAGCTTTCAGCTATAGTTTAATTTAACTTTCTGAGAGGGCACAAAAGCCAGACCTCAGGTAATTACATACTCATCTCTCCCTGGGGCTCCATATTTATTTATTTTTAGGACATCTAACAGCTCTCTTGGGCCTGTTCTACAACTCAGGAGAAATGATTACTTAGTCACTGAACCTCCAAACTCTATTCTCTGTCAATTTTACACCCGGAGCTATGCAGGGTGATTAAAAAAAGGCAGAGTTTATCAAACTTTCTGAAAGCTTGCTTTGCTCCATGGCTCATCTGTCTTCATAAAACCCACTGAAGGCTGAAACAATGGGTAAAATGTCACAATCAGCACTTAAATAAGAAAGAGAATGCCTACACAACCTCTTCACTTCATTGATTGGGATTTTTATCTTGTTTTCTCTTCATAATCATTGGGAAGGGTTATTTGTTTTGGTTTGCCTTTTTTTTTTTCCTTAAACAAACCACCTTATATGAGGCTATTAATAATCATTCACAGCCCACTATGAGTCTTTTTGCAGCTCTCAAATAAGGACACAATCCACAAGTTTGAAACCTTCCAGGCCTTAAAAAAAAATAAAAATCAATGAGCTCTTCCACTGATGGTTCAATTTCCACACATTAGTCACCTAGCAGCTTTTCCTCTTCTGGGCTTTAGAGCTTCTCTTATAATCAGCAGGACCTCCAACCCCACCTCTTTCATATGGGTGTCACCATGAGAAAGGTCCATGTGTAAAAGCAGATGTTTTCCCACCAAGGTGCTGCCCTGGAGCTCCATTAAAAAAAAACACCATTATAGTGGATATATCAACATAACAGAAACATGCACATTAGTGCTGGTTTGGGATTTTTTTGGGGGGGGGGGGGTTGGTTTGGTTTTGTTTTGGGGGTGATTTTTTGTTTGTATTTTCTTGGTTTTGCCTTTGAATAAAGTGCTGGTTCAACAGCTGGAACCAACTCAACAACTAAGCTACACTGAGGGGATATCCCATTAAGCTACATGACAAATTGAGCATCTGTGTTAACCCAAGACCTGCTTTTCTCACACTCTAGCAAAATGTGGTCTATTGTCTCTTTGGCTGTAATTTGAGGGTAACTGCAAGGAGGATTAGGTGAGGCTGACAAGGACCTTTGTCCCTCTCCTTCCTTTACAGGCTGCAAGTACAGTGTTTAGCACCCTTCCCAACAGAACACTTGACTGCAGATGGGCAGCAGCAAGCCTTGCACAAAACCACCTTCCCAGGAGGAGCAGAGAGACATCATTGCTCTTTAGTTCAGGCAGTAGGTCACCAGAACAGGCAGAGTCTGAAAATCCCTTGGGATCTCCTGTGGCCCCTGGTGTGATAACTGTGCCAACAGCAGAGGGAGCATTAAACTCATTGCCCACGGGAAAGTGTGGGGAGTGATACCCATGTATCGCTCCCATGCATCGCTCCCCTGGGTACCATGTGGCATATTTGGAAGGAATTCACCAGTTTGCTCAGTACACTGCAACCCTTCCACCACCTTGCTACACTGCAGACTTGCCACACAGGTCATTTGCACCTCTGCTGGGCTTCAGCAGAGCACAGCTGAGAGATGTGCTAGCTGCTTAGCCAAGCCATGCTAGAGGAGGTGTTCCACACACAAATATGCTCCAGCTACCTGCCCCAGAGAGCTGAACAGCTCTGCATGGCCCAGGCCCTCACAGTGTCTTAGAATCATAGAAGAGTGACAGCTGGAAGAGACCTTGAAGACCATCCAGTCCAGCCTTTGTCCTAGCCCTAGCAACCTGCTAAATAATCCCTCCCAATGCAACATCTACCTGTCTCTTAAACCCCTCCAGGGATGGGGACTCAAGCACCTCCCTGGGCAGCCTGTGCCAATGGCTCACAACCCTTGCAGCAAAGAAATTCCTCCTCATGTCTAGCCTGAACCTCCCCTGGTGCAATTTCCATCCATTTCCCCTTGTCCTATCACTCTCCACTAGGGAGAACAGACCAGTCCCTGCCTCTCTACAACCTCCCTTCAGGTAGTTCTAGAGAGCAATGAGGGCTCCCCTCAATCTCCTCTTTTCCAGGCTAAACAGGCTTTTCCAGACTAAAGTCTTCACTGCTTCTTCCAATTGCTCATGCTCTGTCAGCATCCTAACCCTAGTTAGGAACACAACCTAGATTCTGATGGTATTACCAGCAAAAAAATCATTGTATCACAGAGTATTAGGGGTTGGAAGGGACCTCAGGAGATCATCTAGTGCAAGAGCAGGATAACCTAGAGCAGCTTGCACAGGATGGTGCCCAGTTGGATTTGGAATATCTCCAGAGATAGAGATTTCAGCACCTCCCTGGGCAGCCTGGGCCAGTGCTCCACCACCCTCAAAGGAAAAAGCTTCCTCCTTATGTTAAGATAGAACTTCCTCTGTGCTAATTTTTGCCCATTACTTCTTTATTCATGCTCTGCACTAAGGATTAAACCAATCCACTACATACTAAAGTATAAATCATGTAGGAGCTGGTTGTCACTGAACATTAAGTAGCACCACCATAACTGTTACAATGTCTGTTATTTAACATTCCTGCATGTTGGTTTGCAGTGCAGGTTTTACCTTTCTAGGCTCTTTATAGCATCCCTGAACATTTTGGCCTGGCTTGCTCAGTTAGCCACTTGTGGGTCTCCAGCTTGGGAACAGCTGGATTCAGTCAGCAAGCCTTTCCTCTCTGGTGTAGGGTGACACAGGCAGCAAGAACCATGCTGCTGTCCTGAGACAAAGCAAGATTCAAAGCAAGCCTAAAGCTGCACTGGTGCAAGAGGAGAGAGCAATCACTTTTTTGGTCACCTCTATATAGTCTCACTTTATTCTTAGGCCAATAGAATCAATCACTTCTCTCTGACCATCCTGTATCACTTGGTTTTGTCTGTAGAAACTTGTGAGTCTTGAGAGTGAAACCATATTAATGAAAATCAAGGACATGAGGAGACATAATTCTGAATGCTAAGCTCTCTCAAAGCAACCTTGAGCAAAGCATTCCAGAGCATAGCAACAGGATTTCCCCAACCACAAACCAGGAGAGCAAATAGTTTGCTGGTACTTTGAGTGGCCCTTCTGAAGCTTCTTAGGAGATGCTTCACAGATGGAAAAGTTGATGAGGAGATATAGATATATATACACACATCAAAAATGCTCATATGCCCCAGTGCTGAGCTTCCAACACAGCAAAGAAGCAATGATAGAGTGAAAAATATCATTTAACTCATGATGGTAGCTTTGAAAGTATAACACCATGAGTTTCTTCCATCCATAGGTACAATTACATCCCATAGCATGCTTAGGTAAGTGAGGTGGATCTAATTTTACCAGCTATGACCAGTTCATCCTTATTGCTGGTCACTAGCAACCTTTCTCAGTTTTTGGACCTAGAAGAATAGGGGGAAATAAATACCTTAATGTCAAGGCAGAATACAGCAGATATTTTTATACATACATTCAATATCATTGATAAAGATATTAAAGAGAACCAACCCCAAAACTGAGCCCTGGCAAATGTTTTAGGGAGGCCAGAAAATTAGAACTGCTAATAGAAATCAACAAGTTCTGACTTAAAAATGAAAAAAAAAAAAAAAAGGCAATACTTCAGGATTGCTTTATAATGCAGACATAAACCAGGTGATAACTATTTAAAATACTTCATAAAAGTCCTGAAAGTAAGCATCTCCTAGAGGCAAAGCCCTGACAAATCACCTAGCCACCTACATGCAGTTATGGTTGTGGCTGTCCAGGGATCACTTAGAACTAAATTAGCAATGGAAGTCATTAGACAAGGAATAATTCCAAGAAACTGGAGCCTCAGTAGCAGAAAGGGAATGAAGAAGTCATCTGAGCAGGCAATGGAGCAAAATGACAGCCTAGCAGAGAGATTATTTCCTCAATGAAAGGAATGTGAATTGTAAGAAAGTCAGGCTATCAGCATGTGGCAAAAGTGCCCTGAAGAGACTGCCAGTTATTTTCCCCTTTAGGCTACAGAAGGCCATTTAATGCTTTCCATTTAAGCAAGAAGCCACATGATGAGGTCTCTTAAAAACCATGAACACAGACTCTTCCAAGGCTGAGAATTGCTTCTGCCAGGTGTAATTGCACTGCCTCAGTCCCATCAGGCTGCAGGTAGCCAGCACCAACCCCACAGCACTTGTCACACAGAAATAGCTGAGCTTTTCTGCTATGAATTTATCTCTGGCAAGGAATGAAATTCAAGGAGACTTGAAATTGAAGATGAATATGTGAGCTACACTGCTATTTCCTGCACCCTATTTGATATTTCAGATGGGCAGACCTCTTCACCTCCTCACTCTGTGACAGGATGAAAGAAGCTGTGCAGGAAATCATGTGCTATGTTTCTCCATCCTGATGGAGTAGAAAAAAGGGGCTTGAAACTCCCTTAATATTCATTTCACAGTCCTCAAGAAAAAAAAACCCAAAAGGCTTTTAAGGCTTTAAACACCTGAAGCCAGAGATCTCTCAAGTCTGGGAGAGCATTCGAGGGCAAATACAGTTCCTTCACTCTTTCTCCAACACCTGCACTTGGTGTCTGTCAGAGACAGGGATTGCTGAGCCACACAGATGCTTGCTTTGATGGCTTATCCCTTTCTCTTTGGTTCTCCTCCTGCTATCCCTGATATCTGGCTCCACACCCACCCCTCACAAAGGTGGCACCAACTCTAACTTCAGCCCAATTTTCACCTTACTGTCCCTAGGGCATGGCAGGTGTATGGCACAGAGTCAAAGAGCACAGGAAGAAAACGATCAGCAGCACTTGGTGTGGCTTTCCCAAGGACATCCTGGGGATGGCTCCATCCCATCCAGGAGAGGAGCAGCTGGGCAGCTGCCAAGTGCTGCAAACCACAAAGGCTTGCTCAAATGGAGGCCCTCACTGACAGACATGTGTACTGAACTGGGACAGCTGGTTGGTTGCTTGGGGTTTTTTGTTTGGTTGGTTTGGGTTTATTTGTGTTTGTTTGTTTGTTTTGTGTTTGTTTGGTTTGGTCTTTGGGTGGTTTTTTTGGTCCTCTGTCACTGATGAACAAGGGCAGAGGCAATGCACTCTGGATACACACAGGTACCTAAACCCACAGACAGTTTGCTCTGGTGAGAGCTCAGTGCTAGTAACAAGCAGATGTGCTGCAGGAAGCCCCCAGCCTGTGTTTCTCAGCCCTGTGACAGTGACAATCTTCCATGCCACAACAGTCAGAACCCAATGAGGCAAACATTGCCAGAGCAGGCATGGGAGCAGCCCTGCATGCACAGACACAGAAGCAAACCTCCTGCCCTGTCCCCAGACACAGACCCAAATGCATGGACTGCCTTTCTTCTCCACACACCATGGCACCATCCGTGCCTGTGTGGTTTACAGAGATTAGCTTTCATTTGGTCACAATTTCACACTTTCCATGGCCTCCCCCTTCCACCAGCGTGAAATCACATCTCAGCTCTTTCCACTGCCCATCTTCAGGGACAGAAGCCCTGAGCATGGGCAGAGCCTGCACATCTAATCCCTTGAAGAAGCCAAGGCACAAACACATGCTTCCCCATCTGACTAAGCAAAGTCACTTCACAAACACTATGCAACCAGGCTCTGCCACGGGTGAGAGACACCTGGGCAGCCTACACTGAATCCAACATTGACTATAGAGAAAACTTGGGCTTAAAATTGTGTTTAAAGCAGTGTATGCATTTGTTAATAGCATCTGGTGTTCCCCAGAGAATCCTAGAATAGTTTGGGTTGGAAGGGACCTCTGGAGCTCATCTAGTCCAACCCCCCTGCAGTGGGCAGGGACATCCCCAACTAGAGCAGCTTGCCCAGAGCCCTGGCAAGCCTCACCTGGAATGCCTCCAGGGATGGGAACTCAACCACCTCCCTGGGCAACCTGGGCCAGTGTTCCACCACCCTCGTGCTGAGGAACTTCTTTCTAATATATATATATAAATTGCCCATCAATTGCTTCACTGGCAGAGCCAGACCCTGGTGCTTCTCACTGATTTGCAGGTTCCTCTATGTGCATTGTGTCTCTCTGGCAGTGGGTGCAGGGCTGGGATTGCAGCTCTGGATTTACTACATATAGGTCACACAAGAGATTGACTCATATATAACCAACACACAGAGGCCCAGCCTTGGTCTGAAGGAACAGGCAGCTTTCCAAAGGACAACACTGAGCAAGAGCAGTCAGTGGGCTGTATTAGGTCCAAGTAAACAGATCCAGGTTCTATCTGTTGGACTGGGATTGCAAATGCAATCATTCCCAGCCTGATGGGAATGCCTCAATGGAAGCAGTGCAGTCAGCATAGGTGGGTTTGAAAATCCTACCCTTAAATGCATGCTGGCAGCTGCTGCTTGGCCAACTGAGAAGCCCAAAGGCTTCAGCCCAGTTGCCTTCCCCCATTTGTTCTGAGCACTGCAGCTCCCACCTGGCCTGAGCCTTGCTTGCAGACAGAGGGGCAGATGTAAGAGGATGCAACAAACACATGAAGATGGAGGTTGTGTTCTGCTCAGAGTTACTAGAAAGGCCATAAACCCCTGGATGCATGACTGTTGCAGAGAAAAGATTTCTGGCTCCAGAACCACTAGTGCATACCCTTTCGTCCTAACTAAATTCAATAACACTCAGAACCCTGACCTGTGTGTGTGATAAGTCAGATTTTCACCTTGTCAATCCTGATGAAAGGCCTTCCCAGACCTTCCTTATGCACCATGAGCAGCCCTGGTGGGGCCTTAAAAAACACTGCAGAGCTACTGCTGAAAAGAGAGGAAGCTCTGTAATCTGGACATGCTCCAATTTATCTAGACTCCTGGTTTCTTTGCAAGAGGCTGCTATTTACATAAACAAAGAGAAAGCAGAGGCTCCAGTGGTGACAGACAGCCTTGAGAGATTCAACAGAGGTTAGGACCTAGGATCAGGTTGCATTTCAGAAGCTCTTTGTAAATAGGTACTCTTAACTCCCAGATTGGACAAGGTAGAAAGCTTTGCTTTATGAATTATAGATAAGGCCTCAGATGCAGCAAGTGCCAGCTATCCTGATGCTCAGCTAAAGGCAAGGGAGGGGATTTGAAAAGCCATGCAGAGACACCTCCCTCTCCAATCTGGTGTGAGTTTCTAATCAAAGACTGTTTGAGAGGCGAAGGGCCAGGCTTTCCAAAGTGCTCCCATAAGGCTGCAAACATGTGGTTAGATCTTCAAAGCTCTCATTCAGGCACATAAATGAAGTGGACAGATGAAAACAAAACCAAGCAAAACCCACGCTGAGCCACCAGCAGCTGTCTGTGTCCACAAGCAGCTGAGAAAGACAGCTGAGAGAGAAAGGTGAGCTGCTGGGGGAAAGCTTCAGCAACTTCTGCTAGATCACCCAGCCCCATCACTCCCATTCCTGTAGCCTTCTCCAGAGATGCTCTGGAAGCTTCTGGGAGACTCCTTCTACAGGATGCTGGGTGCCAAGTGCTTGACAAAACCTGGCCACAGGAGCCAAGTGGGAAGGAGACAGCACAGGCAAACCATCAGAAGATGTTCCATGCCCTCAGGGGTGGTACAGACTCAAAGATAGCTAAGTGGCCTTACAAAGTATCCCATCTCTCAGTAGAAAGGATGAAGGGTCCCATGGGATCTGGCAACTCAAACATTGATACTACTGCAGACAAACCCTCCAGCCTTTGCAGATGCCTGGTTAGGACTGTCAGGCAGCTGTGGAAAAGGAACAGGAGGAAATTGCCCATAAAAAAAATGGTTGCAGGAGCAAAAGAGCTTGGCAGATCTTCTGAGGGTAAAGCTACAAACTCCACTTATTGAAAGTCTGGATACTGGGAAACTCAATCTGATAGAGTTAAAAGACACTCTTTTGGCCTGCAAGAGCCCTGAACCAGCCAAATTCAGCCCAGATGCTGCTGTTCACAGCTACAGCAGCACCTCTTGAGTTGTGAACTCCTCGAGAAACAGCTTTCCCAGCACATCAAGGACCTCTGAGCAATGCTGAATTAACTGTACACCATCAGTTAACCCCCCCCCCATATTTATTTAAAAATCATTACATACTGGAAAAAGAACCTCTGTTTTAGTTTAAACTATCACAGTGTTGAAAAGGTGAGGTTAAGGCATTTTTAAGCCCACTAGCCCCTTGCAATACCAGGTCAGAAGTGAGAAAAACTATTTTTAAGGAGACAACCCAAGTTTGCTACTAGCAGTTTTAATAGCTGGTTTCCTTTGGCCAGTGCTATGCTTGCCTCTCTTGACCTCCACTCCAAGATACTTCTACCAGTTCTCAATTACTAGTTAGACAGCTTCAGGACCTCTGACAGATGAAAGTCTGGAAGCAGCTGGCTATTTTACCAAGGTAAAAATACAGCTACTAAGAATCCTTTCATTTTCCTCCTCTCACCTGATTCCCATTGTGCCAAGGATCCATTGCAGATGGCCTGGTCTGACCTGTGCCCACGAGTTTTTTGGGTGAAAAAGCCCAAGGTCAGAGGGGAAGCACTGGGACAGCCCCAGATGCCCAAGGATGCTGTTCCCTGGTGTGCAGGATGAGGAGCTGTCAGCATGCTGCACTTGAAGAGACCTGCCTCCAGGTCCTACTCCTTTGAGTAGCACAGATAGATTGTTAGGAGAACTGTAAAGCTGCTATTTCATGAAGGAAGAGAAAAAGCTTGGGGAGCTCTTCTTTTACAGCTTCTTTAGAAGTGATGCTTTTGATCTCACCTGCCATATCCTCATTATTGACCTGTGCTGCACTTCATACCTAGTGGTGCCTGGGGACACAAGGAGGTGATTCAGCAGACCTAGGCTGCAGGAGAGAACACTGCATTGGTTTTCATGCCCCAGCTGTCCTCTCCAACTAACCTCCCAGACCATTATCCCTTCTTGCTGAAGAAGGAATGAATCCAACTAACTCTATCAATGAAGGACTAGCTGCATTAGTGTAGAAACCAGGAATTCAGGATGGATGTGACTACAAGGATAGTTAGTTTCTTGACACAGTAAACTCACAAGGTCATCCCACTGCTGTGCCTCCTTTCCAGAGGCATTTCCAAACCAGTTTTTGGAGCTGCTGCAAGCATTTCTTTAGCAAGCAGCATCCTCCCCACGAGGGTGGTGGAACACTGGCCCAGGTTGCCCGGGGAGGTGGTTGAGTTCCCATCCCTGGAGGCATTCCAGGTGAGGCTTGCCAGGGCTCTGGGCAAGCTGATCTAGTTGGGGATGTCCCTGGCCACTGCAGGGGGGGTGGACTAGATGAGCTCCAGAGGGCCCTTCCAACCCAAACCATTCTAGGATCCCATGATCCTCTCTTGTTTCCTCATGCCAAAAGTCTGCTCTACACAGAGTCTTGGAAATAAGAGCCAGGCCTTGAATATCTGTCACTTGAGAGGTTACCTTAGATTGTTTTTTAATAGTTTGTGGTCCTCATAACTGGTTTGCAACTGACAGGAAAAAGTGATAAAAAGAAGGAGATCTGTGTTTCTGAGCTCACATCAAAGCTGAGCTTTAAAGAAGGAGTAAAAAGGCTGTCAGAAAAGGGAGGCTTTACCCAGCAGCCTAACAAAACAAGCTTCAAGGAAAACCCCCCAAGAAATGGTGTCCCAAACCAAATTAACCAGATAGGAAAAATATGAGTTGAAAAGCAAATATTTAACAGGGCCCATACCTGCTAAGAGAAAGAAAAAAAATGGGGGGGGGAGAAAGCATCCCCAAGCATCAGGAAAGAGATGTTTTTGCTGTAGAAAGCAAGGATGGCCACAGGATTTGGAAGCACTCACAGTTCTTTTCTGCACTACTGACTATGTGAAAGTCATCAGCCTGAGATTGGCTCTCCATTACACTGCACAGAGGCTTCAGCTTATTGACTCCCTGACAGGAATTTCTCTTCCAAGGCTTCTTTAAAACTTCCCTTTGTACCCTCAGCTTTTTAAGTGCCGCCACAAGCCTTCAAGATTTAACCCTAGCACACAAAGCAGCCATCTCCTGATGCAAAGATTAATGCCACTCCACAAAGAAGGGCAGAGCCATGAATTATCCACAGCCCTTTTCTTTCTGACAGAGCTCTTTTTGTGCCCACAGCAGTTCCCAAGGCAGGTAGAGGCACACAGCCAGAGCTGGAGCAGAGCTGACTGCAGGTGAAGGGCAGCAGCCAGCACACCTCCTCCCTTCTTGTCTGCTTCCCTCTGCATCTGCAATGCACAGACACACAACAGCTTCTAGAGGTTTTTCCCAGAGCAGATGGGGCTTACACCTGGAGCACTGCTTAGCAATCCCAGCAATGCTTTTTGTCATTGTCACTTCCTAAAGTAGAGCTCAGCCTCATGGATAAGTAGCTCCTCAGTCCCTGGGCTCGAAGGGAGCCCATCATCCCATTTAGACAAGTGCTGTTCAGTGTGGTTTTGGCAGCACCCACTCCTCTTGCCAGCCAGCATCTCTCCCAGCTCCTCAAGACACTCCAAGCAGCTCAATTTCCTTTCTAAAGCTGCACTACAACTATCTGATATTGTCCCCTTCCCCTAAGCATCCCACAGGGGAAAGAAGGTATGATAACTTCCCCCAAACTTTGACTTGTTTTTGGAATCCAACTCTTCCTTGGCATTTGGGCTTATTAATAAAAGCTCTTTTAAGGATTCATTTGGCCAGGTGATCCAAGTGAAGACCAGCCAACCAAGCTCAAAGGCTTTGAGCAGACAAAAAGAAGCTGCTTCTTTACAGAGTGGGAGCTAAACTTTGAGAACTTGCTGTCAGGGGAGTTTGTGGAGGAAGACCATGTCCAGCAGGTTTGAAAAGAGATTAGACAGATTAATGGACAAAGGATCTGTGAAGGACTGGGCAAGGATGTATCCCCTGACATCCCCTCTTTCAGAAACAAGTAGGTGTTTGGGAATACAAACAGACACTTGAGAAAGGTGCCACAGCCATAATCTGCTCCTAAATATCTTCTGCTAGCACTACCATGCACAGACTGTAGGGTCAGACAGACCATGGGGTGACCTAGACAGACATTTCTTATGTTCCTACAAGGCAACTACAGAGCACCAAAGCTCCTGACACATCACTCCTAGGCCTGGCTATGGAAGTGAGAGCCAGCTGCCCTGTGAAAGCCAACCAGACCTGCATACAAGTGTCCCAGAGCCCTCCTTCTGCACCATCATCAGACAAAACACATAGTCCAAAGTAGTAGGTGTAGGACACTGCAGAGAAAACTCAACTTAGAGTTGTCTTCATCTTGCTGGAGATTTGTGCACACACTGAATTCTAAAGCCTGTGGTAGAGCCCAAGAGTGAGTCCAGGGAATCTAGATGTACAGGGGATGGTCATGCAAGAACTTTCATACACAAGGAGAGGAGGGAAACATATCACCCAATACATGTCCATTTTTCTGCCAACTTGCTGTGTTGCCTGTGTGATTAGTGCAGAAATCAACATGGGTAATTACAGCCATCTGCACCCATTACTGCCATTTGTATGTGTATTCATAGTAACTGTACATTAGTTAGGCATGCCACTGCACAAACATATTAAACAGCCAATTAATTAAAAGAACAGACCTCCTCTGCTTCACAAGAGCCCATCCCCCACTAATCACACCATGTATTTTCTCCATCTGTTACACTATTTGCTCTCTCCCCAAGGTTACCAGGGAAGATGCAACTGGCCTGCAGTCTGGAGAAGGCACTGCTGGGGTAGTGAGTTTCCCATTTATGTGTGACTTCCTTTGTGTAGAAAGGCTTCAGCTCATGCTTGCTTCTGAAAACAGAACCATGGCACTTCCATGGAACAGCACAGTGCTCTTGGGTTACCTCAGGTGACCTCTGAGTGCTCATTCACCAAGCACAGCAGAGGTTAATCCCATGTCCCTTCATTGGGAAGCACACCTCTTGCCATGCTGCTTCCTCTTGGGCCTCCTGTTCCTGCAGCAAACTCCTGAGGCACCAGCAGATTATAAATACCCAGAGGACTGCTGTGCCCCAGTGCTTCACTGACATATGGTTCTGCCTTCAGTCAGAAGCTAGGGGTTTAAATTTAGGCATGGAGCAGGAGGTTAGGTTTCAAAATTCCAAGATAAATCCTCCCTGAGGAGGCAATGAGAGCAGGATTTTGTCCCTCTGGTACAGTCTGACAGCAGATGGAAGCATGGAGTTGGTGCTGTTGAGCAGAATGCACTGCTTGTATGGCCCCAAAAGGCAGTACCCAGCTTTTCAGCTACTCCAAGACTGCTGTAGCTACAAGCCCTTTGTACCAGCTGCTGCTCCACTACCACCAAGAGCAGTCAGGAATCTTGCTGGACATCCAAATTTTGGGTAGAAAAGAATTACTCCAGCTATTGACTTGAATAATTCCTTATATTAAAGCAGATAATACTACTAGTGATGCTCTGCCTCAGGTTGAGTCAGCACCTTCATTAACTCCACATCCCTTTCAAAACAAGTGCTAGTGTGAAGAGGTAACAGCTTCAGAGGTAATAAGCTACAGGCCTAACAGCTTCAGAGGTAATAAACTACAGGCCTAAGAGCTTTGGCCATTTTTCATTTGTGATGAGGAAAAAAAAAGGAACAAATAGGTTTCAAACCATTGTCAAATTTGTGGACCAAACCAAACCTCTCCTTTCTACACAAATGAAATGCAATGCTGAAGAAGCCACTCCAATCCAATAAAGTACAGAATGTGTTCATCATTTGGTACTCTAAATGCTCACCCTTGTTATGAAGTAGCTCAAGACAACTCTACAGCAGATTTTACTTTGGTTCTCCTAATGCTAAAGTCAATTCTCTCTCTTCATGTGCTTTAAAAAAAAAACAAAACACCAAAGCCCCCAAACAAAACCCCAAAACAAACAAAAGAAAACCAAACCCAACCCAAAATATGACATCACTTCTATGGCTCCAGATGCTGGCAGACAGCCTGCAGTTGATGGTGCTTTGTCAAACAGGACCTGAGAAAATCAATCCTGTACTTGGATCACCACAGCTGCTGAGTAAGCAATTCTGATCACTTTACACTTGCTAAGAAGTCTTCTGCCACCTCTTGCCCAACCCCCAGATTTCCACAGCTCCAAAGAAGTCCTCAGCTGTGTACAGCAGCAAAAGGGAGAATGCCATGGTGTAGCTCCTTCTGAAGTGCTGCAAAAGATTCAGGGCAGGACTGAACAACCAAAACACATGGGCACTTGGATCATTTCGAGCTGATTCTGCTGCAGGACCACATCAGCATCATTCTCCCTGGGCATGTTCTTACACATAGAACACTCTTCTCCAAGCACAGACTACTTACCCTTGTGCAAAGCTCCAAATTATGCTGACTGGATCCATTATACAGTCCAGCAACTTGTGAATCATTAAGGTTGGAGGAGACCTCTAAGATCATCAAGTCCAACCATACCTATCACTACCATACCACTAACACACGTCCCTAAGCACCACACCTAAATGCTTCTTAAACACCTCAAATCTGCCATCCTCAATCCCTCAATCCCAGAATCATTAAGGTTGGAAAAGATCTCCAAGCCCACCAATCAACCCAAGACCACCATGTAACAAGGTGCCACATCTCCATGTTTCTTTGAACACAGGAGCAGCAGTAAACATGCTGAGTTAAGTGCAAGGTCAGCAGTTATTTCTATTTTGGTTAATTAGACTTGCTCATCCAAGGAAAACAACAAAGTGATTTAGTGCAGAACTGGTCCAGGTAGTTGTTACTTAAGTACATTCCTGCATACTTGGCTACTTTAGGAATATTTTTTAATTAACAGCTTCTCCTCAGCTAAAGTAAATCAGGGAAAAGAAGGAAAGAAGTTTCACACAAGGACACTGCTGAATCCCTCAACTGCCAACTATTTCTTTTTTTTTCCTTCAGGGAGGATTTTAAATTAAAAGCAGATTGCCTTCATTAGCCTTACCAGAAGCCATGGAACTGCTAAAGCTGACAGAAACACAACTGTGAGTTACAAATTTGGCAAGTGTCATTTTCTCTCTCTCTCTCTCTGCAAATGTGGGTAAGGTCTTTCATACCAAGAGGGCTTTTGGGGGGGGGACACTGTGCATAGAACATCTCCTTCCACAGGAGTAAAAAAATATCTCCAGAGCAGCAGCTTAGTATTCTAGGGCACCCAGGATCTCTCTCTCTCTCTCTCCTTATTTATTTTGCGAGAAAGTAGATAGCATTAAATTTATGCTGAGACTCATCAGATAATAAAAGGGCTATGAATTGCCTTCTCCTGATGACTGAGCAGAATACACTAGCAAGCCAACACTAAAAGCTGATCTTTGACACACAGCCATACCCAACCTCTCCATGAGATGTTGCCAAACCCTCAGGAGCCATTCAGCATGCTTTGTCACTGAAATCCCTAGTCTTTTTACTTCAATTCTAGCTGAAAAAACTGATCATACCCTGATGGGAAAGTTTCCTTTCTACCAAGGGCAACTGTGTGTGTGCAGCTTCATGGTCTGGCTCCAGAGACTCAGCCTTGGAGACAAGGGGAAAGTCTTGGTAGTATTTTTACTCTTCTAATTCCTGTGTGAATAGCTGCAGAGCTGAGAGAGGCATGTGTGGAGCCAGCCTGCCAGGGTGGAAGAGCAGGCAGCAATGGATGAACAATCTGCTGTTCATTTCCAGAGTGACTCCACACGTCCTGCTCCTCTCCCTGCTACATTAGCCTCCTCTAACTTCTGGGTCTAGCTTTCCTCAACCCAAACATCCATAACCAAGGTGTTTAACAACACCCTGGTGTATTTTAGCTTGTTTTCTATGTGGATGTTGGCTTCAGAGGTGAAAGCAAAGCGATGAGTGTGACCCTGACTGACCTGTGTGCCTACTCCTAGGGTCAGTAACAACCTCCTCCAACACGGTGGGATGGCCAATGCCTGGTATGAATGCTCCACCAAGTCTGCTATGATGAAAACACAACAAAAACTGCAGAACAGAGAAATCAGTAAGCTCCAAACACAACCCACATGCTCAGCTGCCCAGCACTAGAGACTGGAGCACCCCTGAGTGTACTAAGTATTTATACACCAAGTTTCACCAAGATCCTGAAAGGAGTGGAGCATGTGCCCTAGGAGGACAGGCTGAGAGAGCTGGGTCTCTTCAGCCTGGACAAGAGGAGACTGAGAGGAGACCTCAGCAATGCTTAGAAATATGGGAAGGGTGAGTGTCAGGAGGAAAGAGCCAGGCTCTGCTCCATGGCATCCAATGGTAGGACAAGAGGCAATGGGAGCAAGTTGGACCACAGGAGGTTTAGTATTAACACGAGGAGGAACTTGTTTGCAGTGAGGGTGCCAGAGCACTGGCCCAGGCTGCCCAGGAGCCTGTGGAGTCTCCTTGTCTGGAGCCATTGCAGAGCTGCCTGGACACATTGCTGTGTGAGCTGGTCTAGGTGATCCTGCTCTGGCAGGGGGGTTGCACTAGATGATCTTTCTAGGGCCCTTCCAACCCCTAACATTCTATGATTCTGATTCTATTCCCCTGGCTGCAGCTGAACTGGGAAGGTCTTAACACACTATTAAACCCTGCAGGAAGTAGTTTAACACAGGCAGGATTACCACAGTCACAAATGTAGAGTCTGCCTGGAATAATTAGGATTGTACTACATATGATTTTATTAGATGCTGTCTTCTAATCAAGACAAGAATACGAGTCTACAAAGCAGGCACTGGTTTTTTAAGTGCCTAAAAATAAAGCAACAAATGCAGTGCAGGCATGGCACCAACTGAAATAATGTTAGCCTACATTCAAGCTTGCAAAGGTAATAGCAGTACACCCACTGGTAACCTTCAATCTAACCTCGAGTTAAATGCTCAGTGACTCTGCAATTTTGGTTTCTAGCTTCAAAAGAACCAGAGAATCCAGTTCTGTCTCTGTAGTCCAACTCTTTTCCAACATACAGTGAACTAAACACTAAGTAATGAGTTAACAAGAATTAAATGGAACGAGATACGGATTAAAGGAATTTATTATTCCCTGATCTGCCAAGCAAATTGTTTAGATACTTGCAATCAATGAGTAATGATGAAACAAAATAAAAACCCAACAAACCAAAAGAGCCAACAACAGGCTCATAAAAATCTGTTCAGTGAAGGCACATGTATCTTCGTTAGGTTGAACAGCAGAGGTTTTTAATCAACAGAAACCCCCCTGTCTTTATCCATCATGAGAACAGAGGCAGAATGTGGCCCTAAATTATGCCTTTACTGTTTATTATTCACGTATCATGGGACTGATGAAGATTTATGGTCCCATTGTGTTAAGTGCTGTAGAGTAAAATATAGAGAAATAGTGAGACTTGGTACTCCAGGACTTTATAATTTAAAGACAAATTACAAAAACAAGATATTATAATTTAAAGACAGTAATGAACAGATGGGGATTGAAGATACAAACAGATTGAGCTACTTGCCCAAGGTCATGCCAGACACATGTGCCAGAGCAGAAAATTAAACTCACATCTCTGAAGCACCAGCTCAGGGTTTTTTTACTCACACAGGAGAACATTGTTTCTCCTCTTTGATTTCACTAGGTGTCATATTTCATAAACTAATAAATAAGTTCAAAAAATACAAATGTTGCATGGCAGTGCTGGAAGGATTTCCTTTCACCTCTCCTCCTCTGAAGAACTCCATTAACAAAAGAGCTTTCCCTACACCCAGTTGGACTGTGTATGACACATTTGTAGCACTTGCACAGAATCATTTAAGCCAAAAAGTCATCTGGAGCCACCTAGTCCTGCCCCTCACTGTCCCAAGACACAGCAAGTCCAACAGATGTTGTTCTACACCAACTTACTGCAAAGCCTACAGAGAGGACAGATGTGCAAACTCATCTGGGAAGATATAACATAGTCTCCCATCACTCACCCAAGGACAACACCTCCATGGCAGCACTGAGGAATAAAGGAGGCTTCCCAACTCTTGTGTTCTGTGCTGGGATTCCACTACCAGACACATTACAGAGATTTATATAGCCTCATCTCACTTTTTCCTTATCTGGGCTTCTGTTCATTTAGGGACCTTGCCAGTTGCAGATGAAAGACAAAAGGCAAACTGGAACACTTCTCCATCCTTCCCAGGCACTTCCCAATCTCTCCTCCACACCAAACCCTCAAAGTACAAGCAGTTGGGGCATTGCTACATCCTACCACCATCAGAGAGGATGGGGCACAGGCCCTGGGGAGCCTGTGGCTGAGGCAGTGGGACTTCTACCCACAGGTTCCCACTATTGTGCAGCCCTTCCTCAAATTCACAGCAGATGAGTCTCTAGCTATGCTTTGGCCTTAGAGAGCCTCTCTAATAAAAATTCCAGCCTCCTTCTTCTCCCTCAACATTGAAGCCTCTAGGAGACCTCCCACAAATGAAAGGAGAGCAAGAGGAGGGTTTTTTGTCTTTGCAGGGCTTGTTTGGTATTCTGTCACAAAGCCAAACAGATGTTTGTAAAATCTCCACTGGTTATACAACTGGTTTAAACTCATGCAGCTGTGCACAGTGAGCAACTGCACCAGGGAGAAGACCACTGCTCTCTTTTAAGGCACTCTTTACATCTAGGGACTAGAGTTTAATAAACCAAACTTCCCAGGAGTAAGTCAAGCTTCCTCATTCCAATTTAGTGTTTATGGCAGAGGAAACTGCTGAAAAGAGCAAAGTGAAGTGGATTTTCCAGCTTCATGGTAAAAATCTGCATCCAGATGGAGACCAGGACCAGACCTCCCTCCTGGCAAGCCCACATGGTAATTACAGCACCCAATTTCCACCCTTCAGCTTATTTGGGGAGACAAGAGGTGCTAAAAGAGCAGCCTCCTGCTTTGCTACTCAGACACAAAATCCACTTCAGGATCAATGACACAATCAAATCACTGCAAACTTCACTCCAACAATGTGAACTGAGAGCAGAAGACACTGCAGGAACTTCTTTTTATCTGTTTGTTTTGTTTTTCAAAGTAGAAAATTAATCTTAATTTCTATTAAATTTTATTTATGAACCAAATTTACAACCAAAAGAATTTCTACAAGATTCACATTTTAGAACTCTGCCTGTCTGCTCCAGCTAAAAGGCACAAGACCTGGGTAAAACCAGCAGGAACACTCCAACTAAATTATACAGTATACTTTTACCATCCTCTAAAACACCAATTCCTTTGCAAGCCAAAACTATTTGTCACAGAGTATTTGCATTTTAGTCATCTAAGAGATTGCCTGTCTGCATAAATACTATCCTGTTGCTCCCTGAAACCACAGTCAAAGTTTTTTGTAGTGGTTTTGGGTTTGGTTTTTCTTCCTTCTTTTTTTTTTGGTAGTACTTCAGAAGAATGCATGGCAGTTTAAAGCACTGGTTTACTCCTGAGTTTGGAACAGCTGGGTAATTCTGTACTTCTGCTTCATGCTGCACTGTATATAAAAAGGCACAAGAAATGAAATTACTTTTATAATCTCTGTAACAGGCAACACAATGGTGATGAATGTCTTTCCTAAAACTGAGTGAGAGCCTTGTCCATAACTGCCACAGCACATTCCTTATCCAAACTGTAAAAAAAGAAAGAGGGGGGGGAGAGAAGATTTCCAGATCTGAAGAATTCCAAGTAAAAGAGGCATACATGAGTGGGCAGAAATGACTGACCCAGCTCACAGCTCTGTCACATACAGGCAAGAAGTTTAAGTGTCTGCAGTCTAAAGCTTCATTATTTTTCCCAGAACAATCTAGCAATGGAGGTAACCTGATTCCCTGGGAATCCAATGTTACTCAAAGCCAGGTTTCATCTGTCATGGATATAACATATTCTGAGCAAAACAGTAGAAGGGTGTAAAGACATTACAGGAGAAGGCACTCTGTCCTTCAGGGTACAAGGGGAAGAAGGAAACTTTCTGCTTTCATTGAGATTGAATTGTATTTATTTATCACAGAATGACAACAGTTGGAAGAGACCTCTAAGGTCATCAAGTCCAACCACACCTATCACTACCATACCACTAAACCATGGCCCTAAGTACCACATCTAAATGTTTCTTAAACACCTAATTATTGTAACTTTAAGGGGAAATGTCCCAGTGTAATGGCAGCTACAGCAACTTTGTGCAATCAAACTACAAAACATGATGGAATAACCTTCAAAGCAAGGGTTCCTGCAAGCTTTAAGGTCTCCTTGCCTAGGGCTCTCATCATGATGAGGTGGAGTTATCCTCAT
This sequence comes from Bucco capensis, assembly GCA_013396975.1. Lineage (NCBI taxonomy): Eukaryota > Metazoa > Chordata > Aves > Piciformes > Bucconidae > Bucco > Bucco capensis. The sequence continues at coordinate 2,399,933 of VWZO01012598.1, forward strand.
AGCTGTCAGGAAGACACTCTCAATCTTTGTTCCATAGAAAGAAAAGCCAGAATGTGACTTTTTCCAGGGAGACTGAAAGGTGAAGAGACTCTGTATAGACTTGCTGCAGTCCACCAGCCAAGCAGATGGTGTGTCTGCCTCACCAAGCTGCCCACGGAACCTCTCCTTCCTTCTCACAGCCGTGCCTGCTAGTAAAGAGTTTGGAGAAGCACTGAAGATGATGTCCCAATTGTGACCCAAGCCATGCAGGCAGAAACAAAGAGGGACTTGCTTAGGATTTCCAGAAAGACTCAATCTATGCAGAAAGTTCAGAAGAGGCAGGTGAAAGTAAGCATCAAGTGCCCTCCTCAGCTTTACTGTCATGCAACCAGAAGTAGTACATCCAACTCCTTTCTGAATTGACACTGGACTAAGGAGATGCTCTTCTACAGCAAAAGCCACAAAGGTGACATTGCACATTTGCTACCTGCCTGCTACACCACAGAAAACTCCCAAGTGCTATGGAAGGAGCTCTGCTTGTATCAAAGGCAGTGAAAGCCAAGCCCTGCTGTCCCAGGCAGCATGCTGAATGTGGAGAGCTGCTGTGCTTCTGGCAGCTTCATGGAAGACCAACCACCCTCTGCAGGGACTTTTCTTACTGCTTCTCCAAGCAGAAGCAACATGTGCATATACCATCTTGGAAGCTGCTTGCTGCTCTCCTGCTTGCAGGAAAGCAAGCAGTTGCATGTGGAGTTAAGCTATACCTCAATGCACAAGTTGGGCAGAGCCAACTGTATGCCAGAGCAGGATGCTGTCTTGACACCATCCCCTCTGGAAGGCTCCCTGCCTGCTGGATGGACACAAAAGCACCTCAGGGGACAAAGAAAGAAACCCAATATATAGAAATATGTTGTGTTCAGCAGGGGCCAGGGCAACAAACAGAAATGAAAGCTGTTTTCCCCAAGGAAGCCTGAGCATTTCCACAGAATTGAGATGTTTATCTCCCTGGTTGCCAGTATTTCCAGCTCCATGCTGACAGCAGCTACAGAATGACACCTACCAAACACCCTGCCCCTCATTTCCACATCCCCCCAAAACAAGCACTAGGAAGGAACACCTGATGCTGCTTAGGGGATGGATCCAAGCTGCAGCACTGGCCCCAGCCACAGTGCAGAGACTACTGCAGACAGCAGGGTCAGCATCACTGCTCAGCCCAACAGCTCTCTGAGGCTGGGGCTAGCCTTTTATCCCATCTTCACTTTCCACACTGTGCCTAGTGCAATATGATGCTGCAATAAAAATAGCCAATACTCAACCCCCTCACAGTGTGATGGGCAGCAGTGGGAAGGGAGTGGAGCCTGTGTTCAGCTGCTGCTGGGCAGGTGCTCCACAGCCTTTGTTTGCAGTTGTCATTGTTGTGACCTGTGAGGAAAACAAAACCTCTGTCTCTAAACACACATTTCTGATAATCAAGTTAGCAGCTCCTTCCTCACCTTTGGTTAAGTCCAAACATGTTTAATTATTGAAATCACCCAGAGGAATACATCTATCTGGTTCCCTCAGTGTGAGACAACTGTACTGAAAGCAAAAGAACATTAAACTGTTTCACAAGCCCTGCCAAAAGCCACACATCTCCTCTCAAACCCATCCACTGTATCCAGGCATTGACTGACATGTTCTTAAACACACTCCCAGGGCAAGAAGAGGAAGGAGGAGAGATGAGGTGAGCTCTGCAGCTTCACACAGTCGTGGTGGTGAGTGTCTCCAGCTACACAAGAATGCAGCTTATTTTTTTTCCTTTTAAAGAAAATATCAGGCTTTTGCTTCACCAACAAAAAGCAGCTGTTGAGATAGTTTTGTCAGACACAGCTGATCAGGATAATTACGTGGTGAGAGAGAGCTTAGTCATCCATACCACAGTGACAGAGAGGCAGATTCTCTTAAAAATAGCATCGACATCACAAAACTCTGTAGAATATTTAAGGCTGAAGCTCCCCAGATGTCAGAGCTGGCTCAGGTGAGGCCAGGGTGTGGGAAGGCTCAGGCTGCTCTGGGCTGGCATTAACCACCAGAGGGAGCCCAGTTTTCTCCATAAATCTCATTTTCATAATTGTTTTACATCCACACACTCTGCAGCCACAAATTAAACCAAACAATCACCAAGAAAGGGTCTATGTACATATTAAGTTAAACAGAACTGGAGGTACACAGTTCAGGCATGGCTTCTCCTCTAGTATTTGTACTGGTGGGCTTGCCAGATGGAGGGAAAGGCACAATCCCCTCTGTTCTGCCTCATCAGAAATCCCACTCCAATAAACCAAGCAGGCTACAGAGGCCATGCCAATTTGCCCCTAACAAATTCATTACTGCAAATGGGTTGAGATTGCATTTGGGAGTTCAGCATAGAGCAGCTAACCTTGAGAAAGCCCATCTGCCTCCAGTAACTACGACCCAAATAGAACAACCACCTCAGAAAGTGTGGGAACAAGAGTGTCCCCTTTCAGTTAAGGGGTAAAGATCTCTGCTAGGGAGTGGAGGAACACCAGATTTTCTTTTTCATACCACAGATGCAGGTTTGCCTTTGGTACTGCCACTGCCAGAAGTTCAAATGCCCTCTCCAGTCCTGGGTTTCATTAACCTCTTCACACTCCCAGAGCCTCGTCAAGTCCCCATCCTGTAGCCAGACCTGCTCTCAACTAACACTCCTCCAAATGGCCCTAACACATACACTTGGCAATGTTTTCATTAGAAAACCAAATTAAGCAGCCTGAAAGGACCAAAAGACTACAGAAATTGTTTGCAGCTAAGGAACCAGGGAAGAGATGGGCAGTAACAGAGTCTGGCAAAGTCCAGCTGGTTTTTCTCTGTGCCCTCTTCTACTTTTGCTGCTCAATCTAGCAGCAAGCCACGTCTAGGAAGGAATAAGCACAAGAATAAATCAAAGTAATAGCCTACCTCAGCAGTAAGAACTAAGGACAGACACATCAAATTAAAACTCTCCAGTCTTCTCCAGTACATGACAGAACCATCTCTGCTTGAGACACTGGGGAGCAGTCACCCATCCAACATCACTAATCCTAAACCACTCCATCAAGTCAGCAGACAAATCTGGACATCCTCCCCAAAGTGCACCCTTTTCTGCTGGAGGCTTGCTCTCTTCCATCACAAACCAGGCTGTGAGCCCAAGAAGACCAGCACATGCACTGTGAAGTACACCTAGAGCAGGGCATCACTTTCCCTCAGTCACCAAAGCAGGGGACCTATGACCACAGAATCACTAAGGCTGGAAAAGACCTCTAATATCAGCAAGCCCAACTGATGTGGTGATGGTGTCTGGGCAGCAAGAACATGAGGAAGTAGGACCTGAGGCTTGCTACCTCCAGGAAACTTGAGAGGAAACAGAAGAACTGGAAGCTCTCCAGCTGTTTTCCCATATTTTGTAGCAATCACAGCAAGGGAGCATGGGTCATCCAGCTAGTGAGCAGAAACACTCTCCAACACACAGCTAAACTTTACTCAAGTTAGTATGTCTTATGGAAACAAGTGTCCTAACTTCCCCAACCCAAAGGGCAGGCAATGTTTTGCCCAGCATTAGAAACTTTCTTCTAGGCAGATCTTCATCTGAAACCCTGGGTGCACCTCTGTCTGTCAGGGTTACTAACATGAGCAGATGCTTCTTTCATGTTTGGGACTTTGGCCATTGACTTCAAAGCAGTGAGATACAACAGCTTGAGTATTTCCTAAACACATTTAACAGCACCTGACACATTCAAAGTGCTTAGCCAGGTTAAAGCCATTGTACAACATTAGCAAGAAAACCAAGAACCCCTGTCCAAGTGGTTCATGAGAAATCTAGTAAGCCAAGACTCTACCCTTGAATCAGATGTTTATCTATTAGCCAGCTAATAACTGTGCAATTGCTTCTCTAACTGATCTGTACAGTCATAAGCAGGGACTACCTTCTGGCAAGCTGTGGAGATTTTTATGTTACTCATAATCCTCTTAAATCATAACAAAGAAGAGAGATTAGAAGGTGCAAAGCGTCAATAAGTGTTCTCAAACCAACATAAACACAGTCATCTCAGCCTGAGTCAGCTCCTGCATCATGGGAGCTTACTGAAAGCCTTTTGAAGTCAAGTTCTGGGGGTGCAAGCAGCATGTGGTTTGGCTCCTGGTGCCAGGCTGGTGTGACAGCAACACACACCAAGCAGTGCCTGGAGCCACTTCAAAGCAGACAGGAGCAAGGTTAGCCTAGCATGGCAGCACTGCTTCAGGGACAAGGCCACAGGGCTAAGAAATGAGTTTTCCTCTTTGCTTCAGGGCAAGCAGTGGAAAGAGATGGAACAGCAAGGTCCCCCTGGAGAGAAAGTGAAGGGCTTTTGCTTCCAGAGGGCTTGAAAACAAGATAAAAATGTGGTTCTAGGGGTAGGTCTTGAACTTCTCCAACAACATGGAGAAGGCCACCAGCAATAAACTTCAGCACAGGTCCAACTGGAGCCACCACAGAACTATCTTCAGCAGCATTTCTTAACTTGGCCAGAAGTTGTTGTATGTTGATGTGCTTTCATTTACAGGTGTCAATCAGGTGCAACCTGACAAGACTCCATACAGATTGCAACCCCCATGGTCAGCAAGCTGTTGAAAGCAGCCTTAAGTGATGATTGTTTTAACAAAGCATGGAATCATAAACCTTCCTGCATGTGGGGATACTGCAGGAGGGTCTTGAGACTCTTCTTGTTTGGAGATAACAAAATTGGTGTCAACTTTTGCACTAACCTGCACAACTGCTAAAAGGCATATGTAATACACAACACTGTATTGGGAACGTCTCTGGGGTTAATATTAACATACATCAATGTTTTAACTCTACTGGGCAAATACTGGAGCAATCACAGAATCACAAAGGCTGGAAGAGACCTTGAAGATCATCAAGTCACATCATACCTATCACTACCATACCACTAAGCCATGTCCCTAAGGAGAGCATCTAAATGTTTCTTAAACACCTGCAGGGATGGTGACTCCACCACTGCCCTGGGAAGCCTATTCCAAGACTTAACAATAACAATAGAAAAGGGCATTCCTGAATATCTCTCAGTCAGAAGGTATACATCATAATTAACAATGAAAATCCTTAAATTCATTAGCTGTCTTAAATACCAGGCTAATAACATAAGCACTAAGTGTGGAACCTTCTTCCCCCAAGCACTTCTCCATGTGATCTTCCTCAAGTTTTTACAGCACTTACCTGTAGAGATTCCCTATTTCCAGTAACAACCAGAGAAGCCCAGTTTGATACTATGATTTTAACTCCTCTTGTTTAAGACTGCCAGCCTTAGCAACAAACAGTACAGCAGCAAAACTAAACTCCTGGTTCCTAGAAATCTCTGTGTCCCCTGTCACGTTTCTAAGCCCAACCATTTGTAGGCAAGAAGATGTTTTACTCCCTGCTACGTGATACTTGTAAGCGCAGCTCACGCGATCCTGAACGCCTGCCCCTGGAGTACTCTCCCTGCACACACAACACCATAGCCATCTCCACCAGGATTTGTAAACATTTAGTCTACCAAGAACTTTCCACTTGAAACACGACTGCTAATGGCTTCACATTTGTAGTAATTAGATGCAAATGTAGAAAATAAAAAAAAAGCCACTTTTCTTGCTCAACTGAATTGCTCTTCTATTAATAGTGATGTTCCAAGGATTTTGAAATTCTCCCCTGCTTAAACTTCAAGGACTGCTCATTCTGTTTGGGAAATTTACTCCTGGTTGCAACTTGACCAAAAAAAAAA
>VWZO01012598.1:2406665-2537704 GCA_013396975.1 Bucco capensis
AGTTTTTACAGCACTTACCTGTAGAGTTTCCCTATTTCCAGTAACAACCAGAGAAGCCCAGTTTGATACTATGATTTTAACTCCTCTTGTTTAAGACTGCCAGCCTTAGCAACAAACAGTACAGCAGCAAAACTAAACTCCTGGTTCCTAGAAATCTCTGTGTCCCCTGTCACGTTTCTAAGCCCAACCATTTGTAGGCAAGAAGATGTTTTACTCCCTGCTACGTGATACTTGTAAGCGCAGCTCACGCGATCCTGAACGCCTGCCCCTGGAGTACTCTCCCTGCACACACAACACCATAGCCATCTCCACCAGGATTTGTAAACATTTAGTCTACCAAGAACTTTCCACTTGAAACACGACTGCTAATGGCTTCACATTTGTAGTAATTAGATGCAAATGTAGAAAATAAAAAAAAAGCCACTTTTCTTGCTCAACTGAATTGCTCTTCTATTAATAGTGATGTTCCAAGGATTTTGAAATTCTCCCCTGCTTAAACTTCAAGGACTGCTCATTCTGTTTGGGAAATTTACTCCTGGTTGCAACTTGACCAAAAAAAAAAAACAACCCAAAANGGCCCTGGCAGAGAGCTCCGGGTCGGCTGGAAGAGCGAGGAGCATCCTCAGCCCACCTCTGCGGCGGGGGGNTGGTTCACATTCATGAGAGATGCATAAGGCTCAGCCTTTTTCCATTCATGGGTGAGAGAATGAATTGGTTTCCCTGGAAAACTACACCATGAAATATTCAACATAAGGCATTCTGTAGCTTAGATGTGCACTACAAACTGCAGTTTTCCTGGGCTGTCCCTGTAGGTTGGCTCTGGCACGTACGCCTGCATGTTTTATGCTTTGTCTGAAGGAGGAAGCTCCCTCAAGTGAGGAGAAAGCTCGTGGATATGGGTCACAAGTTGCTGTATCAAAACTTAGATGAGAACTGAAAAAAAAAAAAGCAATACCTCAGCATATTCTCCCTAGGCTTTCAGGGAAAAAAGAGAAAACCCACCCCCCCAAAAAATAAACAAAACAAAAAAACCATAAACCAAACCACCCAACTTAAATCAGACCTTGAATATTCTTTGGTATTTCAGTGGTTTTCTGCAAAGAGGAGGAAACTGACCAAGGTTTGTCCAAAATCAGAACGAAGGCAAGGGGACACACTGTGATGTAGGTTGCTCAGGTTTCCTCTAAGCTTTAGGAGCTTGACACTGGGTCATTTCACTCCTGCTTCATTTGGAACAAGTGACAAATGCCATTTATAGGTTTGTTTCCCATCCAAAAGAAGATTAAGAGAAATCAATTCTTCAGTCTCATAACCTTGTGACATTTTCCAGCTCCAACACCAAAACCCATTTACAGTCCGATCATCCCGATTTCTGAAGCACAACCCCAAATCCCTTTTGATTGTACTCAAAACAGAAGAAACGAGACAATGAAAAGAAGAAAAAAAGAAATCCACCGCTGCACCCTGGCTGCGATCAGCCTTTCATTGCTCCGCTCCCATCACCACGGCTGGAGCGAGACCTCTTCCAGCCCGGGCAGAGGCTGCGAGGGAAGAGAGGGTGCTCAGCCCTCGGGGACATCTCTCGGGTCTGTTCTCCTCGCCGCCCACCACCCGAGACAAACTCCAGCGGCGGGTGGCGAGCGCACCCCGCGGCAACCCCCGAGCCCTTCCCGGGGTACCCCCAGAGCTCAGCGGCCCCGCGGGCTGTTCCTAGCCGGGGGAGGGCTCCGCACCTCAGAGCCGCCTTCTCCCACACCCCAGCCCCGCCGCGCTCCGCGGGACTCACTCACCGGAGATCTCGGCCTGGGGCACGCCGCTGAGGCTGAAGCCCTTGGCCCCATACAGCTGCCGGACCTCGGCGCAGCTCCTCGCCTTGCTGCCGCTGTCACCGCGAGCCGGGCCAGAGGCGACACACAGCAGCCAAAATCCCCACGGGAAGAAACGCATCCTTCTCCGCTGGCCCCGCCACCTGCCGTGCGAAGGGCAAAGCCAAGGTCCCACGGCGGGGAAGCGGCCGGGTGTCCCCGGGGGTTCGCCGGGGCGGTGCGGTTCCGTGCCGGGCGGTGCGGGGTGCGGCCCCCTCCCTGCCAGCAGGCAGCCCCCGCTGGGACGGAGCACGGCGGGCAGGCAGAATGGAAAGGAATGGACCGGTGGTTCTCAAGCGCTGCCTGCGGTGTGCGGGGAAGGTGCCAGGGAGTTCAATCCGGACGCCGGCGCAGCTCGGTGGAAGAGCAGGAAGGGAGGCAGAGATCCAAGTTTAGCCGGGCCGTGCCGCGCCGCTTTAAAGCCACGGAGCGTGACCGCGTAGAAGGCTTTTGTTCTTAGCACGGCTGCATCCCCGGGTAGTCCCGCCGTGATGCTNGCCCACCTCTGCGGCGGGAGGTCTCCCCCTTCCCGGGCAGGTTTCGAACCGGCAGTGGAGAACGGGCAGCGCTCGGGGGTCGGCAGCGAAAACGGGCGTTAGAACTTCCTTTGTCGGCGTGCTGGGCCAGGTGCTGAACCTGAAGAACCTCCGACTTTCCCCAAATTTGGTGGAAAACCACCACAGAGAAGAGTTTAAAACCGCTTAGACAGAGCGGTGGGTAGAAAGGATCTTAACTGGGATCCTGAGAATCCCATCAAGGTCCTGGGGAGGCTGAAAGTGCCCTTTTCAGAGCTAAAGGTAGGAAAAGAGGCGATTTTCAACTTCTCAGCTTCGGAGTTCAGTTCCTCCAGCAGCCTGCCAGCTCCTGGAACTGATGCTCTGCGCTCTGCCAGCTGTGTTTCAAACTGCTTCCCACGGAACTGAGGCATCTGTGACCACCTGTGTAGCAAGTTAATGCCCCTGTGTTTCACCCAAAAGTTTGCGGGCTTTTGGCCAGTATTTAACACATTTCACAACAGAAAGATGTCCCAAAGATCACCCCTCGGAGTCTTGTGAGAGCTGTTGTTTTCTACAGGAAAAGGAGAGGGAATCTGCCCATGCCTCACCTGAAGCCCTTGTGTGAGCTTACACCTTATTAGCCATCAGAAGCCCCACACAGACACACCTCTGCCACAACCATCCCCTCTCTCCCCCCAAACTCAGCAAAATTTATCACAGATTTTACTTTTTGGACTAGTTGGTCACTCAGATATGCAAAACTACGTGGGAAAGTGAGGTCATTCATCTTGCTGCTTCAAGAGCTGTTTATTCTCCTGAGGAATGAGTAAGGGAAAGGTAAGAGACAGCAAAGTAATAGCTCCAGGGAAGGGAAGGATGGCAGTGAGGAAGAGAAAAGTTGTAGCTTTCCTATGAAATTGCCTAATGATTTCCTATGAAATCTTCCTAATTAAATTCATCTCTCAGATACAACAAAGCAGATGAAGAGACCCAAACCACAAAGACAGGGAGAATTCTGTAACGAAGATCATGACAAAGGTGACACATCATTATCACCAAGAGATAAAAACTACCAGTCAGATACACCCCATAGACCCCAAATCTCAATTCTTTTACAGAGGTCACTGTGCCTTTTGGTCTCAGTGATGCAGAATGGAAAGCCAAGCCTTACAGAGTCCCCAAAACTTGGTACACCTCAGCTTGAAGCTTGCTGTGCAAGCTTTCTGGAGCATGGGAATGGGTCTTGTTCCTGGAATATATATGCGGAAAAAAGTCTCCCATGAATGATGTAAATTCTGACCTACCCTGTTTTAAATGGGATCTCTTCTTTAAATGCAAAAGCACCACACATAAAACATGTTACCAAGTCTGTTATGTGGCACAAGGTTATTTCAGCCCTTACTCCTGGGTATTTAATCTAATTTTATAGCCATAATCCCTTTCCCCACTCCAGGCTTTGAACACATCACTATGTCAGAGATCTCATCTAATTAATCCAACTACAATAACAGCAGCAAACATGCACCAGAGGAATCCACACACATATCACCAAGACTAGAGGAAAACCAGGATCTTGGTTCCTCCTCCTGGAAAATCAAAGAGGGAAAATGAAATACTTAGAGACACAGTGAACAATGCTCTCACTTGGGTCTGCTGAGGGGAATGGAATGCAAACTCCAAAGAGACAAAGCATTTGATAGAGAAGAAAGGTAGAGTTGTAAACCTCTTAGCTGGTCTGGCTGCTACAGAATGACTTGGGATGACACAGGGGACCAAAGTAGTACCTGATTTTCTCTTTTCCTTCTCAAAGCCTGGGGTTGCTGCCATTATATGTTGAGAGCTTGCTTCCAGCTCTGCCTTGACGTGACCTTGGGGAAGCTCTATGTGAGCTGTGGCTGCACCCCAAGTCTGCAGCACAAAGCCCTCCACAGTCATACAGCTGCTGAAGTGCACTGAAATACTAACTGCTGACAGGGAAAGAACTGGGACTCAAACCCTTGGGTTTTGGTCCTGGAACCATCCCTTGAGCTATAGATCAGTTCACAGACCAAAGTATTTCCCTTCTTCATATGCATGTCACTTCCTAAGCTGGGTGACAGCAGTGCCTGCGGCAGGGACTAAAGTCATGTCATTCCTGATAAAATCCTGAGAGACACTCTGCTTATTCACATGCACTTTCCTATTCCCGTGGTGAAACACTAGGCTACAACTGCCAGCAGAGATCATCACACTGCCAGCTCCCAAGCCCATTTCAGGAGATAGGACTGAAGTACAAGCTCTGCCACAAACCTCTGTGATTAAGTGACCATCATTAAGTCACTTACCTCCTCAACTGGGATAAAAGAGCTTCTGGTCTGACTACCTGCCTGTGAGATGCTCACATACTTTCATAATGAGAAGCTTATAAGTAGACAAATGAAAAATAAACCTGAGCTGATAAAAGCTCTTCAACAGAGAAGCTATCAGCAAGTCTATACAGGATCCCATCCTGAGCAAACAGATCTTAAGTGATGAGGCACATCTATTTGCTTTGTTGTCCAGTGTGTATGCACACATGGGATTTGGGCTAGGTACACTGTAAGCAAATTGGAATAAACATCTTCAAAGTGTCATGATGAAAATGTGGGTTTGGCATTCATTACAATGCTGATGTCTTCTGTCTGTATTTGAGGGCCAGATCCACTTTCTGAACATGCTCAGTTCAAAGAATGAAGCTTGGCAAAGGCTGAACAGAAGGTTGTCCAAGGATGGGCAGAAAGGGCTAGAGCTGGGCAAGATAAGGAAAAGCACAGGGAAGCATAAAGATGAGTAGGCAAAATGCAGAGGAAGAGACAAGCACATAGCCAGCCAGCAAGAGAGACAGAGGAAGACAGAAAATCCATCCTGCTCTGGAGATCATCTCTTGACAGTCCCAACAAAAAGCACTGCCCACTGAAAAGCTGATCCAAGCATTCTGAGGCAGCCAGAATGATGAAGAAGAGCCAAATCATCTGGCACAAGTGGGGAAGCTGCCCTTTTACAAAACAAAACAACAAAAAAGAAGTGAGCAGAGGCTTTCTACAAGCTCAACTTCCACAGGGATGTCTTCTTTCTCTAGCACCCTCCAAAAGTCCTGCAGTGCAGTAGACATGCCTCTCTGTTTCAGAGTGATCTACATCAAGAATTGTACAGGCAGCAATGCAATTCCACCCACCAGACCTCCAGCTGGTTCCAGAATGGACCTATGCTGAGTTACAGCAACCTGCAGCCTGACAGCAAAACCAGAGCAGGAAAAAAACCCCCAGATAACCTTATCAGATTGTATTGCACCACTGGAGAGAGCATTTCCACTTGAATTTAGTGCTATTTCTATCTTTTTCACTAGGCATCAAATACAGAGCTCACTGGGATGGGGAATGGGGAGGAAAAGGAGATGAGCAAAGTCTAAGTGGGTTACAACTTCCTCACCAATGTCATCCCATGAAACCCATGGCACCTTTCTCTTAACCAGTTTTATGGTATTTCTGATTCTGTGGAAACACAGACAATTTGGCACATTTAGAATAAAAATCTCTTCATCAAAGTAAGGGTATCTTGGTACCTTTTCTGCCCATTTCTTTTCATCTGTGCTCTGTGTCTCCTGTGGGATTCATGAAAGCTCTCCCCTGCTCCCTGTGTCCCTTCTCTTGTCCCCCCCCCCCCAACTCTGGCTGGTGTTCAGCAGAAGCTGAATGTGTGTTTTGCTGAATCAGATCTAGTTAAGTTACTCAGAGGACTTGCTAGATTACACTTTGCTCTCTACAACTGCTTACTTCTCTGGAGCTTCCTTCACTAGAAATCTGGCAGCTCCTCTTGCCCTCTGCACACATTCCCCCAGGAAGCTTTTCTGACATGCACACAAAGCATGTGTCTGGTTGTTTTGGTCACCAAAAAGATGAGATCAGATCAATCCCTTTAGATTGGATATTAGGAAACAATTCTTCACTGAAAAGGTTGTCAGGCATTGGCCCAGGCTGCTCATGGATGTGGTGGAGTCACCAGCCCTGCAGGGGTTTAAGAAACATACAGATGTGGTACTTAGGGACATGGTTAAGTGGCATGGTAGTGAAAGGTAGATGGTTGGACTTGATGATCTTAAGAGGTCTCTTCCAACCTTAATGATTCTGTGATAGCTCAGTCCAACTGACAAATCCAGCTTCATCTCAGTTGACTTCGTAAGAAGTCATTTGCCTCACCGAAAGGCTAAGGCTTGTTGGGACTTGTGTGTCCAGATTAATAAATCAAGACTATTGTTCAATAGATGTACAGAGTTGGGGATCCTTTCCAGATCTCTAGAGAGCCAGATCCAGGCTCCAGGGCAAGGAGGATCACGCAGCTGAGGAGAAGAAGAAGGAGGCCTGCACAGAGGATGAGCACAGCAGTATATGACAAGGCTTGGCCAACCTGCTGTTCAACCCTTTGGTGCCACAGACCAGTTCTCTTTGAATGCAATGCTTAGTTCCCTCATGTGTGGGTAGTGCTCTGCAGAGGGAGATGATGAACACCAAAACAATTTCAGCCAGAGAATTTGGCTAGTGCAGGTAAATTGCCACCCTGTGCTACACGGTGAATTGAATAACTCAATTTTACAGCAGCGACTTGAAGGAATGTGTTGCTTTAATGACCTCTTACAAATGACTCCACCCTGCAGGACTGTACTTGTGTTACATATGAGTCAGAGATTTCCCAGTGGAAAGAAGTCTTAAAGGCCAAAAAAATAAAGAAATGCCCTAAACTCATTAAAGAAACTGCTGCTAATTGGGTCTGCCCCAGGAAGTGCATTTCATCCTTTCTGGACATGACTTTCAACTTCCCACTCCCAGCTTCCCAAAACATATGCAAGAGTCAAGAAAGAATATATAGACATGGCACTGAACCTGGTTTATGTTTGGTAAGCAGAACTTAGCTCAGTAGTGTGAAATGGCTCAAAATTGGCTCTAAAATTACCAGGTTAGAAATGTGTCATTTCGTGCCTCTCCAGTGATTGGTAGCAATTTCCTCCTGCCTCCTGCAGATGACTTCTTATCACTCAAGAGGTTCTACCCAGAAGCTGACTGGTTTGGGAAGGGATTTTTCAAGCAGGAATCTTCCCTGATTCTCACTGTCATCAATGTCTGGGCATTGGCTTAGGGAAAATGCCCAAAGGAGTACACTCTGTTCTAGGAATGTTAGCTCCACAGGGTGCTTGGGAGCATTAGTCTAAGGCATGTGGAAGTGGGACAGACATCCCAGCCATAGAGAAAGAAATGTGTGAAGCCACAACACAGGCATCTGGCAATGCTGATGGAGCTTCTCAGCTGACATCTTATCCTCAGCTCTTGCTACATAGAACACTCCAGACTAAAGCACTTTAGAGGAATTAATACAATTATCTTGCATTCTGCTCAAGTGTTTATTTTTTCCTTCACATCCAGTCAGGTACAACATAACCTGTTGTTCTGCAGAAACTATGAGGAGACAATGACAAAGTGGCACTGAAAATCACAGAATTATTAAGGTTGGAAGAGACCTCTAAGATCATCAAGGCCAATCATACCTAGCACTCTCATACCACTAAACCATGGTTCTAAGCAGAGTATCTCAATGTTTCTTAAACCCCTCCAGGGATGGTGACTCCACCACCTCCCTGGGCAACCTATTCCAAGGCTTAACAACCCTTTCAGTAAAGAAATTCCTCCTTATATCTGCACTGAACAGCTTCAGTTGTGAGCAGAGGGTGTCCCACTCCAGGCTTGGTCTGTTCTAAGGAAAATATCCAGTGTTGTCAGCCAGAGGTGCAGGTGAACTTGGGTTAACACCAGCTCTCTGGCAGGAGAGCTAACAGCAACCCTTCAGCAGCTTTTCACACGAGGGGTGAAAACCTGACTTGGAGTTTGAGAACACATCCTTCCCATGGCTTTTTCTCTGTATTTTTAGTAAGATAATTACTAGGTGATATGCATTTTGAGCTGTGTGCCAGCTTCACTTCTGCTGTACCTGTACACACAAGTAGAGTTAGAGCTGGAATGGGTTTGGGCCAATGTGTTTCTCATTCTAAGATCTATGTATTTTGCAACACAAAGATGGTGAGTGAATCTGCTATGCCTACAGAACTTTAAAGGTGCTCAAAGACCATGCCCTCAGAAGATAGTGTGATGCCAGTGAAAGGAGACCAGTTTATCCTGGCTGAGGTTGAAGCCCCCTTATAATCCAACATCCTCCTGTAACGTTTACCCTCTCTCTGGGTCCTGTTTCTTTGGTCAGGATCACACAGATATCCAGTGTTGGATTTTTCAAGATGCCAGACCATGCAAACCCATCTTCTTCAGACTAAAAATAGAGCTCTTAATCTGATTTCATTTCCTCAACCTGTTGTAAACCAGAGAGCATGAATACAAGGAGATGCAGAGATACTAGGTGTTAGGAGTGATAGAATCCTCTAGGATACCTAGTTCTTCCTTAAAGGGTTTTCTTCTGGTTGGTTGGTTTGTTTTGACAGAGCTCCTTTTGAGCATAGCCTTGAAAATAAATTGTTTGTAATAGCTATGGATTTTTACATCACATATATAATTCTGCCTTAGGCAGGACTTTTGTTCTGTGGCTAAAGGAGCAAAGCTTAGTTTCTTTGCTTCTCTCAACAGATGAGAGGGGCCTAGCTTTCTTTTAAAGCATTTTAAGTAGAAGTTGGTGGACTGGGGGACCCTGGATCACACTTTCAACTCTTCCTTGCTGCCTTACAAAAGCTAAGCAGTTAGGTGCAGTGACTCACTCAGACTGACATTTTTGGTAGAGAATGATGCCTTTTATAATAACATTGATATTCCTCCATTGATGTCTCAACACTGGCTAAATTAGAAAAGAAACATGTAGTGCAAGGTTGAAAGGTCACAGGCCAGCCAAAGAACTCATGAGATCATGGGACCATGAAAGAGGCTCCAGCTTTAAAATAAAATAGCCTTTTTTTCCCCTTTTTGTTTCTTTCTTCTTTTTTTTTAAGGAACAGACAACTTTTCTGAAAGGGCAGGAATTTAATCTGAACTCTTCTTTCACATACTGTACAAATAAAAACTAGACTGCAGAACTACTTGGGGAGGGGGGTGCAGTAGAGTTTATCTCCAGAGGTCACTTTAATCTATATTGAGTGGAGAAAGAGAGGGAAGAAGAAAAGACACACATTTACTTTTAGAAAGCTGCCAGACCTCTTTAAGCTCTGATGTTACCATTGTCAGGCCAACACCCTCCTTAGATTATTCTCCCCACAGCCTGCAATGCCTCTGCAGTCTACTGAGTGTGAAATTAAATTATGAAATATTGGATTATTTGTGGCTGTTGTGTTCTGCTCTAGCCACACTGTTCTTTCTCTTTTCCCAGTCTCCTGATTTTTTTCCCCTGTCAGAACTAAATGAGAGCTTAAAGAAAAACCCCCAAAGACCTCCACACAGATTTTAACACAGATTCAGATTTGAGACTCAAATCAGGGCCAGATTTTCTGGCTTTGAGTCCTTTCAATGACTGCTAACACATAAAGTGTTTTTGTTTCTTCTCCCAAAAGAGGACTCTCTTAGTTTCTTCCCAATATTAGGTGTATATAAAACTAATTACACTCTGATGGAGACTATCCTTCAAATTTCAAATGGAACAGAGCATCCTTTCCTTCATAAAGGAACCTGAAAATGTTAATGTTGGCTTTAGAAATGGAGTTGCAAAAACACAAGAGGCCTAAAGTGCTGTGTGTGTTCTCTGTTTTCCTCCAGTGCAGCAGCAGCTAACAAATATCATTTGTTGATGCAATATATATAAACCATATATCTTTAGCATGAGGATTTGTTATTAAAGCAAAGCAATTAGGCATAGAGTGCTTTCATAACTATAGCTGTTCAAACTGAAAAGGACAAAGTGGTTTCCTAATGGAACATGCAATTGATAAGAGAAGGAATTATTCTTTCATAACTCATGTCTTCAGAACTTCAGAAAATCAAGACTAGCTCCTGCAATGAAAGCACTGTGCTTGAGCCTTGCTGTCCTCCCAGATTTTCCTAATGAAAAGCTTCATTTCTCTACTTGCTTGGCTCTTGTTTTTGTAACTCTAACTAGGTTCACAAACTCGGAGCAAACCAAGATCGATCCAGCGTCAGAGGAGAGATCCACCTGCAATTTCTGCCTGCCTGTCCTTCCTAACTCCAACCTGCTGGAAGCAGGAGACTCTGTGCTGACTCTCTTGACATACAGACACACAATCACCTCAATGAAGAAGCTCATGAAGTCCTGGCCTGTAAACAATTGCAACCTGCCTGGCACTGTGGCATCCTGTCGCAGGTTAACACCTGCGGCATCCTGGTGCATGGTAGGCAGCTAAGCACCACACTGTTGCAAAACCAATTCACAGCCATAACACTCATTCTTTTTCCAGGCAGAACACTATAATCCATTTCTTTGAAAGCCAGAAGAGAGTTCAGGGCTCTTTGAGCATGTTGCACCCCCCAATATTTCAGGGTTATTTCAGTTAGTTACTTGTATGAAGAGTTCAGCACAAGAATTAACCCCAAACCATTCCAGTCCACACAGCATCCATCAGCAAATGACTCTAAAAGGCTTCAGTTTTCACTCTTGTGGTTCTCCACTATGTGAATGAACATGCTGATGACCCTGCAGTGAGCCCATCAGTCCTTTTACATGCTGGGCCCTCTATTAATAAGTCTGCCCCTAACACCTACAATACTAACATCACAGTTCAAGTTCAGTTACAAAAGCTAATATCAGACTTTAGAGTGGTTCACTTAATAGCTGCTGTTGTTCCCATGTGCTCAAGGCAGGCAGAAGTTGACCCATTGGTTTGGTCAATGCCATTAGCTTGATGGGTCACAAGAGGGACAGAGAGTAGAGTGGGTCCACAATGACCTTCTTGGGTATCAGAGCACAGCAGCATCTGCAAGTCCTTACAGACTACACCAGCATACTGTCTAACCTTCTTAGGTATGCTTAGGCAATTTCCTCCCTCCTCCCATTGCTCATTTCCCACAACTTACAAATGTCTCTTGCACACAAACAAGAAAAATGAGCTGGCAAACACCCTGCCCGTAACTCAATTTTAAGGCAGAGAAATACAATTTCCCCCAAATCTTTCCTTCCTAATGTTTTGTGAAATGAACTGTTTGAAACTATCTATTGAGAAGGAGCTGAAAATCTTTCCCTCCAAAAAAGTAGCATAATAAATGTACTCTTCACTCTCCAAGAAAAGCAGCATAGGCCACAAGAGAAAGTCTCCTTTTTCTCCATTTATGGGTATTGATGAAGCCTTCTGGTCATATGGATTTGGAATTGCTGGCATCATCCTTTTAACTGTTACTTTTGTGTATGAAAAGCAAAATTAGAGATAGCCAAATGAAGATAAAAACCTGTAAAATTATCTTTTTGAGCTCAGCAGGGATGGCTGCAATGTCTTCTCTCAGACAAACTCTCCATCATTGGGAATTTTACACAGCTTTGAAGCACAGATAGCATGGGAATGGCTGGGCAGCCTCAGCTCTCCTGGCAGACCATGAGGAGAGAAATGTGCTTGGCTGATGTGATCCTTAGGAATACATCTGGGACAGTGATGGATACCAAAACCCCTCAGATTTTTTGGTGTGGTTCTCCCTCCCAAAGTGCTATTTGTTTGTATGACGTGCAACGATGCCAGCAAAGAACACAAGTTAGAGATACCCAAGGCAGTTCTCCCACTCTCCATGAGTCTCCCTGCTTGCTGGTTTAGCTCATTCCTCAGCCAGAGGGGCTGCTGGCAGGATGCTCTTTCTCCTGCTTAGGCAGATTGCTTTGCATTTCTCATGCTCCTCCTGATCCTGCCAGTCCAGGGAGCATGTGAGGCTCAGAAGAACAACTGAACCCCCATCTTCCTAAAAGCAATCACAAAACTGAGATGCATGAGCTTTCCCTTGCCTGATTTTGTATTCACCCACAGCCATGAATAGGTTTGGAGGTTTTTTTGTGTGCAATAATTAAGCAAGTCAGGAACTCACCTCAGAACTTGCTCTGCAGGACTGCTAGTAGCCATTGCTCTGACTCAAGGATTCATCCATTCAGTTGATTGACAGGGTTGAGAGAAGTCTTAAGGGCCCTCCTGAGAATCAAAATCAAAAGAAAATCAATCCAGATATGAAGGTGCCTTATATCTTTCTAAAGCTTCTTTTAGTGGGGAACTAAGCTCATCTACTTTTAATTTCATATAATGAGAAAGCACAGACTTCCCTTAGTAAGAAGATGGCAAATATTAATTAAGTACTAGAGAGTAAAAAGTATGACAATAGCTACCAGGGAGGATAAGTCTGAGAATTTGGGGTTTAGGCTGTGTGAGGCTGTGAAAACAATAATAACCTGAAAGCATGGAAATCAAAAGCAGAACTTGTTAATTAGAGCAGGATAATGAGAAAAAGTCCACTTTTTATCTATGAGAATGAAGACAACTCCTTCCTAGAAGTGAAGTTCAGGTCTTTCTGTACGTGGTCCTGCTAGAGTGAGGCACTAACAACATCACTCTGATGGATCACTTTGCTTTGTGCCTTCATGTACTAAGTGAGGGTTCTCCCCTAAGCCAAGTGGAGCTCAAATACCTATTTCTAAGAAACTCTCTGGTGGAAAAAGGTGAAATTTTATCCTGACTGGCAGAGTTTCAGTGGGGATACCTGACTGATTTATTCTACCTGTGGCTTCCCTCCCAGCTGAGCTAAAGCAGTTAAGAGCAACTGAGGATCTGCATCAGGCTTCTGGTTTCAGGCAGGAACCTATTTTATTGGGAGGCCAGAGACAAACAAACTATAAATAAAACTGCATAAGGGCTTCTTTACAAGTCAGTGTTTTAAAAACTGAACTTTTCATCAATCTATCTGCTGCTCTGCTCTCTGTGATGCCACTTTATCTCAGCACAGACACAGGCAGCCTGTATTCTTTTAACCTCAGCAGGCTGTCACTGGTCTTTGATATAGCAGCTGTCTCATAGCTACCACTAGATTTCAATTAAACCAGGCTATATTTAGGGTGAAAATAGGGCTATTTTAAACTGCCATACCTGCCAACTTTTATTCACTCTCAGCAGTAGTTATTTTATTTGATGTTCCTGGGTTTTAAGCTGTGCCATCCATAAAATTAAAAAGATACCAGAAACTGTGATGTCTTTTGCATTCACATCACCCAAAAAGAAAAATCTATCATTAAAAGCAGCACTTCTCCAGAGAAGAATACACTTAAAGATGATAAATAATAAAATGCTTTCTACTCATAGGCAGGATTTGCTAGCATAGCCTTGCCATGGTGGGGCAATACAAATGATTTTCTGGTGCCAAGGAGAATTAAACTCAATACACTGATCACAGGGGAGTCTATTGCTAACACAGAAGAGAAATGGTGTGGGGGATGTCAGGGTAACACTTCCATGTTGTCTGACACAACACCCTTGTCTTCAGGCCAGGTTGTGTGATTTGGGGTAAAAGAGTTCCATCTCCCCCCATTTTCCCTTCAGATGGTCATCCCTTTCCTCCTTCTCTATCAATATCACATCATACACATTTCATGATCAGGTTACAGGAGAAAGCTCCATGAATGGCCTGACCTCAAGCCCCATTCCACTCTCTGATGGTGGGTCACATTTTCCAACAGACTGGAGTGTGGCTCATGGTCACAAAAATGCTGTTAAATCCACACACACCCTGCTGTGATGCTTACCTGGCATTAAGAACTCCTCTCTGTTCCAAGGTGTGTGCAGAACCCATAGTTCCAGATAAAGCATGAAAATGATGGTGCCATTTTTACCTGAAGAAGAAAGAAAATCTTCTTTGAGTCATCTACCATTTACCAGGCTCTGACCCTCACTAGAGCAAAAAGATAACTCTCTGCTGCCAAAGCCTGCTCGTAAACAGTCTAGAATTACCCTTGCTGCCTTTGGGTTGAAGGCATAGACTTCATTAAGTGCAAGAGCTGTTTCTCTGCAAGGAAGCCTATTGGAGAGTGAACTAAAACAAGCATGATCACATCCTGACATGCATAAAATGCTGATTGCCTCACTTGCCTTGTATGCCAAGTGCTTACTCTTGCAAGGTATTTGGAGCTGTCAACACCAGCTGAACTCAGCGAGACACAGAGGTGCTCAGCACATCTTAAAAACCCCCTTGGCATCAGGAGCACACCTCAGATACACCTGATGGTTGCCAATAAAACCTATCCTTGGGAAGGATGGCAATTACAGAGCAACTATTTGTGGGAGCATTACTGGAAGTCCACGGCATCCTTCAGGGAAAGCACTCTGGGGAGATGGAGGGAGGCTACCAAAAAGACTGCAAACCTACCTGACACTGAGGAGCTGTAGAAAGTGTATCTGCTTGGCTCATGACCTCCAAAATACAGCATGAAAACACCACTGTACAAAGGGGCAGTAACAACAATGCCACAATGGTTACACCTATAACCTCTGCAGTATGTTCTGCCCTAGTCTTTAGGGATGTGTGTTTGGATGCATTAGTTGTTTGCTTCAGCTGGGGCAGAGCATAGGCAGTGTGTATATTTTGGGTGGTTATTCAGTGTTTTGGTTTAGCCCTTGCTCTTCTCAGCAAGGCCCTGAACATTGCCTTGTTTGCTGCACTCTTACCAAGCCCAGCTTTGAAGGCAGAGCAATTAATTTGGGGGATGATTTTGTTTTAAATGGCAAGATAGTATCAGAGCACTTCAAACCATCATGGAATTTATTTCCACAACAAAGATACACCTTTCCAAATGCTAGTCAAGGTTGCTTTTTGTTTTGGTAACCATCAAAAACAAACAAACAAATGCTTATTCTTGCACATGACTGAATCATTTTGACTGAAACTTCCAAAAATAAAAGGCCCTAAGCAGTCATTTAGCTTGGAAAATAACCCTGACTAGAAAACCAACCTAACTGGTTCCAGTTTGGCAAAATGAAAAGTAATTGGGAAGAAAAGAATCCTGCAGTGAGAACCATCAGACAACCATTATATATCCCCAAGATTGCTGAAGAGTGAGTCTAGTGCTAAGTGTGTATATAGAGAGGGAATTACTCAAAGCAAAGATCTTCATTACCTGGGAGATGAAAGGCATAACAAAAGCCCTTTGAATGGGAGTGATTCAGATGAGATGAGGTACTCCTTTATTTTTTTTTTTAGCCACCAGGGAATTAGATGTGAGTGCAGCCCATTCAGGGATGTGTTATAATTTCCATTTCTTGAAGTTTTAAAAATCCCAGCAGACACCCAGCTAAAAATAGGGTGGTTGTAACAGATGCTGGGAGATCAATGCCAGAGTCTCCCAGCGCAGGGACCAAAGCTGTGTAGGATGATGGGTTACAGAATGCCTTCTGCCCCCAAAGCCCATACTGCACACCACATCACTGCTTTTCCAAGGGGATAAGATTGTTTTCTGAATCATATGGCTTTTGGAGGAGCCAGAGGTCTTTAACTTTTTCCCCCTTTGAATAGGTACACTAAACCTCTTCTGTTTTTAGGACTGATGCCATAAGAGCAGCTGATCCACACAAGAACTTGATGCAGCAGAAGATTGCCTCCTGAGGTCTCAGAACAGTTGTACTGAATATGAGCTTAGTATGTGCTTAAATTACGTACTCAGAACTCACTCCCTGCTTCCCAAAATTTTGTCCCTGTCTTTGGAATCACAGTAATTATTCTGCAAATCCTCATGGCCTCCCTCAGCTCCTGCTCTAGCTCTCACCAGCACATCACCTTCTGCTCTCATTGAGAACCATCTCTAATGTCTCAGAGCTTGTGCAGTTTTTAAACTGTGTGTGTGCAATATATCTTTAATTCCTTGCTGCCTTTTCAGTGCTCTTGAACTCCAAAGCCTTCATGTCTCTCCAACCACTCCACCTCAATTTATTCCACCTCTGATCCCTGTGTGCCTGTTGCCATTTTTTCCCCCTTGCTCCTTATTGTGAAGCTGACAAGGAGCACAGCAAAAACTGACACAGTGAGGCACAGAGATCCTGTGGGAATGGCTAAAAACTGACAAGCAATGAGGGAAGCAGTGGCAGTGACCAGCTTTTAACCCTGAGATTTGATTTCACATTTAATGTTCCTTGAGATGATGCAGGAATAAACAGATATTTCAGGTTTTCTCCTTCCTGTTGTGATCTCTGTTAGAGAAATATGACTAGTTTAGACCTGTTGCTCAGAGGAATATTTGCTTTGCTGGGATTACTGGATAGAGCCTAGGTTCACTCTTATTTCCCAGAGCCAAAGCAACAGCTATATGAGGGCTGGGATGTTGAGGAAGGCCAGTGGGGCTGGGGAAAGCTGACTTGATGTGATGGTAATGAGGGACCAGGCAGAGACAACGAAGACCTTTTTTGCTGGCCCTTTGGAGGCTCATTAGTGTGCTGGGAACAGTTTGAGGCTTTGGCAGCAAGGCCCTAGTGTCTGCCCCAGCAGAGTGACAGGGCTGAGGAGGGGCTTGCTGGCCTTCCTCAGTGCAGAGGAATCTGTCTGTCGAGACAGCTCAGGACCCAGGCGCCTTGTGTTCTGCCTGCCTGGGGACACTTGGATAAATGCAGAAAGAAGTTATTTTTGTCACCTATATATAAATAGTAACCACCCACTATAAGCACTGTCTTTGTTCTTCCCTACCCCAGCCCAACATATAACACTGACCTTAAACAGTCTGACCTTAAAGCTCTGTTCACTCCCAAATCCCAAGGGAGAGGGAGCTCTGTGAGAACTGTGGGAGATGAGTTATGAAATTAGCATATTTGTCTCATTAGCTTTTGAAAGCAGCAGTTATAGTACAAGGGATTTGGCCTGGTGATATACCTACACATGCACAGCATGCTCCTAACTAAACCCATTAGAGCATCTGCCTAGAGAACAGTTTTCTGGCCAGAACTCATAATATTCATCTCTGCTGTGTCCTAAATCCAAGATCTGATTTTACACTTACTGTTGTGGGAGATGCTGCATGAATAAAGGGATATGTCACTCTTAATCCTTGTGCAGATGGAGTCACTCTGGGTTCCACTCAAGTTTAGGGATGATGTAGGGACCAAAGGGACAGCAGAAGCCTGACAGCAGTGGTGGGGGTCAGGGTGGGTAGGCAGTGAGACAAAAGGAACACAGCAGGCAACAGCAGTAGTTTTGGGGTGAGGAATATGAATGGCGATGCTACCTAGAAGGCTGCACTGATGTTCAGCTATGAGAAGCCTGACTATTACCACACCAGGTTGCACACATCCATATCCAGATGTGGGCTAAGTCTCTTCTTAGTCATGTCTGCATCATCATGGCCAGGCTTCATGAACGANGCTCCAAGAGTCGTAGGTGGTGGTGATAGATGAGCCATGATTGGGAACCATAGAAAAGAGTAGACAGCACAATGGCTCTAGAAACACTGAGCTTTGGACTTTTCTTCAAGTGTTTATTTTGCCAGACTCTTTATTATAGAGTTTTCTGAAAGCACTCTATGCCTTTGCTAGCCTATTGTCTCTCTCTCTGTCAATCTTACCATCCAAGGAGATGAGTGAGCCATGTCTGCACTCACTCTTATAAAGAGCATACTGATGCAAAGAGATAATGCTCCAAGTTCTTCCTGCATCAGGGCTAAAAGTTTAAGCACAAGCTCCCAAAATGAATTTCCAGTTTACAAAACTTTCCTCTGGATGTTTTCTTGGCAATAAAACACCAACAAGAGATTTTTCTGTCAGCTTTTAAAGCCTCTGCTAGCTGCTATGAAGCTGCCATTGGACTCACCAACTATATGTAGATGGGGTAGATACATCTGTGGCTGTGATAATGGTGGATTGGACTTGCTTAACTGCCCAGTCCACCTTTATCCTACCCATATCAGAAAGGAAAGCTGATAGCTAGTGTCTCTAATGTAGGTCCTGCTCTCCACAGAAGGCTGGAGCAGGTGAGGTCCCTTCCAACCTAGTCTAACCTTTTCTGTGACTGTGTAAGTCAAGATTTTAAGCTCTGGGAAAATGGGTAGAAAAAAAAATGTGCAGTATACACAGTTGTGTACCAAAGTACCTTGTTCTGCTAATGTTGAAGTGTCTAAACAGTTAGAAAATTTGATTACCATGTCTAATAGGACAGATAGCACCTAACAGCTGTCAGTAACTATTTAGCCTCTGGCTGCCTTGCTTATCCTGAACAGATTAAAGCAGCTGCAAATGTACTTCACAGTGGAGACAAGGAACTAAATAAGATTATTAGCCTTTATGAGAATGAACACTTCAGCAATAAAAATGACATGGGAGAGCTCAGCTCTTATTTCTCGAACAAAAAGAAGTCACTACTCCTTCCAAACTTAATATTTCACAAACTCCAAGATGCTGTATCTTGGGAAGAGCTGTGGGATCTAGTTAGCATCACAGAGATGGTGCTCCCCAGAGTCAGATACTGTCTGTGATGCAATATAGGAGAACTGGGCAGGGATGTGCATGTTCTGCCAGAAGATGAAGAAACACCATTCACAGGAGCTGGCTATGCTTAACAGTTTCTTCTCTTATGGTACAGAGAACAGAAGTCATCCTCAGGAACCAACTTGCATTGCTTTGCATAGTGGCTATCTGTCATTAATCTGATGGTAATATTTGGGGCTGTCTATTCTTTTGCTACTATTCAGGTTGTTAGGAGTAAGATTGCTGTTAGCACATGTTTACTTCTAACCTTTGGTACATGCTGAATCCCATGCTCTGAGGAAGATTTATGCCAAGATTTTGGGCCTGACAGTGAGAAATACTGTATTCCCCCTACAGGCAGGAGAAGCCAGAGAAGAGAAGTGGAAATGGATAGAAAATGGTCAGCAGGGAATCTAGAGGATTAATAGATGGATGTCTCTGCCAGGCAGTGCCATACTAAAGGTTAAGCCTGGTTTTAAATGAGAGACTACACATTTAAAGCACCTCCCTCTACTTAAAGCTTCTTTTGGAGATCTGTGAAGTCAGTGGGTTGCCTTTGATTACACCTAGGAGATTGCAAACATCCCAGAGACAAGGTCTTCCCTCTTCTTATTTGCACAGCACACAGGACCAGAAGAGCTATCTTTGTTGGGAACTCAGGACTATAATGAAATACAAACAAGAGCTACCAGGAGGTAGCTGCTCAGTGCCACTGTTACCTTAGGCAAGCATAGTGGTTTGTATTAATTGAAAAGAAAAGTGATATTGAAAAGAGCTGAATTAACCCACTCCTGGAGGTGGATGTCCACATCTCACTGTACTGGGAGGAATTTGTGAGCTCAACACATTTCTTGGTTAGCTACTCATGAAATTCTGATGTCAGAGTACAAGAGCATTAAACATTAACTGATTCCCTAGAGGGCTTGAGATTATTTCTTCTTAAATAAGCTGAAAACCCCACAGTTAAAAATGACAGCTGAAATTTTAGACCTCAGCAAGTGAAAGTTACAGTGAATAACTGGAAGATCAGAGCTGATGGGAAATCATCTTCTCTGCCTTCTTGTCATCCTCTCTTGCATTGTTTCCCCTCTTAGTAACCCAATGACTGGTAGGTGACTGCTGGTAATCAGGTGGCTATAATATGTAGCACCTCAGAAACTGTAATTCAGCATTAATTAGCATCCACTGTAGATAAAGTTAATGGCCAAGATAGTTGTCCATTAAACAAATTAAACTTGAAATTACAGTCTAATTGCCAGAGTCCAAAGAGTAGCCAAGAATTGTTATGGTTTTCTTCTCATAACTCAGATGAAAATGTAACTCAATAACTAGATCTAGCACAAGTTTTGGGTTTAGTTGGAGTTTTTTGGGTGTTTGTTTGGTTTTCTCACACAGAATAAAGTTAAAAGCACTGATTTTCTTTTCAGTGTCAATCTCACAAGGCAATGACTGCTAGCTGGGCTTAGCCAAAAGCTGACATATTTGTGGCATACTAATCAAGCAGCCCCAACCCCAAACAATTGTCTGTCTCCTGTTCCAGTAGAAGGTTGGTGCATATCAAACTCTGTCATCAGCTATTATTCAAATTGAAATAGGTCAGGTCCCTGAACACCTGTAAATTAGCCTGGAAATTCCCTCAATTAATGAAACCTTGTCTGCCTGAATTTATCCTGCCTTCCTCATAACACTTGGACAATCATAGCTGTAGCATGTAAAATTAATCTCACTCCGTTACTTTCTGTGGAAGGGCATTTTGATTGCTCTCTGACCCCTGAGAAAAAGGTTAATACTTGTTCATTCTCCTCCACACATATTGCTCAGCAGACAGCCAGCTCGTGCAGTCCAAACCAGCAGGCTTGCTTGAGTCACAGGGCTTGAAGAACTGGGCTGCATGGCTAGGATTTGAATTTGCAGTTCCCCACAACAAGATGCTTGCTCTGGTATAAAGAGAAACCAGTGTAAACCAGTTATCTTCTTTTCTTATGCCTCTCTATGAAGTTTAATATTTAATTTACTTTGAAAAAGTATTCTTTAAAATAAAGTCCTTCAGATACTTAAAACTCTCAGTTGTTCTCTCCCCTTCTTTCCTTTCTAAGGGCTTGTGCATAAGGTTTGTACTGGAGCATCTGTAGCCCCTGGGACTTAGAGGTAAATCTAATCAAGTAGATGTTACACAGAATCACAGAATGTTGGGGTTTGGTAGGGACCTCTGGAGATTAGCTAGTCCAATCCCCCTGTCAGAGCAGGTTCACCCAGAGCAGCTTGCACAGGTTGCTCATGAGCCCTAGCATCTCTCCATGCTAGTCCCAGTCCTGGGGTTAAAGTTTCTCCTTCGTGGCAAGGTTCAGAGAGGAGTATCCTGTGTGATGCTTCTTGTAGTAGGAAAACAGTCAGTTGTTGTATGGTGAAGCTAGGTCTCTTCTGTACGTGTCACTACAGGAGGCTTATACTCCCAAATGCCAAAGTTTTAGTGGTGTTTCCTATAGTCATCCTTCCATGAACATCTTTTACTGAGTTTGGCTCACACTTTCCAAATCTTATAAGCTCACCTGTTTAATTGCCAGTGGATGTACTGGAAGAAAATCAGAGGTGACTGCAAAGAGATGAGACCAAGCCTGGTGTATAATCTGTAGTTCTATAGGACTTACAACATCTTTCCTGCATGAGATGGAGTGTAACACAGGGATTCTTGAGTTAGTGAAAGCTCAAGGCAGGAAAGAAACTCATGGTGTAGTCCTCTGGTGGCCTCTCAGCCTTGGTTTAACTGCATTGCCCTTGGGCTGCATGAGAATGACTCAACTCATACTCCTAGGAGATCCTATTACCTCTACAACACCCATGTCCAGGCATGAGCTTTGCTCACCCCCAGCCACCAGCACAGGCTCTGCTCTCTTGGCATGCAGCACAGCAAGCTTACGTTGGATCTCTCTGTGGGCAAGGACACACCTTCAGCATCACAGTCCATTAGGTCACACACCTGTCCAACAGGCAGTGGGTGCAGGTCTCATCCAGGAATCAGATGGAGTTGTGCTATTTGGAGGAACAATCTTTCCATGACTGATGGGATCTGCTGCCCAGGAGTCTCCTACAGCACATCCAGGTGCACAGGGAGCAGATGCCGACTGTGGGTACCTAAAGGGCTGACAGTGGCAATATTCAGCGAGCTCCAAAATCCATCCTTTGTGTAGAAGCTATCCTGAAAGGGCAGGATTTCCTATGGCTGAGCCTCTCCTTTCAAACTGTGTGTTCACTTATTTCACTGTGAGGCCTGAAATTCAGTTATTAGGAGCATTCAGCTTATCAGTTAAATGGATTTTTGAGTAGCTCTTCATCATCTCCCTTCAATATTGTCAGGTTTTGAGGGAAGATGTTTATAAGCCATTATATAGAGCTATCTTTTATGTGTGCTAAAGAGCTCTTTTCTCCAAGATCTTTACACTCACACTTCAATGTATAATCAGCTTTTACAGCTATATTAAAGGCTTCAGACTAGGTGGTTGGTTTTTACAGTGGAAATCCCTGGTATAGCCTTAACTACACCATTGCTCAATACAAGAGTATAGCAATACACTTAATCTAATACACACAACATTTTATCATGAAAACTGTAATTATTTTCAACAGAACAACAGTTTCCAACCAGAAAAGCTGACCTGACTGTTCTTCCCTCAGCAAATGCTGAAACCAGCACTTACCCATTACAAAACAGCAGAAAACCTCTCCTCTGACAGGACAAATGATCAAAACTAATGCTTATTCTGTAAATAGGTTTAAATGCCATATAATGTGGGTGTAAATTAGGGTACCATTAGAGCTACACTCATTTACCCCAGGCCTCTAACTAGCCTATAACCTTGTGTAACTCTAGTATTAATTGCTGGTGGTTTTTTTAGTGAATGGCCTATTGTTAGTCCTCTCAGCAGGAACTCTGTGTTGCTGTGGGTTGGTTGCCTCACACTTGCCTGATACACTGAGAGTTAGGGCATATCCTCTAACTTGCCTGCAAAGGAAAGTTTTAAGTGCTGTTTCTTATTAGATCTCAAAATATATTTCCTTTGTGTTTGTGAGAAGGAAGGAGGACAGTAATTTAATAATACAGAGCTTTTTACTTAATCTTTGCAATCAGATCTTTGGGCCTTGTGCTGCCATCACTTCATAGGAGTGAGAAACCAGCATGGGGTACCCCTGATAAAGTTCAGCACATAAACCAGCTCAGCCTGGGCAATCAATCTTCCTGGCTAGGGTTTCATTTTGATACCTACTATATTTGTGTCCTTTCAGATAATATTTATCTACCCTAACACAACTGATCCAAGTGGAGAGTCAAATGGAACACATTGAAATCTCTACCTAAACAACTCCCTGTGTGGTGTGTGCTCTGCCAGTGTTGACAGAGCTGGATGCTCTCAGGCATATCAAAGGATCTCAGCTGCAATTTGCTACCTGGTTTTAAAAGAACTTTGTTGTAGAAGTTCTGCAGCCCGTTCCTGATGCCTGTGAAGTCAGCAGAACAACTCATTTCCTACCATAATAAGCTTCCAGTCTCAGGCTGGGATGGTTGGTTGCCAGAAGAAATGGCTTTCTTAAGAATGGAAGCACACAATTGCCTTTCTTAGCTGGTCTATTATTCATTGTCAGTCCAATGACCTTGCTACTTGGTTTTTTTTTCAGAGTTGATTTGGGGTTTACTTTTTCTTGCAAAGGACACGTTGCTTTCTCTTCTCCCTTCCCTTATATCTTTCTTTCTTTAAATTATGCAGCTACTCATTTTCACAACAGCCTCTTAACTCACTCTTGCACCTTTCCCTTATTTCTGCCCTGTATTTGTGTATCACCCAGCTCCAAAACCAACAGACACTGACCTCATTCCATCCATTCTAACAAACCCACTCCAAATTGTCTCAACCAAAGTTTAGCACATGATCCCCCAAATTAGCAGGTACCTGCATCTTAGAACATGAGCAAAAGAAATCATCCAAAGCTGCTTTGCATACGTTAATAGTAATCTGGAAGGTTCATGTGGTAACCAATATTCTTTTGGTTAGGAAGACATGCATCTTCCAAGAGTCCCAAACATCTCTTTCTAACGAACCTGTAGGAGGTCTTATGTGCTCCAGATCTTTTCCTTTGTCTTTTCCTCACACCTGTATTACTTGGTCTAATAACAATATTCCAGGTCTCCCTGCCAAGCTGTCTCAAAATTAGCAGTTGTGAGCAAGCTAGCTGATGTTATCCTTGGACATGCTGGTGGGTCTTGGGACATAAAGGCATGAATTAGGTCACCTGTCCTCATCTCCTTTCTGTATTTTTATTGTGCTTCTGTGAAGACCTTCAGTGCAGAGAAAGAATAAAAATTATCTCATATAGACACAGTTTTAAATCTAGGTTAAAAAAAAAGGGGAGAGAGGGTGAAGGAATATTTGAGCATTTTAGCCATCTGTGCTTTCTGGGGCACCCATCAGTGAGAGGATTCCCTAGCTGTGTTTATTTTCCAGGACATCAATTTAATTTCTCTGAGTCCACTGTGTTTTCTTTCCTTTTTTGGGGGTTAAATGAAGTGGTGTTTACCTATAGCTTAGGAATAAATAATCATTTTCAACTATCTATCACTAGATGAAAATTAAAGCAGTCATTTTGCCATAGTAGCCATTTGTTTTCTTTTAGAGCTTTCCTGGCTGCTCCAGGGTACAATCAGAACAGAAGTAGTTTTGTAGTCTTGGTATTCACTGATAATTTTACAGTGAATTTTCTGACAGTCTCCCTGTTATTACATTTATCTGCACATCTGACCAATGGAAAAAAAACACAACCTCATGAAGTATGCAATTCAATGCTGGCAGGAGCAGCACAATGCCCTTGGACACTAAATGCATATTGCACCTAGCAATATTATGATATGACCTGAGACTGTATTTTCTCCTTCAACAGCCTCAAACATCTCTAATAATGGCAAGGAGCTAGATCTTGTTATGAACTCATTCATACTGAGCCTCCTTTCCTTTCATTCTTCAGCCTCTTTGGGACAACAAAGGATTGTTTCATCTTACTCAGTTTGAGCTCTTCTTATAGCTTTTAATTTTAATTGAAGGAGGATGCCTCTCACTAGACACATTTCCTTTGCCTTGCTGTCTGTGTGGAGGAAACGGAGCCAAGTTGGTTGAAATGAATCTAAATATCATGAATATTTACTCACCTCTCCCCCCTCACACACACAGAATGCATCAGTACTAGCTACTGAGACACATAAAGGAGAATGGTATATTACAAATAGTGTTTTCCTGACCCCCATAAATTTGTCTTGGCTGCCCTAAAAGTGTACTGAGTGGGCCCAGAGTCTGCCCAGTGGTCTCCAGAGCCAAGTCAGTGTGAGTATAGACAGTTTGAGAGAGAAAGGAAGGAGAAGTGACAACTAACTCTGCTTAAAAACATGTATTACAAAAGCAAGGCTCTCTCTCTAACACTGCTGAACAACATCTCTGAGATAACACCACAACAGAATCACAAATAGGCATCTCTAAAAGACACAGGTTTGCCTCAGTTAAAGTGACAGTGACCTTTATTTAACCCTTACCTAGAAAGAGTAAAGAACTATTCCAGAGAACAAGAAAATTATTCATAGACAGACAGGGTCAAAGTCCTTTAAAACAATGCAGATTGCTGAACTTCATTTTCCCTGACACATACTCTTCTGAGACCAGTCTGCATCCTAATACTCAGAACATAGCACTGAGCTGAAAACCATCTGGAAGCAAAAAAACCACCCTAAGTTTGACTCTATTGCTTCAGTGCAACTTGCAAGTACTGACACAAGAGACTTTGGCTTACTATCACTAAGAATGATTTAGAATAAACTGTGAATCCCCAAGCTCCAGTTAATAGAAGCATAAAGAGAAAATTGGCAGGTAGCAGTTAGACAGTGGGCTGGAGTGGCTGCCACTGACAGTGCCTATAAATAGATTTTTTTCAAAGACAAACAGTTTATTACATGCAAACAGAATGCATTTTCCCACGTTGGGCTGGTAAGAGGTTCTCATTTTTTAAGCAACACGGAGAACAAGAAGTTTATGAGTTTGTGACAAGAGCAGATCCAGTCACTGCCTCTGTATTCTGCTCCTCATGCCTGTTTGTCTTTGATGCAGAACAACATGCAGTTCTACATTCATCTTTAGACATGCAAAACTGCATTTATAAGCACTTTTGAAAGCAAGCCTTACATGTCTCATGCTAAGTAGAATGTGAGCATGAACAGAGTTAGGTCACTCAGTGCAGCTCCTGTCCAATGCTCACTCTTCCAACTTGGCTTTGGCAACCACTGCACGAGGTGCCTGAAAAGGGCTGTGAAGTAGTGCTCTTAACATCTTTAGTCATCAAAGCTCCAGAATAGCAGGACAACTGCAGAACTTAACTGTAGAACTTCAAAACCCCTTGGCATTTGTCAAACTTCTTTCCAGTGAGGTCAACAGCAATTTTACCATTGCCACTAGAAAGAGAATAATTAGAGCAGCCCTAGAGTGCTTTCAAATGCCTACTGAAGTCCACACACTACCATTAATACAGAGGTAAAATGAAAGACTTTCCATCCAGACACCAACAAGTGCAGATCACATTTAACTCAGATTTGAGCAGTTTGGCTTATCACAGTGTCATGGAGATGGACACAAAGCAGTGTCATGCTTGCTCTGTGAAAATCCAAATGACCTGTTGGAGTGGATTTACACTAAACCAGCCTGAGATTCAACTACAATTTGTGTCATGCCTTACACTTGAATTATTCCTGCCAGCTTAAGTGGGTTAGTCTAAGAGTAAAACACTAGGTGACCAAGAATAAAGCTTGTGGTATATCCTGCTCACTGTGGAGGATGTCTGAGTTCCACCATTTTTGGAGGCATGTAAGAACCTGGTCTGCTGATATTTTACTGGAAGATAATACTGTCTTCAGGTTGGAAGGTGCTTTGGAAGAGAAACTTAAAGTAGGTATAGGAGAGGCAAAAGGCAGATGGAAAGTGCAACAGCAGCTGGAAAAGAAGAAACAGAGATGCACTCTTGAAAAAAGAAATTAAAAAGGGGGGAAAGCAGGACTGGATATGAAGCTGAAAGAAGCAGAGCTCTTCAGTAACCTTTTTGTTGGTGCTGGTTTGCAAACAAGCTTTAGTGAGCTTTGAAGGAGTTTGTGTTTGGTCATTTTTTACCTTTCAGAAATTGACAGCTTTCAGCCTAGAAGTCTGAGCTAAATTAAAAAGCTTTGGAAGACAAGCAATAAAAAAATGACATATAGCAGCAAGGAAAGGAATGTTGTAAGGCTAAATGCACCATGCAGACAGATATAATTACTTTAGGTTTCAGCATATGACCTATCTCAGAAAAGCAATATTAAAAGAGAGATAAAATGAGTGAATGCCACTGGAAAATCCCTGTAGTTACACTTTTGTGCCACACAACACTAGAAAGCAAAGGCTCAGAGGCTTTTGTTTGGAAGTGATATTGTTAGTAAAGAGTTGAAGGCCAGGCACATCTGTCTGCTCCTTTGCTGTACTGAGGCAAATGATTGCAAGAGATCTACAGCATACATCAAGCTTGCAGCAACACCACAAGCCAGGCAATAATCTTGCAGGTGTCCATTACAAAATGCACTGTTAGGATTCATGTTTTCAGAGGTCCTTTTATTGAAATGCTGTTTTGCTTCAGTGTGAGCTCACATTGTTCCAGTGGTGGGAACGAGGACTCTTCTGAATGCTTTCAGATGAAAACCACAATGAAATGCTTAAAACCACCTAGAGTAAAACGTGGCCAGACCTCTAAGTTTGGGATAGAGGTGAGAAAGGCTGGCTACCAACTTTTCATCTGAATAGCTGACTTGATAGTTTGATTGTCTTTATTTGACTCAAAGAAATTGCTGTTCCTACTTAAATCGAGATCTCCATGAAACTATACTCAGGTTTGGATCAGATTCAAGGGTTTTTTTTTTCCTTCTTAGTAAGGTACAGCATAGTTGGATATCTGAGAGACTTTGCATGATCCTGCTGCTTATTAGAGAATCTACATTCAGGTACACAACAAAATCTATGAGCAACTCTGCCCCTGGTCTCCAGGGAAATCACTTTTCATCTCAGGTATGTTGATGGCAACAGCCATGGCACACAGGATGAGCTGTTAGTGAGTTTGTCCCATAAGTTATCTGCACTTAGAGACAGAGAGAGAAAGAGAGTTTCATTTGCCTTAAAGGCAGCAATGTTCCACTAGAGTGGAATGATTGACTGACCTTAGAGCACTGAGGCTGATCATTTGGCACTAGTGTAAATGAAAAATTCATCATTACCCATGATTTTTGACTGCCCTAGCAAAACCAAATATTAATATGGTTTAATACAGCACAATTGAAAAATCCAGACTGCAATAAAACTTTCATATCATGCTAGCACAGGGATTTCTTTGTGCTATGCATTCAAAGAGCAGGATATTCTCCTCCTCTGTTGCAAGTCATTCTTTCTGGAGCTGAAACAATATGGTATTTCATCCAGGACCTTTCACCACCTTTTCAATATATGGGCTCACAGCTCTTCTCCTAAATGATAAAACTTTTCTCCTCACCTTGCCACAAATCCTGAGCACACACTCCTTGAATTACTTGCCCAAGAAATACTTGGATACATGCTGTATGAGTACAAGAGACTGTGAGGTACTTCAGCCCAAGGAAATTTCACTCCAGAGTCAAAGCTGAGATAGAACAAAGGATTCTTTCCTGGGACAGGTGATGGTGACCTTTAGAGGCTTAGAGCTGATAACAGCCCAAATCTATGATGTACAACCTCTATACACAAGGCCCTCAAAGGCTAGGAGTCAAAGACAAGAATTCATATTTTTCCCAACCTGAAATTGGGATGCCACTTGGAGAAAAGGAATGTTAGCCTACCTTGGAACAGTGTAAAATATGAATTAGCCACAAGGGATTCACATTTTCTAATTAAATACCAATTAAAATCAATTAAGAAGCTATAGCAGTCCTGCAGTAATGAGGGAAATCATATTATTATCTCTGCATTAAGTACTGTATCATCCACTAATTCCATTTAACCAGAGTGAAATTTTTCTGTTGATACAAGGACCTAGACTAACATTGCAATAGATTTGAACCATGAATTACACAGGTTTAGTGTTTTCTGGCCAAAGTAACCCATTTTCCCCACATACTACATGCAACAGTAACTCTAAATGAGCTCTTGTGACAATTATAAAAGGTGTCACCCCTGGTTTTTAATTCCTTTATGTTTCAGTGGTGGTTTTGAATTCCTAGTAGTAAATTCTACTTGTCCTGTTAAAATGCAGGTAGAATTACAAACCATTGTGATACAAGACTGATAAAATCTTGCTACTATGTCTTAAGGCTCCAGTAATAAACAAGAAAAAGCACAAAGATGAAGCCAATATGTAATCTAGTAAAAGAACAGAAATAGGTGTATCAAGCAAAATTTTAGAGGAGGAGACAAAAGGACCCAAATAACTTCATGGCCATAAGATGTCCTTACAAACTTTACAAACACAAGAATTGTGAATGGGCAAGAAAACAAAGCTGAATCTTTCCTTTCAGCTTACAGAAAAGAGCAAGGAATCTTGTGATCTGGATAGCCCAGACCCAACTGAAAATAAGAGGAGGAAAGACATTCCTTTAAGAATGCTCCAGCACACATCAACCCTTGGCTAGGTTCAAAGGAGGATTATCCTCCTCATAAGCAACTGAAAGGCTGCAGAAGTTAAAGGATCTCTCATACTCACTGTTAACTTTGATAAGATGCTTTGCTGGCTTTTTGCTTTCTCCCATTATTGTCAATCTCTCTTCCCTTAGCAAGTAACAGAGCTGATTCTTTAGTAATCTAGACAGAGCACAACATTGCTCTGCTCCTTCAGGCACTGGGGTATATCCCTGGAATGCACCATCCCATGGATATGGGGCTGGGAGGTTTCTGAATGTCTGGAAGAGCCTGTAGCAAAGCTGCACAAGTTTGTTTGTAGGAGTTTAACACACCATGCCTATTTGTGAAGAAGAGGGCTTGGGTCTCTTCAGTGGGAAGAATAAGGTCAGGACCTGAAATCAGAGCTCAGTGTGTGCATAGGTTTGTTTCTGGTACCTGATTTACAGTTGTTTCTTGCTGGATTCACTTCTACAAAACCCATCTGGCTTGCTGAAGCAGCTCTACACTGTGTATATTATTAGTGCTTTCTTAGGCAATAGAGTTTGCAAGTAATGCAGGGCATTACCATTGCATAGCCAGGGCACATCTGAAAAAGGAATTTACCAGGGTGTCTATCAGAGCTAAATTATAAGCTTCTCCCTCCTCTTACCAACCACTAAACATAAATGTGTCCTAAAATGCTTTACAGTGATTATAGTGCTAGGCTGAATGCTGCTGACAATTTATTCATGGTTGCTGACATAATTTTTAATGTGATCTCCATACTTGACCAAGTTCCCTCCCCAAAGTGCAGCATTTGCTTCTTTGCTCTGTAACTACAGAGAAAGCTGGAACAGAAGAATATCTACAACTAGTAGAAACCTCATTGGAACAAGAGTGGGAAAGGGAACAGCTATCATCCTCCAAACTGAAAGTGCTTACCACATGACAGAGAACAGGGATGATGGCTGAGCTGCCACAAAGCCTTCCAGAACATGGGATCTGCCACCCTAGATCCAACCCAGGTGGTCTGAAGGCTGTTCAGCATGAGCCATTCAGGCAGACACTGCACAGGGAGGAGGAAGAAACTAAGTGCTTGTATTGATCACTCTTTTAGAACATCAAGTCATCAGAGCAAAGCCAGTGCTCCTGGCAGGGGAAGAAGTATTACACTTATCCCCAATTTAAAAGGAACATGGTGATGCAGAGAGGATAAGCAACTCATCCAATGATTTGTGGTGACTCAGGGAGATGAACATGGGATAAATCTGCTAATATGACTCTCACCCTTATACTGGAAATAAGTATTGTATGACTCTGCATGTATTTTTCTCAGGACACTCAATTCCTCCTGGATATTACTGAAGTCTTTACTGTGGGGACCCTCTGGAAGGCCAGGCCCTCCTGTGGATCTTGCCTTGTGCTGCAATGCTACATACCCTAAAAATCAAGGCATGGACTCTGTAGTGATCCATGGCCTTTAGGGAATGAGAAAAATCAGAGAATGAAAAAAAGGAACACTAATGAGCAAAATAATGATCTGCAAAATGCCTTTAAAATGAAACCTGTAGTGTTTATCTATGCCTCATCCTTGGGAGACCAAAAGCCTCAACCACAGCCTGGGCAATTCAAATGCTTTCTGTTCAATGAGAAGAAACTGATTCACCTAAGCTCTCCTCCTTTTGGGATGAGCCTTTATACCTGGCTGAAGATGAAAATCTGAAGAGGAACTGGTAGTACAAGATACTCCTGACAGAAACAACACTTGGAATAGTGTACCTTGTCAAAAAAAATCTTCCATGTAGGCTTTTTATGGAGCAGCTTGCTAACCCTGGCTAGGACTGCCAGAGAGGAGGAGATGTCTTGCAGCACTCAAGGCTTGGAACAGCAATTGTTGCACTTTAGAGCTCATCATTTTGCCTCCCATTATTATTCTTCAGCCTGCT
This sequence comes from Bucco capensis, assembly GCA_013396975.1. Lineage (NCBI taxonomy): Eukaryota > Metazoa > Chordata > Aves > Piciformes > Bucconidae > Bucco > Bucco capensis. The sequence goes on from VWZO01012598.1 coordinate 2,438,046, forward strand.
GTGGCTGACACTGTGCATAACCAGCTCAAAATCACTGCCTTATCACATTTGATTTCCCCACGTTTCACCCTGTGGATTTCAGCTTGCTAATGAAACCTAGGCTATTTATCCTCAGGTATTCACATGGTCCCCAGTGCTGGAGAGCCTCAAGACCTGAACATCTTAATGGAGCCTTACAAATTCCACTGGCTGCTCCTGAGCCACCAGAGATGAAAATAAAGACTTTAAGTCATTCAGGCTGGGTCACTGGTGTTGTGTATCAATTATGCAGATTCCCTCAAATGGATTCTGAAAGCATCTGTCACACATGAAAGAAAAAGCTCTGGGAGCCTTTGCTAACAAAAATGTCTTTTGTTCCCTGACAACTTTGTACACAAAGGTGTGAAACAAGATGGTTCAAACAAGCTTTCCTACTACATGGGAGCAAGCAAAGCCTATTGCATGGCTGAGGGGAAGGTAGCTTTTCCCAGATTCTGAGTGCTGGGTGAGTGAGGAGGGGGCTTGGCTAACCCCAGCCCAGGACTCACCCTGGGGCAGTTCTCACTGAAGGGAACAGCATAAAGGGCATTCTGTTCCCTCCCTGTGCACACAGGGACTCTCCGAGAGGAAATGTGCACAAGCACAAGGGCTATGAAGCTTTCAAAGCCTCTATAATGAGAGTGATATGCTGATAATCAGCTTAATTCCCATTTCAAACACCTAAGTCCCTTTGTGAAGCTGGCCCTATGGACTTAATCCTGCGTAGAGCTTAATTGTTGGCCATGTCTGGTAAAGGGAGGGTGGGCAGGACAATGTTTTGGGGAAGCTGTCCACACCCAGCAGGTCAAAGGAAAGCTTATGGTGGATGGGGCTTGGAGGGCTCTAAATGGAAATGGCTTTGTCTCAGGAACAAGAAGCCTGGGAAGAGGCTACCAAAGTTTGTGTTCACATAGGCAGAAGTAACCGGGACTGAATGAAGAGGAACCTTTTAAAGCTTTTCAGAACCAGAATGATCCCATGCCCAGGGCACTGAGGATTGCTTTTACATTCTGCTCTCCAGACAAATGTCTAATTTCACTCTTTATGACTAGGGAAGTGAGTGTGAGAGGATATTCTGACTTACTTCTGTTCACTCTGAAAGATCACAGCTCAGGCATGGCTGGATTTCCTCCACATGTCACTTTTCTTCCTATTTTGACTGAGATAGGGTCCATGTGCTTGTTCTTCTCTTGGAGCTTCAGACATCTTGCAGGAGCAAGACCATACTGCTTAGCAAACTGCTTCCTGACTTGCAGAGAGAATTGGAGGCTGGCACTGAAGTCCTCATGTGGAAGAGACTCTCAGAGCCATGATAAAGGCTTTGAGACCAGACCAAGGCTGTTCTGCCCAAGGCTGATGCCTTTGGAGGATGAAGACTGCCAGATGGCCCTCTGGCACCATGACTGACCTTTAAGCACTTTACACTTCAGATACCTGAAGTCACATTTTCCACTTTAAATTGCTAATAAACTGTCAAAAGAACTGCCCTCCTTTCTGTTAAGAGCAGTAAAATAGAAGTTGGCCTTGTCTGGGGAACCTCTGGGAAAGTATTTTCTGTTGCCTACACGAAACATGCAGTTTTACTTTATGCAGCCAAAGCTAGGTGTGTAATTAAAGGAGTATCTCCCTAAGACTTAAGTATCCATATAAACCTTAAATTAGGCAATTGAGAATGACAGAATTGAAGATGATTTTTTGGCATTTTTTTTTGTTTACCCCCAGTATACAAGGTTAAATGAGGAGAAAGTTGGGTCTACCAAGCTGTCTCAGTTTGTAGAAGGCTCATTAAAAAAAAAACCTGTGCTATCCCTTCTACACTGAAAAAAACCCTTAAATATAACTTCTATAAATATTTACTCATGTGAAACAAAATCTTCATAGAAAGAGTTTGAGAAACAGAGTCTTGTTTTACTTGTCCTACTATAAAAAGAATCCAAGCCTGCCCAACCTGATCAAGCTGCCTTCCTAAGACTGCAAACAGGCCTATGGAATTGGTTTCTACATTTTCCCACGTTATCCCAGAGGACAGCATCATATTACATTATACCCCAAAGCCACAAGCATTTAAACAGACTTTGAGTTCATCCTGGCTATTAGCTAGTTATTCAGTCATGCAAGCAAGGCAGTTAACCTGGAGTCAGAGTAAAGAGCAAGTACCAGGAATTTGAGTGAAAAGAACCTTCCAAGAGCTAACAGTCATCTGTAATCCACTGAGGGAACTGGGGATGTTTAGTCTGGAGAAATGGAGACTCAGAGGAGGCCTTCTTGCTCTCTACCTGAAAGAGGTTGTAGCAAGATGGGGGTAGGTCACTTCTCCAGGGTTAACGGAGAGAGGATGAGAGGAAATAGCCTCAAGTTGCACCAGGGGAGGTTTAGATTAGATAGAAGGAGGGATTTCTTCACTGCAAGGGTTGTTAAGTCTTGGCCCAGGCTGCCCAGGGAGGTGCTGGAGTCACCATCCCTAGAGGTGTTTAAGAAACATATAGATGTGGTACTTAGGGCCATGGTAGTGATAGGTATGGTTGAGCTTGATGATCTTAGTGGTCTCTTCCAGCCTTAATGATTCTGTGCTCTTCATACTAACAATCAAACTCACCAGACTCATTGATAGTTTAAAAAGATCAGTAAAGGAGAAGCAATATTCCTAAAGTCTGTCTTCCTAGCAGTGCTTTCACTGTGGCTTGTGCAGCAGATGATCAATGCTTCCTTGGAAGTACAGACCTGGCTGGAGCTTGTGCTTTCTCCTGCCTAGCGAAGCTCATGTTGGAGGCAGGTCTCCACAGGAGCTGCTCAGCTACCAGCAAGGTACTCTTGACTTCTCAGCACATGGACTAACAGGGAAACCTCCTGCTTTGGAGCTGTACTCCTAAATGTAACATGAGTGCACATCAGCAGATAATCACAGTACTAGTTGAGAGACTGGAGCCTTCTAAACACAGAGAGACACCTACAAGACAAAGATTCCACAATACAGCATTTTGTATCATGCTAATTTCAGGGCAGGACCAATGTCCTCGAGTGCTCCTGTTCACACAGTCACTGATCTCCCTTTGCAGCAGGGAAAACTGCTGAGCTGGGAAGCAGCCCTCTGGGCACAGGGACAGTCTCTGTATAAAGCTCTCAGTTCACCCTCTGTCTCTGTCAAAAGGTACAAACCAGCTGCCAAATACTCCACCTTCTCTCCCTGGCTACTTCCCTTCCCTGTTATTTTGACTCCTTACACCATACTCTTTGTTTGAAGTAATTTATCCTGTCTTTTCTCCCCCTCCCCCATGCTTTACAATCTGTTCTGCCAGTTCAGACAGGTGGTCTTTTTTGGTAGACCATGCATCTCAGCTTCTTTTCTATCCTGACAGTCTTTGACCCTCTGTAGATGCTTTTCACACCTCTAGTCAAATAGGCATCTGCTTTCTCCTCCTTCCTCCTTATGGGAAGGTTTCAGCTAAGTGCTCACCAGACTCTGCTCTCTATCAGTCATTCACTAATTGAACAAAATAGAATTTTAGAGGAATTTTGTTTGACAGCTCATACAAAAGCCTCCTTTTCACTTGAACATATTCTTCCAAGCTCATTTTGCACTTAGTTATTCCTATAAAAGCAAATATATTCAAATATGTGGTGTTTTTTTTTTTTACATTTCAGGCATAACTATATTATCCTATTAATTAAAAACATCCTCATGTGCTTTTCCCTGACAAGATTGTGGTCCTGATTTGCAACAAACATTCCTTACAGCAAGCTGAATTGATGCTTTAACACTGGAGCCTATGATCATTCAATGTTTGCTAATACAGTCAGTGGCTAGAGTTTGTATTTCTCACAGTAGTGGTGTTTAATTTTCTCCTAGTCTTACCTACCACTTGCAGGTGGAGCTTATCACAAAATGCAGCAAAAAAACAGATACAGCTCTCAGCCTCTGAATGGACCAAGTCAGTATTTTTCCAGTTGGAATAAAAAAGGAGAAGTGAATGCAACTTTGTGAAAGGCCAAAAAAAAATAATAAAAAAAATCATCTTACCTTTTCTCCAACCATTTTTTCTTTTCATAAACATGAATGAAAATATATTTGGCACAAATAATTTCTAGGACATGCTAGCAGAAACTAAACCACTGAATCTAGCTCCTTTCCCTCTGAGTCACTTGCTATGCCCTCAGGTTGCAGTTGGTTTTTGCTGCCCCTTTCCATTGCTGGTTGCATGCAATATGAATAGAGGTAGGGGTTACTTGGCTTGAGAGGTTTCCTGGGATTGTGTGTCAGCTGGGCTTATTTCACAGGAAAATGATGCAAACACTCTTTGCCTTTCTGCACCATCCCTCATACAGCAAGGGCTATCAGTTTGCTGGCCAAAGCCACCTTGGGCCTGAGTTAAAATATGATTTATCTCAATTAATGTAGATAAATAGTCATTTAGACTCCTTCAGAGAGCTACAAGATGCAGAAGCTTCATGCAGCCATGGCTAGGTTTTCAGAGTGAACTTTGGGTGCACACATGCCCATATGTGCATGAAAAGCATGTGTGATTGTACCCATAGTAACTTCAAGCATATGGAGATTATACCTTGCATCTCCTGCTTGCTGGATCCCTGCTGGTGGTGTGAGGTCACTGCTTCATTTAGCTGTTCTGCAAATACAGGGCAACATTTAAAGTGTCTAGGAAAGAGGATCTTTTAACCTTCCTGACAGATAATGCTGGCAGAGTGTATCCTTCCTAGAACCTAACAGCATTGCAGTATAAATACACAGATGAAGATATTCTAATTTATTTTAAAAGATGTGTTTTTAAAGGCATCCACAGGGTGGATATCTGCAGATCCTCTCACAATCAAAAAGAATCATTAAGATTGGAAGAGAGCTCTAAAATCATCAAGTCCAACCATACCTAGCACTACCATGCCACTAAATCATGTTCCTAAGTAGCACATCCCTATTGTTTCTTAACCTCCTCCAGGGATGGTGACTCCACCACCTTCCTGGGCAGCCTGGTCCAAAGCTTAACAACACTTCCAGTGAAGGAATTCTTCCTTCTATCCAATCTAAACCTCCCCTAGTGCAACTTGAGGCCATGCAATATGCCTGTATGATTTTATATACATATGCCTAAATGTAAACCATATGCAAAACGTGTTAGGAGCTAAATTTGAATACAGACACCTACAAATAAGACCTTACATATAGGTATGCAGATATATTAAATAGAACTGTTATTATATATTAAAATGCTCAGTCCCCAGCAACAGATAAAAGGCTACAAGAATCTCTATACTCTCTTTCAAGGTAGAAGGCACCAATCTAAGCAAGAGGAGGACAGAAGTATTCAGAAGACTATTAAAACCTGTCAGTGTTAAGGCAGAATGATGGATATTTAGAGTGCTGTTACCCAGGGGGTTGATCTACAGAGTGTCTACACTGAGGGCTGAGAGAAGATTGTCTGACACAGGACCCCAAGGCTTTGATTAATCCCAGTGTGCAAACCCCATGCTGAAAAGGGCCCGGAGGGTGCAGATTATCAGTGCTGCAGACTGCAGTACAGGGTCAATATAGCTGAGTTATGTTAAATAAGCTACGTGGGACCCAGAGGCTGCCTTGCTGCTGCAGCAGAAAGCACAGCATCAGCTTAGATGTAGTGCAGAGCCCTTCTTCCCAAGAGTGCTGCTGGCACTGCTGTGTCCAGTATCTCTGTACTGACTCTGTGTCCAGATTCTCTACAGCAGCCCTCTCTGAAGATATAGCTTAGGTCAGAGCACACAGTTCAACACCAAAGCACACAAGATAATGTTTACTGTTGGGCTCCTCGAGCAGAAACCCCACACTCCTTCTGGTGGGAAAGCCAGGACAGTGTTCTGTCCCATGTGCTGCATGTTGAAGCATGTTACTGCTCATATCTGATTTCATACTGAAGTATTCAGACCCTGAATTAGAACTTTTTTTTAAGCTGACTTGAGTTATCTAGACTTCAGCTATGGTTTTTGTGCTGCAGAGAAATACAGGAGCAGCATGAAACTCATTTGGAGACTCCCAATCCTTTTTGAAGAGGATCATTCATGTCCCCATTCCTTTCTGCAGGCATGAGAACAGAAGCTACCACCATCAGGTCACCTCCATTGCTCCATCAAATCCAACTGGCAAATTCCCTGCTGACACTACTCCATTAAAACCAATGGACTTGAGTAATTGGAGATTATAGCCCTAAAAGTGTTTGCAAGGAGTTCCCAAGAGAAAAAGAGCACAGACTGACCTTGAAAAGAAATTCAAGGCTCTGTCATTGATTGCCAATATCTGAAAGTCAACAACGAACAGCTGGAAAAAAATTCATGTATCCTGTGGATAAATATCATGCCTAAACAAAACAAGTACAGCTGTTTTTTATGCTCAGTCCCCAGCAACAGTGATGCCATATATAATGTATCTATGTGGTTTCTAAGGTCTTATACCATGGTAGACAATGATATGGGTGCTCAGTTGCTCAGTCAATTGGTTAAGCATTAAGTACATTAAGCACACTGTCTAAACACTTGAAAAAAAACCCCTACCAAACTGCAGTGTCACAACATTAATTTTAGGAAGCAAAACTTCCAGTGGTTAAGTTCCTGCATTTGAGGTAATCCACCTCAGAAATTAATGTAGAGTAACTTTCCTTAGTATCTCTGCATACACATGCCCTAAGCACAGAAGGAGAGGAGTTCAAATCCAGAGCTTCCTTTTCCACCACAGCCTTCACTGGAAGCAACAGCAGGAGGGGGGAAGTCACCACTCTCTGTAGCTCAACTTTATTGTCACTAAGTTCAATGAAGCTGTCACAGTTGCACCAGGGATTTATTTGGAACCTTACTTTGACTTGAACGTGTGGAACCAAGAGGAAAAGGCTACTCAACACAAACATCTGGGGGAAAAAATGAAGGAGACAGGAGAGCTCAGTGCTTTGCACACATCTCAAGCTGCTAACAGCTAGATTTGCAGTTATGATGGGTAGACTGCACCAGGGTTAGCTGAAATCCATCCCTGGGAATTTTTCTGAGTGCTGTCAGCAGTATGCCTGGGCTGGATCTTATTTTAGCCATGGAGCTTAACCATCATCTCTCTCAAGCCAGAAATGATGCACTCTCCTCTCCTTCCACTGAAGTTCCTTTCTGAGATCAAGAGACAGAAAAGCATCCCTGCATCTGTCACTGATTAAGAGACAATCCCATCCATGGACAACAGGGAAGGACAAACACCACATGGGAAGCTATGTGCAGGGACCAGCAAACTCACTGCATAGTGGAAGAATTTAGGGGCTCACATGCTCAGGTTGCATAAGCACATTGTGTCCCTTGCATACCAACCCACAGCCTGGCTGGATGACAGCCTGGATTTCCCAGTGTTCCCTGCTTTTAGTCTGTCTGTTTTAACTGCTGTTAACAATGCAAGACATGGAAAGTTTGGCATGATTTACCAAATACACTTCCCCTTGCAAGACAAACAACAGAAAGCCTTCCCTCCAAGGAAAAAGATGTTTCTGAGACACAGCAGAGTATGCTGAATCTTCTCACTCCTCTCCCAGTCACTGCTTCCCTATCCACATATGGGGACAAGGAGAAGGAAGAGACCTTTCTGCTGGCTGGCAACTATGTAGCTCCAGTGAGCTTGTTCACATGAATAAGCAGGACTTTGATGAAAGTCAAGGTAAAGAGATTTGGGAGGGTTTCTGGCTGATGTTTTGAAGCATCAGCAGACTGGGTGGTTACCAATTAAGTATAAACAAATCTTGCAAACAAACTGAGGAAGCTTTGATGAGGTAAGAACCAGCATCTTATGTTTATCTTGGCTCATGTGATACTGTGTGTTTTACAGTTAAAAAAAAAAAAGGCAAGAAGAGATAGAAAAAGAACTTTTTAAGCAAAACCATGAAATACTACAATGATACCCCCCCCCCCAAATATTTGCTTTCAGAATATCCCCTTTTCAGCAACACAAAGAAAGGAAAAGAGGAGATGGGACAAAAAACCCCACCATTATATTTAATTTTCTCAAAGGCTTTGGAGTGCTTGGAATATAGAGGAATAGTAAAACTAGGCTGCTCATGTTCAGAGAGGCTGAGCTTTGGCAACAGCCCACGAGAGCAGCCTGCAGGAGCCATTGTGTGCAGTGGGTCTGAAACAGGCAGTACTGCAGGAGAGATGCAGGTCAGCAGCAGGCATCTGGCCTGCATCTCTGCCCACAGCAAGGGCAATTAGAGAAGCCATTTACAGCAGAAAATGTGCCTGACCCATGCTCCTCAGCACTGTCATCAGCATTTTGTGCTTGTTCATTCCCTATTCATCCCTGGCTGGGATGAGAACTGAAGCCTATGTCTAGGTTCTTGGGTGGTACTTTCAGTCTGAGCTGCAAACATGCTTTTTGCAAGCTAGCTCAGGCCTGTTGGCAAAAATTGCAGTCACTCAGCAAAGGGTTGACTTTTTAATATCTTTAGAAAAAGCCTTCCTATGGCTTTCTGGTTCTCTCTGGCTTTTGTACTAGTAGATTTAGATGTGGTACTTAGGGACGTGGTTCAGTGGTATGTCAGTGCTAGGGATGGTTGGGCTTGATGATCTCAGAGCTCTCTTCCAACCTTAATGATTCTGTGATCCGAGCTGGCTCTTCTCTAGATCCCACTGGCCATCCCTGACAACCCTGTCAACATGATACCAACCACATTCTGCCTCACTTTCCCCTCTGGGGGAAATATTCCTTAGCATTGCTCCAATGAAATCAACCCTCCAACCACAACTGTTCTCTCCTCAAGGCTTGCCTTTCACACAACAGTGCCTTAATCAATAATCAAGACAAGAGCTTTGAATGCATAGCAATCCTGCAGGTCCACTTCATTCCAGCTAGAAGCTGGAGTGTATTTTTTGAGCTGATCAACATTTTTCCAGCAGATTGTATGTTAATGACACTGCTGCTGGCAAAACAAGCTACCTTCACCCTGAGCTGATTCCAGATGCTAAACAAAGCCTTAATACACAAAGACTATCCTTACAGGGAACTATCTCTACACCTCTAAGGATGATTTAATATACAGGGCTGTACATTCATCATCACTTGGATATAAAATATCACCTCTGAATATGCAATGAAAGGTTTGGATCAAAGCATAAGCAGAAGGAGAGGTGAAGAGCTTCCATGAGGTTCTGCAGCTGGGTTTATTCAGCAGTGGCAGAGACTGGGCAGGAGTTTTCATTTATTCCAAGATAACCACTTCAGAATCTATCCTCTCTTTATACAGATTTCTTCCAGGTTATTTATTTGTTTCACACCCATGCACCTGCCCCAATTGTATAGAATGAAAATAAAATTCTGGGACAGTTTTGCAGTTGGAAGACTAAGAGAATCTCAAAAAAGTAAGGTGTGGTCTTTGTCATTTCACCATCCAAATATTACAACCATCATTTCTTTGATGAAGCCAGAGAAATATGCCAAACCCAGATTGCACCTTAGCAGACATCATCATTTGTAAATAAATGGATAAATAAATGATAAAAAGCCATTTTGTTCTCTTCCAAAGACAAACAGATGTATTGGTAGAAATAAAGCAACTCCTAAGATAATGCTTTAGCAAAGAAACACACGATCTTGGTTAATTTACTAATGGGAAGAGGTTAGGATCTGGAAAGATCTTAAGTCCTGACTCTATACTTGGAATGATTCTCTAAGTGTTCAGGGAAGCACAGTAAAACATTGCTACAACAGCAAAACAAATCAAACCCTGATCAATATCACTGTGGTCACCCACTAAGAAAGGCTTGTGATGCATTTGGAATGCACTGTGTTGAAGACATTTTTTTCCCCCCCCTCTTTCCCTGATGCCTTATGATAATGAAACACATATGAAACCACTTCTGGAAGAAGGATAACCCTCCTCCTCTTATTTTCCTTTCATACATCCTTCATGGTAGTGTCTAAATTGCAGATGAGGGTTGGAAAGCAGTGCTTACAGCTAGACCTGACTGAAGATGATAGAAAGCCATACCAATGACAGATGTGAAGGACTTCAAAATGGGATTCAAGCAGAGTCAGTTCAGTGATGATTTGGAGCCATCACTGTCTTTGTTTCAAGCAGCTTCTGTCCTTTCCTCTCCACTCATATAAAGCCTGGAAGGCAGAGAGCAGGGTGAAGACTATTTTGACTTTCTTGACTGTGGAAGAATGTAATGAAATAATTATCTTTTAAATATAAGGACTTGAATTTTAAGGTTTTTGGCAGGCTGTTTCATTTCCCCAAGCTCCAGGCTTGGGGCAGAGTGGCTGGGAAGGTGCCCAGCAGAAAAAGGACCTGAGGGTGCCAGTCACCAGCCAGCTCAATGTGAGCCATCAGTAAGTCCAGGTGGCCAAGGAGGCCAACAGCATCCTGGCTTGGATCAGCAAGAGTGTGGCCAGGAGGACTGGGGAAGTGATGTTCCCCCTGTACTCAGAGTTGGTGAAGCTGCATTTCCAATAGTGGGTTCAGTTTTGGGCTCCTCACTACAAGGAGGGCATTGAGGTACTGGAGTGTGTCCAGAGAAAAGTTATGAAGCTGGTGAAGAGTCTAGAGCACAAGTGTTATGAGAAGCAGCTGAGGAAACTTGGGTTGTTTAGTCTGGAGAAAAGAAGGTTGAGGGGAGACTTCATCACTCTCTGCAACTCCCTGAAAGGAGGTGGTAGTGAGGCTGGTGCTGGTCTCTACTCCCAAGTAAGAAATATTAGGAGAAAAGGAAGTGACCTCAAGTTGTGCCAGGAGAGGTTTAGTTTGGGTGTTAGGAAAAATTTCTTCACAGAAAGGGTTGTCAAGCCCTTTGAGCAGTAGCAGTCTCTTTCTCCCTTACTCTTAAAGAAGGGCTCTGCAACCCCCACAAGCCACGGCTGGGTTCCATCCCTTGACATCTTGACATGGGTGGGCTCTGTTTTTGTCTAAGGACTGCACTTGTCTCCCTGGGCCAGATAAATATTTGGAAAAGAAAAGGAAACTTTATGCTATCACCACACCCCTTGTCCATGAAAAACTAAGCTACCAAGCAAGGCTCTCTTAGAAAGAAGCTTTGCATCAAGAATACAAAAGGAAAACAATCAGTATTTCTTCCTGGCTGCAATGACTTCATACAAATATACCATATTATATAGGGTACCATTTATGCAGTGCCTTAACTTTCATGAAGCATAGGTTTTCATTCCTATCAGAGAGTCTCTACAAGGTGTTTCAGATGGGACATTTAAAGATGACACAGCAACAAAGAGCCCCACTAGTTTTATGCTCAAGAATCCCTTCTGAAGACCTCCCTCCACATAGTTTTCCTATTCTTTACTTGAAGTATTTCATTACCTAACTCGAGGAGGCAATTTCTAGTCTTGGCCACAGTTGGCCTACAGGTTAAACTAGCAGCAGAGAGGAAAGTCAGCATGAGTATGTTACCTCTGTTGGAGAGAGCTGAAGATAACCCTGCCATCTTTACACCAAGCTTTGATGTAAACACTCAAACAAACAAATCCATGCTTTTCTAACTAGACTCTGAGATTTCAGTCCATCCTCACAGGCTCTAAAGAATACTTACAGGAGCCTTTCCACCATCTAATACAACTGGTGCCCTTCCAGCTCCTGTGATGCCAGCTGCTGCTCTCCACAGGTGAAGGGGATGAACTTGCACCTTCTGCAAAGGGATTGCAAAGCAAAGACACAGGAGACACAGGGACAAGCTATGGCATCATTTAGCAAGAAGCTCAGGCTGGCTTTGGCCAACTTGCAGATAGATAGGCCTGAAATAACTGTGTTCACAGCCATTTGGTTATCTTTAGGGAGGATCTTAATGAAACAAAGTTTGTGGAAAGGTTGTATCTTTGATCAGAAAGAAAAAAATGCAACAAGGCTTCAAGCTTTCTTCATGTCTCAACTAGATAAAAGAACAGAGGTAAGTTTAGGATAAGCCTGAACCCAGGTCAGCTGTGGAAGGAAGGGATATGCATACCTGAGCATTTAGGTTGCTTTCTTTCTGAGCTCACATAAAAACTGACCTCAGTGCAAAGTTTTCATAGGGACAAATGAAAATCACAACAAGCTCTCTGGAAGCAAAGCTCCATGAACTCTTCTCTTTTTTACTGTGTGACTAGAGCACATTGTATCACCTGCCAAACCTTCTGTTGCTCACAGCACAAGGTCAAAGTGCTTCATAAGAAAAGATACAGCAGATGTGTTCTGGATAAAGCTGCATTCTTGAGCTGGCCACTAGCTTTCAAAATGCCATTCTAATTACTTCATGAAACTTCACTGAGTTTTAATCCTACTTATATTTCTAGTAATTTACTTTCAGCCATGTTTTAATTAGTTAGAGACATAGAAAAAACCCCCCACTTCCCAAAAGCCCCCAGCAGAAAACAAACCACCCTCAGAATACAGTGCATAGCTTACCACAAAAAATGATGTTTGCTCTTGGAAATCATGGCTCTTGGAGGGAGACAAGGACAGATTGCAGCAAAGCCTCACACCCCAACTCCATCTTGCTCTACTCAACAGCACTGCCCTTCTAGCTGCAAATTTAAAGCAGAGTCTTCAGGTGTGACCTCTTCTCCTCATTGCCAGACAAAGCCCTTCCCTGCTCCAGATGCACTCGAGTTTGCAGCAATGAAAACAAGCCTTCAGAAGGCAATAGTCTTGCCCAAACTACCCAGCTGATTTCAGTTGCATTAACAAGCTCAACTAAGTTCCTTACCCTCCCCCTGAGGCTCTTTCAGGGCAATTTCTGATTTCCAGTGAGTTACTTTCTGGTTCAGATAGTTTTAAGGATTTGTTTAGCTGTTGGGTATAATTTCTAATGTATCACCCTGCAGTGTCTGAAATGCTTTTCCACTAATGCCAGCAGCAGCCACCTTGACTCTCTAAAGCTTTGACACATAGCATAACAAAACTGTGGGGTAATAGCTCTTTCCCTGACCCCAACCACCTGTTTCCTAGAAAAGAGACAACTGTGCTCATGCCTAGAGAAGGATTCCAATATTCCCTTCTTATAGATGAATGTTTCTAGCCAGGGATTTTCAGGAAGAGCACAGAAACTCCATTGGCAAAAGATTATTTCTAAGTGTAAGGCTAGAGCTGTCAGCTCACAGAGGCAGAGTTTGAACAAGCAACAAACAAGAAGAGGAAGGTTCTTAGTGCTCTGGATCTGCATGGGGGACCCAGGCTCTGGCAAACTGTTCCCAAGGTAAATGAGTGGAACAATCAGGCCCAGAAATTCTGACAAATTCCTATTAAGGAATGTGACACACTAGGAGAAATCTGTTCTCTTAAGCTCTCCTGTTTTCAGCAGGTACCAACATGCAGTAGTGCAAATTATAGAGAGCACCAGTAAATAACAGAATAAGAGATGCTGAATAAAGAGGAATAGGGGTTTGTAGGGGATTTTTTTTTTTTTAACCTGGTAGTATATTCAAGCTCTGATCCATAGTGCATTGGTGATGTTTACCATCCAAGTCCTGCTTTTCCACTTGGGAAACATCAAAGGTATGCTTGGTGTGGTAGAACAGCTCTGCTCCTTTTCCTTCCCATACAGTGCAGCATGGAGGGAAGAGCATATGTTCCTTGGTTTGCAGCAGAGAAGCTCCTTTCCCTTTAGAGCTGCCTGTCTGGCAGCAATTCTCTCTTTTCAGAGGCAGTTTTTCTGGAGGCAATAATCTCTGGTTACCCTAGAAGTACCTGATGCTGCAGTTTAGTGATGAATGCTCATGTTATTCTTTGATTAGGCTATGACTCTCCTTAGTTTAAGTGAAACAGATTCTGGGATATTCTGTATTCTTTTCTTTCAAATCTTTGCCTCACATAAGGAAGATTAGTTTACTCATTGCCACCACTAAATAAATAGTAAACAGAAAGAGCCCTGAAGTTTGTCATCTTGGAGAGTTCAGAAGCTTCTCCAAAAATTGCAGGGTAAACCTTGTATCATGTCAACATCAAGCACCCTAGAGTCAGTAAGTCATCCTGACACCTTACCCATTTGGGCTTTAATTGATGATCTGTCTGAAAAGAACAAAGCTGTTGCTTTGCTTTTGGTTTGGAGACTGACCACAAACATTCACTTCCCAAGCCTCCTGGATTTCATTTGACTGCTCTCACTAACAGACATACCTCTCCTACAGCAGTGCCAAGAAGCCAGACTGACACTACACTATGCTCAAGACACTGCACAGAGACTAGAGTACAAATAGCCAGACAAAGGGAGAGAGATGAAGAGAATTAGCAATAGGTGAAGCAACTAGAGAAAGAGCACTCTGCCTGGCCAGCAGAGACACTTAGAGCACTGACAGCTTCTCCCTACTGGGCTTGTTCTCCACCAGAGCCATTTGTGGAGTGACATTCCTCTGAGCCTTGCCTAGCTTAACAAGCTGCTTTCCCTGTTTCCCTGCCTCCTTGGGAGGAGCAGACAAACAAGATTTCTATAGTACACAGGAAGCTGTGAGCAGCTTTTAACTAGAAGTGGGGAGAAGAGAAAGGGATAAAGTCCACTTATCTAAGAGGGGTGCAGACAGAAAGAGTTTGGGAAGGCCCATGGGCTCTCCCTCTCCTGTGTCTCCATCTGTCCTACATCCTCCCTTTTGCAGAGGAGATGCCATTCCTGTGTCATTCTCAGATTAGAGCAGGCCAGATCCCTGGAGTTGCCCAAGAGCAGGGAGACACTAAACGATGCTCTAGGGGATGTAAGCAGGGATATATGATGTGGGATTTGGGGAAATAGAAAAAGATGCACACCAACAGGCAGCTTTTTTAGATAAATTGGTGCAAGATGACCTTCTCTGAGTTCACTTGGGGAATTTCTGGCAGCAGAGCCCAAATCAATTGAAGCTTTCCATTTCAGTGAGCTGGCAGCAGGAACAGCCTTGCAGTGGGTGTGTGTGGCAGTTTCAAAAGTCAAGCAGCCAGCTCAAACCACAGTTCATGGCTTTTGGGGCCCATCATCATCATCTCAGCATGGGAGGTCTGACAGAGGGCTCTGAAGTGCTGGGTGTGGGAGCAGCTAGCCTTTCAGAGCACCCAGTGGTATGGTCAGCCTCTGAGCCCATACACTACACCCAGACTGCACATCAAGAGCCTAATTTGCTTGGGCACTGGGAGCAGCATAGCTTCATTGGCATGGCATCCTGCTCAAACACAGCACTGAGACAGGGAGATAGAATCATAGAAGAGTTACAGNGAAACAGGTAGCTTGGATACCTCTACTTGGCATCATACTGGCTACAAGCAGACTTGTAACTTCAGAAGCAGAACACTAGAAAAAGACACAATATGCCCTTATTCTTTGTGTAAGGCTTGAAAGAAACAACCCCTAAACCAATTGAAGTAACAAAGTGAATGTGATAAAAGTTTGATGAGAGTGTTTCTTGTACAACCTTCCACAACAAGCAGTGTGGGGGTTCTCCTGTGCATACCTGCTGCTTTGGACAGTGTCTGGACAATACTTGCCAGCAGTTTCCTGCATAGCACCCTTGCATCCACAGGAGACAAGCATCCGTAGCAGCCAACAAGATCTGAGGGAGATCAGCAGGACACTGCAGGATTATATTATTATGCCAGCCCAGCCATTCAGCTGAATACATGTGAAATTCAACAGCTGGCTTGTGGCCAACCTACTTGTCCTCAAGCCTGAATAGCCACCAGTGGGTTTGCAAACAATTGCCCCTGCACCAGACAGGCTGCCTTACACCATCTTTGCAGGCTGCTGGGTTTTTCTCCTCTGCATTGCACACAGCCTTTGCCTGAATTATGGCATCTGTTACAGAGCAGTCCTTGCAGTTCCTGAGGAGCCTGCCCCTGCTCTCCCTTATGTGAGAAACAAGAGCTTGGTCCCCAACTTTATTGGAGAGAGGATAGGGTTGCCCTTGCAGAAAAAAGTGCCTACCAATTAGTGACACTTAACTGATTCTAGCTGTGGAGAATCATGATGAAAAATGCAAAGCTTTATGCAGCCACTATTAATCTTCTGGTTGTGTTGCATTTACTGATGCTTTATGGCCCTCTGAGGAGGAGAAATGATCAAGGCATGTACTCACATTGTTATTTGTCTATTTGTCTGTGTGACAATACACGTGCTCAGCACTAAGGAGAAGTTATTTTTCATGGGGAATGCAGCTTTAAGGCTTTTCAAGGTCAGAAGGCTTTGGGAGGGAAAGAAAAAAAAACAACAAAACAACCTGCAAGTGACTCTGGCTCATTTGCTGCCAGCTCTTCCTTTTAAAGTTACAACCCACACAAGCAGGCTGAGACTCCAGGAGGAATGGCCATAGAAGTGATCTTATATTTTGGCCTTTTGCTAGGGTACAATATTGCACACTGGGATGTGAGTAGGACAGATAAGGGCATTGTTTGTCAGATGACAATTCCTATTCCAGGGTGTTTAACATTAGTGGAAGAAGTGCTGCCACTCTGCACTTGTGCTGTTGAAATCTCTTTACTGCTCCCCTCGCTGCCTTATAGCTCATTGGGAGCAACAAGATTTGGGTCCACTTTTGTTTCTGGCAGCAGGGATGTATTTCTGGAGGTTAAAACCTAGCAAATTCAGGCTACTTTATAACTGCAGTGGTGCTTAACTAGCCAGTAGACACTAACAGATAGCACTTAAGGAATGTTCTTTGGCACTGCACAGCCCTCTGCAAGAATGACCAGCTCTATTATGAACACAGAGAACTTAAAACAATATTAGTCCAAAAGTGGGAATGCAAAAGCAATACAAATATTTTAGTAGCTGCTACAGAAACGACATCATTCTAGTTCAAATGATCAGATTTCCATGTTTACTTTGAAAACAAACAGCAGTAAGAACAAAGTTCTTCTTAGTTTTTAGCCTGGATATAGACATGTGCTATTATGGTAGGGATGGCACTCTGGAATTTGTAAGATGATAAAGATGAGCAGCAGGATTTTTTCATCAGATAGGCACAATGTAAACCACAGCATTTGTCCCCTCCTTACTCAGAGGAACAGCAAGACTCAACCTGGTCCAAAGCCAACTGTGTCAATACAAGTGTTCCTGACACTTCTGCAGCTCTTGGCTCTGGCCTGGTATCCCCAAAAGGTTTTGTCAATACAAACCCCATGGCTTTGGCACCATGTCACACAAAACAAGGGAAGGAAAGCTTGCTGCCAAAGTAGCTATCAGGTAAAGCCAAACATCTGCCACCTGATTCTCCCCAGAAAAGCTTCATTCAGGCAGGAGATAATATCAAGTACTTATCCAACAGAGTCAGAGGGGAGCTGGGTTTCACACCTCCCCATTATCTTTTGTTCTTGTATTTCTTCCTCCCTGTTTCAAGTCAACCAAAAATAGCACGAGAAATCTGAGAAAATGACTTTTTCCCCAGACACTTGTTAAAAGGATTCTTTAAAACAGTTTTCCTTTCCAGCAAACTGCTCAGAGTGTTCACAGTTGCACATCTCAGATCCACTCAGTCACATTTCCATGGGTGGATCTAGCAGTCAGCAAGTGACAGCAATCCAATTTCAGTAACTCAAGATGTGCAAAGAGCAAAGCTAGTCAAGTCTCTGACAATAAATACTCAGACATCTTGGAGGACACTGAACAATGTTTTTAAACTATGTAATGAGATAGGATTCAGTGTCTCTTGCCAGCTGATGAATGGCCACTGTTTGAATAGCAGGTAGTTTGCAGGCCATTGTCAATAATATGTCATGAATATTGTATTGCTAACAATAAATGTTTTGACACATAACACATTTATGTATAAATCAATCAGACACTACAGTCTCAATTATCCATCCTGTTAATTGTTCCATCTTTTTAATTGTTGTGACTGGTACCTTCATTGAGGGTGTTGACTGTTATCAATCAGAATAGTTCATTTAATACCAACTTGGGAAAATTCATTTACCTTAAGAAAAGTGCAGAGATGTGAAAGAGAGTAGAATTTAGCCTGTAATCTTTGGAAATGATGGATTTCTCTGAACCAAAATCGTTGTTTCCTCTAGCTTCATTTACAGCAGGTGCTGGCACTGCTGCTATGTCTTTTTAGAGACTCTATGGGTATGTACAAGCTCCAAACTTGCTAATGTATCATGTAGGGCAGGAGAATCTATTAAATAGTTCTCTCTACTGCTTGAAAATTAGTGCTAATGCCACATAAGAATCTCTATGCCATTAACTGTTGTTCCTGTCTTTGGCATTACTCTGAGTTGCCTACACTTTCTGCTATTAACATTCCCATAGCTACTGCTCTTCTTTCTGGACATGCATGGAAGAAGGATATTGCCTCCATGCTCTAATGACAGAGCTGACAGTTGCCTTGAGCTTCCTACCTACCACTTTGCACTGCACTGCCACTTCACTTGCTGCCCACTATGATCCATTTCCCTTCATGCTATGAACCTGTTGGTCTAGAGGTTTTTCCTCCCAAATGCCCTCCATGTCTTTTATCCAAGTAGCTTCTTATTCAGTGGCACTGAGGTCATATTTCTAGTCTGTATTCTTGCTGCTGTATCATTCCTTTATCTTGAGTAGCATCCATATCAAGTCCACTCTGGCATCAAAAATGCTTTCACATGCCACCAAGTGCTCTGTCAGGTTTGTAGATAACCTTAGGCAAGGATGGATCTCATGTAAGTGTGGCAATTTCCACTAGACATCATCTTCACCAACCCCCTCCAGCTTTTATTTCTAATTGCTTCTTTCCCTTCTGCTTGGTTAGCAACCAAAAGACACTTATAAATTCCCAAACATTTTAAAATCAATTTTATGGGCAAGACTTTACCAGAAACCACATTAATATCAAGCCAAGTCTTCTTTGTTCACAGTAATCCAGTTTTCAAGCCAAATTTCATTCTTATAGCCCAATATAAAGCACTTATTTATGATTCTGGGCTGGGTGATGCACTTCAGGATACCTGCACTGCCTCACACTGGAACTCTGCTGTTTGGAAAGGAAAGATCAACACCTCTTCCCCAACAGGAGCCTGTGACAGGAGGAGACCATAAGACAGCAAAGGAGAAGCAGCTGTCACTGTATCTAGGAATATGTTAGTACATTCCCTCTGAGCACTAGCTGTTTGTTTGAGGTTTGGATGAAGTTGGACACTGCAACTGCCACAAATGGGTTGAAGATCAACCCAGATTATGGTAGAGTAAATCCTACAGAGTTACCTGTTCAAAACAGATCAGATCCTTTCAGTGGGTCTGAAGATGATTTTAGTTTCATTTGGGAAACCCCAAAATAAGGATCTCATCCTTTCCCTGTACAAAAGGTTTTCTGAACAGAACTTTGTACCAACCACTCTCTGTTGCCCAAGTTTTCTTAGCAGAGCGTAGGTTAGTCTCGAGTACTGCAGGAAGGATTGGGATACCTGTGTTGGAAAACACCAAAAGGAAGAGGAGGTTGCTGTGTCTCACACCTGCACCTGTTGTTGGAGGCTCTGTAATTGTTAGCTGTGGCTGACCTTTCTGGTCATCTCTTCAGTGATACTTCACTGTAAAGAAGCATTAGCCTGCTCCTAGTGTTGCCTTCTGGGCTAATCTGCACTGTCTTTCCATGGTTTTAGTAGAGCTTGAAATTAGATCTACCAGACAGGAAGTGCCAAGGCTTTTGGAATTCTGCTATTTCTGAGACATTTGCAAATGCTAGACGTGTCTCTCAGCCACCTTAGATATCCTAGAGGTCAGGAGACCTCACAAAAACATGACAGTTCAGAGTCCAGAAATAAAAGCTGTCAGAGAGTGGAATTTCATTCCAGTAATGAAAGTTAGCTGACAGGAATAAATGAACCCCTAGCAACATTCTAATGTGCACATACACACACTTAGAAAAATAACCAGCAGAGGGAAAAGAGAGCAACAAAAGGCTCCTGTTTAATCTTTACTTTTAGAACTTAAAACTTTCTATAGCCTGCTCCTCCCTGAGCTTTCCATTACACTGTGCTCACCCTAAAGCACTGGCTGTGAAATGAGAAGACTTTTCCTCTGAATTCTGCACCTATGGCTCTCTACAGAGCAGGTTTCAGCACAATATACATACAATGCATTGACAAGGAACTATTAATTAGCAATGCCTGCCATGTGGGTCCTAAATTCTGCATGTCATGCACTCAGTCCCAACCCTAAAATGTAGAGGCCCACATGGTTGGTTGGGTTATCCTCCTCTGGAATGACATGAACAAGGGACCAGGTAGATAGAGTAGGGTGTTGCTTGTCAGATTCTCTCCTCTTTCATATCCACTGCCCTATCTCCTTGTCTCTCTGCTTGGTCCTGTGTGTGTGTGTGTGGAATCAGCCTGGTTCCAGTCTGGACTACTCCTCTCATCTGTATCTAAACAGAGGCCTGGATCCACAGACAACAAACATGACTCAGGTCTGCTTTACTCTGCACCATCATTACTGGCATCACCTACAGAAAATAAAAGATGATGTATCTTCTTTCTCTTGTAGCTAAAACCTGTTAGGTCTCTCCATGTGCTAAACCATCTCATTTAGTTTGCCTCTAACTCTTCAGCATTACACTTCCTCCAGCAGTTAATTCATCCTCTATTGCTCACCTCCCTGAAGGCAGTGCCATACTCAAGTCTGTATCTGTGTGGAGCTAGTAATTCATCAGCACTCCAATCTCTCTATGTACAATGTGCTCATTTTGCTATAATGGGCTTTTTTAATCTTGCTGACAATGGAAATGTTGATATTGTTAAGGGTAATGACCCACTGATAAATACCAGAAAACACTTCTACCCTCAAATAGTTTTTAATCATGGCTCTGGCAAAGTGTGACAAGAATGCTTGGTGCCTAAGTAGGCTTTAGGAGTAGTACTTTCTGAAGCCCTTTTTACTAGCAAAGTGGTTTCTCTGACAGTTAACTGACTTTTTGTGCCAGGTCCTTAGGTTTGTGTGTGAACTGAGTGGCTTTTCTTTCACATTTCTTAATGGTCTGCATGGTGTGTTAGATGTGCTGAGATGCCTTCCATCTGCTCCTCACAGATGATGAAATCAATCCAACCAAGTAAGCAAGCTAATGGAATGAACTGAAAGCCTCCCAGAGTTTTATTGGGGTACAGTCACCTAAAAGGTCCTCTCTCTGATGAAGTACATTCAGCTATGGTGATAAGAAGGCAGGGTTAACACTGACTTCTCACATTTGAACACCAAGTTGCTTGTGGGGAGATGTTTGCCCAGTTAATCACTAAAGCAGCATCCAGAGAGGGCTGGAAAAAAAAAAGTAGTTTCCATTTTTAATTCACATGGGTTTGTTGGTTTTTTTTTTGCTGGATTTCTTCCAAGCAAAAAGAAATATGAAGCACTTTACATTGTGTTCTCAGAAATAATGCCCCAGCTCTCTTGAGCCAGAGGTTGTCAATATAGCTTCAGTGGAGCCTGAGCAGCACGTGTCTTTTCAGCTGATGGCCTGAGCCTGACCAGAGATTTCTGACTGCATAAGCTCTGTCAAAAAGACAGCAGAGATGGATATCACAGTATGCACAGCATGAAAGGATAGCAATGCAAGAAGACAATTCCCATTCAAAGTAAGCAGTATTTTGCAGCACAGAAGGGATTCAGGTGGGGAAATAAAATCCAAGATGTGCAGGTCTCATAAATTACACATGTGCTCTATCTACTTGAGGGGGAAAAAAAAGTCTTTTGCTTTGGCATTTACTGTCCTTGATTTGTCCTAGTGATTGCAAAAAAGGTGGCTGTGGAAATAGCTAGTACTTGCAAAGACTTTCAGATGAACTGAATGTTTCAGAGCATGCTAGCCAAATGCTACTCAGATCCATTCTTGCCTCACACTGAAGCCAAGCAAGGGAGCCAAAGGACAGTGCTGGGGAAGGACAATGAACTAATGGAAGTGGCTAGAGATATATTACCTCTGAAAGTAAGAGGCTCAGTGAGAAATGATTCTTGCTATTTGCATTATGAAGTACAGCTCCTTTGAAAAAGTCAAGGTAACCATTTTTCCTACAGACACCAGCCAATATGTCTTAGCTCTGTTCTCAAGTTGCCTGTGCTACTTGTGCTAGCAAGAGGACTCCAGGAAGAGTTTGCTTCTGATGGCAGATTTGGCAAGGACTGGACCTCTAGAACCAAGGCTGCAGCTGACAAACCTGCACTGCTCAAGTGCAAGTTATATGAACAACAGGAGCATGTAGGAACTGCATCCTGGGTCACATCTAGCCCAGGATCCTGACTCAGGCAGTGGCAACAAGAGATACTATTTAGTTAGAGACAGCATACCAACCTCTTCCCTCTCTGCTCCCCATTTACTTTTGACTCCCTCCAAGTTGTTGTTACAGGACATCCATTTAGAGACTCTTGGTCTGTGGATGTCTAATCCCTTCCTGGCCCTGCTCATACTGTCTGCCTCTACAGACTCCTAGGGCAGCAAGCTGCACAAGTTCACCACCCACTGCATAAAGAAGCACTTTCTTTTCTCTATTTGAGACTTGCCCTGCCAGCTTCACACTAAGGTTTGTGACCACTTGAAGTGATTCAAACAGCAACTCCTACTGCATCACAAGAACACAATAAAAATATATATGTGGTCTCTATTCCAGACATGACAGTTCCCAGAATCCTGCAGAATGGCTTGCAAGTCTCCAGGAACAAAGAAACTGTTTTACTTTTGGGCTGATTTAGTTCTAAAGTACACTAGTAACCTTATGTTGGTTTAGGCCACATAGCAGCACCCAGTGCAAAAGGAAAACAAAAGAAGTTCATTTTATATCTACGTACACACACCCCAGATGTTCTATATTTTTAGCTTGTCTGCAGGTGCATGTAAAAGCAGGTTTGAGACTCATTGATTGTGGAGTTCTGCTAACTGTCTTAAGCTTGTACCATTCCAAAAGAGCTATAGTCCTAAGAGCCTTCCTGCTAACAAGCAAAGCACTTTGCAGGAGCTGGCTTTTGGTCTGGCTAAATTTATTTCAACCTATGTTATTCTCTGCTAATTAAACTTCTGAAGAGGAACAGAGCTGACAAGAAGTCCTGAGTAATTTGCTCAGGCATTAGTCAGGAAGTCTCAAAGCAGAGGCCACAGAAGCATAAGAATACTAACCTCCAGGAGAAGAAACAACACTCCTTAATCAGAGTCTTACCTCAGCTGTTGTTGTGAGCTGAAGAGATCAAATACACCCAAAACACAGCTGATGCTGGTGGTGATCAGTTCAGACACACTGTGGCTGGTGGATCCCTAGAGGCAGAAAGAAAATGGAAGAAAGTCTGACTATAGCTTGGAGACACAGATGCAGAGACTTGGCATTTGCCCTGTGGAATTCTTGGATGCACTTGAAAGGTTCCTCCCGAGGATGAAAGTGCAGTCTCTGTTTGTTTTGTGCCTGGAATGAACTGAGACCATCCTATCATCTCAGACTCATTGGCAAATGGTCTCTTCCAATAGCTACAACTGTTAGGAGACCATAAAATAAGCTAAATGTCAGGTGCCTACTAAATTAATTGTCAAATGATTAACTGTATGTTAATGATACAGGACTTTAAGACTCAGGTATGAAGGAAACCTGAAGACTGCTCCCATTTCCATGACAAAAGTAGCTGGGCTCTATCTTGTTGGAGTTCACCAGGAACCAAGGAGAAACCTTTTTTCCCCCCAAGCTGTGAGCAACACATAAATTTTCCCTACTCAGAGCAGGAATTAATAATTCAGGGACACTTCACCCTGTCCACAAACTTCAGTGGAAGCCTTTTAACTCATTCTTGAACAACAAGAACCCCTCACTCCAACTAAAACTCCCCTCCAGTAGAAACTATCTATTGCAGTGCTGGTGGACTTGGAAACAGCCATCCCTTTTTTATCAGATGTTGTGTATACAGATCAGTGCTGTTAGTGGCTGCAGTGACTCTGCACTAAGTAAACTACAGTAAATCCACTAAAAGACATGCTCAAACACCTCCTGTCCAACACAAGCTATAGATTTAGGCACACTCCAGTAGTAAGCTGGGAAGCATAGGACATAGAATGACAGAAAAATGGAAGGTCAGGAGCACTGCCATATCAGTAATATGAAAAAGGTTTAATTTGACAGCTTAGGAGCAACACTCAGAGCCAAAAAGCCCATTACACAAGTCAGACTCAAACTACTGCCTGGCATTTCAGCTCCTAGACACCCAAGCTAAGGGAGTTTTGCAGGACCAGCCTCATAGCCTCCAGCCCTCTTACACAAATTGTCAAGGTAGGGATTACTTTTGACTTTCTCCATATGATTCCTTACACATTATTGTTCTGGTTTAGATCATTGTTATGCACCAACACTCATATGATTAACAGTTACTACAGGAAAATATCACAGCAGCTGATTTCTACCAGAAAACAACGTGTATCAGTTGGATTTGATGATCTTAGAGGTCTCTTCCAACCTGAGTGATTCTGTGATACACAGTCAGTCAGTCAGACCCAGAAGGGCAATTTGCTTGCTCCTATCCATTTTGCTAATGTGTGCTGACAGTTGTAACTTGCACAGATGTAAACTTACACAGAAGAGTTTTGGGGAGGATAATACAGCAGCAGAACTGTCAGACTCTGAGCATCCCTATTACTGATCTATCAGGCTGTTAACACTTAGAAAAATACCAGTGTCCAAAACTCTGTTAGGATTTCCTTATTAGCCCAACTGAGCCACATCATATCCCAAAACTTTGTACTGTGATTTCAAACCTTCACCAAAAAAAAATCCCACTTAATTCTTCTGCTCTCTTGAGTTTCTGCCAAGCTGTGCAAATGCTTAGCTTTCCCAGATGTGCTGGGGAGTCTTGTTCTAGCTCTTGGCCTGAAATACATAGAAGAAAATTGCACTTTGAATCTCACTCTCACTTTGGCTTTAGAGAGCTTGGTTAAGTTTGTTTTGGGACATGTCACTATGGTCTTTTTCCTTCTAGTTACCACAGCTGCCCAAGAGAGACATGAGGTGAGAGAACATGTGCAGTGCACACAGTTCTCCTCCCCAAGCACCAGCCCAAGAAAAACAGTCAGCTAACTGCAAAGTACACAGCACAATTTGGGTGCTTTTAGCTGTTGTTAAACAGTTCAGCATCCTGTGGACACTTCTCTATTTTGTGTGTGTGGTCCTACATGTTTCTAGAAGCGCTCCATGAGATTGCTTCCACCTCTGCACACAAAGCTGTATCATCTCTCTTCTGCCCTGTTTCCACTACTGCTTTTTGGACAACTGAGCTGCTTGCAGTTATAGGATGGAAAGAAAACACAGTGGACATCTGTAGAAGGAAGATGGATAGTCAAATGTTTGGCTTGGAAGGATGGGGAATGACACTCCAGCAAACATTAGCTACTGTGTTATTTTTCAAGAGCTTGAAAAAATGAGGAAAGGAAAACAGAAATGACACAGGAAAAAGGTCTGTACATCCAACCTTAATTATGGTAATGGATCACAAATGGCTTCTGGCACTCACTTGAAGCATGTCACCCTGTCAAAGACCAATGAGATGAAGCACCAACTTCTAGCCATAAGCCAGACCAAGACAGGCTACTGGTCATGAAGCAGAGAGCCTCAGGAAATCTAAAGTAGGAGAGTCCAATGACTTCACAACTCCAAGCACAAGCAGACTCTGTTAGAAAGTCATCATACATGGTGGATTCCTCAAATTGCTCTTCAAATGCATCTTTCTGCATCAGCTGGCACTTGTAGTTAGGCTGTGTCATTTCACATTGCATTAGCCTGTATCATGTCAGATCATTTGGCAGCAAAATGATGTGCCACAACATATACATAATCTGGGCCATGTCACACCCTGTATTTACAGTATTTAGTGTGTTTGATTTAAACACATGACCATCTTGTCCATTTTATTTTTCAACCTTCCTCTTCCTGAAGTTGATGAGAGAAGCATGTGAACAACTGACAGAATAATCAGGATCCAGAAGGAGAAGATGAGTGACAGTCTAGTTCCAGTGGATTATTACTAGCAGCATCATTTCAGTTAACCTTGCCTACTTCTAATTCCCCTTTCTGTCTGTGGAGCATCCCCTGTTGTCATCATATCAATGAATGCCACTAAGCCTGGATAGGCACTTGCAAAGTCTTGAATAAACCAAAGGAGGAACACTGAATTTTATTAAAGCTTCTTCATTTGGTCTCCTGCTTTCTCAAGGATATCCTGAGGAATTTGATTGTTTTCTTCCTGTCAGATGAGGTCTTTTCTTTCCTGGCCTTGATCAAAGTCTATATGGCAGCTTTTATTGATTAGCCACACCGATTATTACAAGAGAATATGTAAATATCATCTATATCCATAAATATGATGCCATGATATTTACTTTGGTGAAATCTTCCTCATCTAAGAGAGGACAAAAGATTTCACACCAGCCAGTCACTACATACTCTAGCAGCACTCTGAAATCTCTCCACAGCACTTATTAGATCAATACCAGTAACAGGAAAGAAACAGATCTGCAACAAGACAAAAGGACACAAACTTGTATGATGCTGATGAGCCTTCCATTAGAAGCATGCTGCCAAGGTAGAGATGAGGAAAGACACAGAAGAGCTCAGACAATAAGGCACAACTTCCCAATCTCCTAAAGTCAAGTCCTTCACTTCCAGCACACCTCTTCTTCAAAACTCATCTGCTCTTGGATGAAGACTTGCACAGAATTAAAACAAAACCATATCTACATCACTCCCAGCCACAGGCACAATCAATAAACACAATATATGGTCCCTTCAGTAGAAGACAGAGTAAAATTAATGAAGATACCCAGAGTTGGCACCCTTATACCATCATAAAAAAGTAGACAATCTCTCCTGTTAAAAACCAAATTCTGTATGGAACTGGATATTGCTGTGCACAGGCAGTTTGTGTGTTACAGTAGAGCAATAATTTAACTGCAGAGAGCAGCCCTGCCTGGCAGGTTATGGAGAATCACTAAGGGAGCACAATATCCAAATCATATGTTGGGGGGATTTAGATGGGCAGAGTGCAGTAACTGGAATTGGATTTGGGATGCTCTCACAGCCTCCCTCACAATCAATTACAAGGCTTTTTGGAACTACACATGAGCACAATCTTCATTTCCACCTCCCTGACAGGCTGCTCTCAGGTAGATATAGGAGTTGTTGGAGATCAGAAAAGTGTCACCTTCCTTCCTCTCATTTGACCTGCTCAGAGCACCCCAGGGATCCTGCAGAGTGGGAAACACCAGGCATGTGCCAAAAGAGAATGTCAGTGGCCACAGCTCAGTGCTACTCTTCTCCCAGGAGGATATGTGCAGGTAAAAGTGACCTCCTGGATCCTCAAGCATGGTTAACTGAGATGCCTATTTATGCCCTTTCTTTTTAACAACTCAGGAATAGAATAGTTCTTAAGTTCAGATAAAGCCTTTGACTTTCTATTTCTCCCTGTGACCTTTTCATGTACAGATGAACACTGTTTATGTTACCTTCCCTCCTGTCCCTAATTTAATAGGCATTGCTCAGAGGATGAAATGACCTCCATAAGATCTTTTGCCATTTAAGAATTAGAATGCAGGCAGTGACTCAGATTGGAGTGCATCAAGTGTAGCTGTATGTCAAACACACTGCTTGCTTGTGTCAAAGACAAACATGTAGGAGCTCTGATGTCTCCAGTCCCTTTCTCAGACACATTTCAAAGAGCAGATCACCAAATACTTAGCTAAGCATGGGAAGAAACCAAACACAACAGGTGCAGCTGAAAGATGTGCTGAAGGAGCTCACATAGCCAAAAGAGTTGAGTGACACCATTTTTTGTTAGGGCCTTACAATGTGCTACCTCACTCTTCTCATATCTATGTCTGGCAGAGTTCTCACATCAATGTGCTTTAAAAAGCTTCAATCTCTTCTTTGGGATTGTTAGTCATCATTCAAGTCCACATCTCCTATTTTTCCCCTGCAGCTGGCACTATTTCTGAACATTTCTGGGACAGCTTGATCTTTGGGGTGTAGGATTCTCAAGCAAACATTACTCCTTCCTTGGGAATAGTGAATGGGGAAGGATGGAAGCTCCACTATGGTCAGAAGGGGAAGAGAGGGAGGTGAACTCTGATGTAGGACCGTAGCCTACCATGCATTCACAGTAGCACCTCAGCCAGACACATGCCACCCAGCCACTGAATGGAAAACATTTGCTAACTTGGCTTTGCCTTTCTTTAGTATTTCATATTATGTACTTGAAATCTCTCATTTCTTGGGGACTTTTTTTCCCCCCCCAGGGAACACTTAATTCATTATCCTTTATTGCTTAATGCCCACAGGACAATTTCTCAATGAAGGTTCACAATTCAAAGCTGGAACATTTTCTGACCCAGGTGGAGCTTACCAGCTTAATTTTCACCCATGTCAAGATGTTACAGCATCTTGAATCAACAGAAGAGTTAATGCAAAGTTAATGAGTAACAGGAAGCAATGAATTAAAGTTTTGATAATGCAATCTTTCAGGGTGATTTCACTTTATAATAAATTTGACATCCCAAAAGCAGAAGGAAATCTTGGAAAAATGTGCACCTAATGTAAGAGATTGACAAGCAGGGAGGACTCCCAGCACTGCCCAAGGAGGTTAGTAGCTTTAATGCTATTTGGGGAGTTCAGGTCTTGATTCCAAAGTGCTTAGTCATTGAATTGCTTTCTTAAATGTGGCTTATTCTGATAAAGCTTTGCATAAAAATGTTGATGTCTTCTCTCAAAAATTCAATTCTTTATAACACCCTCAGAACACATGTAGATGTAACTTAGTACCTTGAGAATCATATCATTTTAACAAAGTATAGCACATGGATCTTCTGACAGAGAGTGTGTTACCCTCTCTAAGAAACAAGATGCCAGACTGGACAGACATGACATCTGCTTTACTAAAGTGGTGTCTACAGGACCAACAAGAAATTCCTGTAAAGCCTTGTGGGCTCCACAAGGAGTGCAAATTGTTTTGCTTTCCTCTTTAAATCTAGTCTAATTTAACTTTCCAAACGGAAAAATCCAGAGCTTTGTCTTTTTAGCCTAACAAGGATTATCAACTGAAACATTACATTTTTGCCTTCCACTTTCTCCATCTCCCTACTTACCAGAGCTGCTAAGAGAAGAGAAAGCCTCCTCTTAACCAGTAAACAATAGCAAAAACACACATGACAAAAAAATGTGACAGATGACAGCTCTTTCCAGAGCAGTTGAAAGCTAGGGCCCACAGCACAATTCTGCTGAGCATGCAACATCACTGTAGTTACAGATTAGAGCAACAAATGTATTTATTTACGCAGTGATTATTGTTACACATTGGTAACTGCCATTTAACCTCTGGAAGAACAGCTTCAATCCAGCCATTAAATTCATTTTAATTAGATGTTTGTGAATGCTTTTTTTCTTTTGCTATTATATACTAATGACGTGCTCCATCTAGTCTCTGTGTAGCATTATTCCCTGCAGGAAATCCCTCACTGCTTTGCCTGCCCTGTTTTGGGGGGAGGGTATTAGTCTTGAAGCACAGAGCCTGATTTTTGTGCTGCCACAGGAAGACATCTCATTCCTCAGCCTGTCACTGCTCCTCACTCAGCACACAGGGGATCAGCATCACATACTCCAGGGAGATGACACACAGGAGGATGGAGCTCAGTTTGCTCTGCTCTCTCTGCTGGAGTCCTCAGTGTTTCTCTTTTCCTGCAGCTCTGTCCCCTAAGGATATTTCTTGTTTTCTAATAGGTTTGAACAAAGCTCCTGGGGGTTTATAGAATCATAGAATGTTAGGGTTTGGAAGGGACCTAGAAAGATCATCTAGTCCAACCCCCCTGCTAGAGCAGGATCACCTAGACATGTCAATAGAATCATAGAATGTTAGGGGTTTGAAGGGACCTAGAAAGAATTATAGCAATTTAAAGGATAGCATTGATTTCCAGAGGGTTTGGATTTTGCTTTCTGTAAAGCTACTGGCATGCTTAAGGTTAGAAGTATACCTGGTGTCTTCCCAGAGAAGGCACACACTGGAATTCACAGCAGTAACTATTCACAAGCAGCTTTTCCCCTCACCACCCTCCTCAAAAATCTCCCTCAGAGTTAAGAATGTAAGTCAGCTAGGCAATAGGATTTTTAGGTTGGCTGTTAGGCAGAAGTTGTTCCCCATGAGGGTGCTGAGCCACTGTGCCAGGTTGCCCAGAGAGGTGGTGGAAGTCCTATCCCTGGCAGTGTTGCAGGCCAGGCTGGCTGGGGCTGGGAGCAAGCTGCTCTAGTGCCATGTGTCCCTGCCCATGGCAGGGGAGTTGGAACTAGAGGAGCTTTAAAGGTCCCTTCCAACCCTGATAATTCTATGATTTTTAGGGGCTGTAGTCACAGTACCTCTGTACTGACAGAGGCTTCACAGAACACAACTGCCATTATTCCTGAGGATCACCACGTCCAACCCACTTCTGCAGACAACCATGCCATACAATGTTGTTCATGAAGTCATCTCTTTCCACATGACAATGAGATGCCCCTGCCCCCCAACTCACTACATCTATGGTGAAAACTTCCTTCTGTTCTCCAGAATTTATATTTAGTTAATGTCCATTTGCTTCTGTTCCTCAGACATGAAAAATCCATGTTTAAATGGTTAAGAAGGAGAACTTCATAACATTTCCTTGCCTAAATCACCTCTGGTCCTATGTAACTGTGCTGAGGGTCAGAGATAAACTAGTAGAATAAGATATCATAGAAGAAAGAGGTTAAAAAAAGTATTTTTATCTACAGTGTGCTTGCTGTTGGGTGGGTGGAAGAGTACAACACCAGCAAGGATGTATGGAGAAAAAGACTAAGCTATGAGTGGTTCCAGCTTCTTATCTGGGACTGGTTAAAGAAGATTTTGGAAGGAGCATCACAGCATCTGAATTGCTTAAGCTTTCCATAAACTTGACAAATAAAACTCCATCGAAATAAATTGAGAAATACTGTTTTCACATGCTTAAAACACTGATCTCTGGAGCAGAGGGACTATTAGTGGGGACAGGCATTTGTGTCAGCAGCTGCCAGAAAAGCCAGGGAGTGGGAGAAATGGTATTCTCAGCTGCTAATGGATGGGAGAGACTTCTCTTAGTTAATAGAAGAATGGAAGGGAGATCAACTCTTTGCTTGCAGAAACAAGCAATTACAGCCACAGCAATCATAACTTGCTGGAGAAAGCACAAGAAACAGTCCTACAACTCACCAGAGCTCAGAATTCCCACTGCATGAAAACAAACCCACAGAACACAATGTCACTGGGGAAGAGTTAATCCTCCCACTGAAACAATCCTGACATTTTACCATAGAAAGAGATCTGAATTGATGAAAAAACTCCAAACACATCATTGCCTAG
This sequence comes from Bucco capensis, assembly GCA_013396975.1. Lineage (NCBI taxonomy): Eukaryota > Metazoa > Chordata > Aves > Piciformes > Bucconidae > Bucco > Bucco capensis. The sequence goes on from VWZO01012598.1 coordinate 2,469,327, forward strand.
CACCTTGAGGAGGGTTTGCCAAAGTCACACCTTGGGGTTTTTCAGACCCCAAGTCTTGAAGCCAGGAGCAAGGAAATCTTGGGAACACCATCCAGACCCACTGAGACCTGTGGCCACTGCTCTAAGTGCTTCTGTCTGCTTTGAGATGTCCTCCAACAGCTGTCAATCCAGCAGCAGACTGCTGGGAAGGCAAGTAAATTGACAAGAAACTATTCTCATTAGAGAACTGTGAATAAAAAAAAACACCTATCAACTATCTTTTTTTCACTGCATACCTTTACTTTCTGGCTGAGGAGCAGTCCTCTGGAAAATCTACACAGGGCTCTGAGTAGGATTATTGTCCCTACTCTGATCCACTGAATCAGAAGTTCCTAAATTGATGAGCACTTCAGGCACATTCAAGGAGAAAGAGAAAGGATTTCAAACAAGCATTGCAAAAATGAGTTCCTGAGATGCTATTTCAAGTAAAAAGACATATCACTTGATTTTCCAGACCACTTATCCCACAGCTCCCACTGAGATGGCTAAGAAATTGTGGATGCTCAGCAATTCTAAAGAGCTGGATGCCTGATTTGGGAGCAGATGATGGTGCCAGCATGAACACAGTGGCTCTGCAGGAGCCATGTAATACTTGGGAGGTGGCAAAATGCTCACCTGCTCCCATTCAGGAGGCAGCCCTCATTCAACAAATATTCCTGGACTGGGCATTTCCTAGGGTTCCATTCACAGTAGACTTCTCTGAATCCAGCTGGGATAGTCTGCAGAAGAAGAGGTTGCATGACTTGCCCACTAGCCAGCTGTACCAATTTCTTTGGGACAAGGTGGTCCTCAAACCCTGCTGCCCAGTGTCTCTCCACACATGGCATGAAGAAACACAGGTTTGCATGCTGCTGCACACAGATGGATGAGGTTGAAGTCCTGTGTGTGACTTCAGCCCTAAGCATCACAAATACATTAGGAGCTACTGAGCTGTGAAGATGTTGGCCTTGACCTTCCACTTCCAAGAGGAATATTTCACAGGAGTCAACAGAAAGAACAGTTTCAGCCACTATGGATTTGGCACACTCTTTCCTTCCAAAAGGAGCTGACACAAAAGTTCCATGCTGGGGAAGGGAAAGACAAGGATTTTAGCTGATTCAGTTCCACAGGTGAAGAATCTGAGGTTCATCTTCTGTAAAAGCAGAAATTATGTTTTGGAAAGTTGAAAACCTAAAGAAGATAGGAGATGGACTGAAGCTTTTACCAGACTTTAAAGGATCTGTTACTTGTGAAAGGTATTTTTTTTGTCTCATACTTTTCAGTGTAGGAAGCCTGAAGGGCTGACTTGAATTTATTTGCAATTTCTAGCAATAATCTAATTGAGATGGCAGACAAAGTTGGGGGTTATTACTTTTCAGAGGAATTACAATGTAATTGTTATTATTTCCTTCCATAATTATTCTGATAGAGTTCACAAAGGATAGTTTTAATAAGCTTTGCTTATCTGGGAGATAACACTTGATCTAACATAATACAAACAGAATTCACCTTTCACTCAACACCAGAATATTTTCTGTAGATATTCACAATAACATTAGAATTTTGCTAAAGAGAAACCTGTTCCTCTATTGATTTTTTAGCTGGCTATTTTCACATATCAGCAGCACGAACTGGACAAGTTTGCTCTACTTTTACTTAAAAGCTTAGGCAAAAAACCCCCTATCACTTCTTTTGGAATATGTCAGCATATTCCCAGGTACTTCAAGAAGATTACAAGATAGACCTGCACAGATGCTGCTGTTTGTCAAGTCATTTATTGAATGATTTCACTGACTTTAGAGATGGTGCTAGCCAATGTTCTCATGTTGATTATCGAGTATTAACTTTGACAAATGTATTTTATAGACATGATTGCACCTTGGAAGCACAAGCTGCAACACTCAAGTGTACACTTGGTGTGAGAATCACAGGACATTAGCATAAAAGAAGTATGGAAGCAAGGCTGGAAACTCCAAGCTTGGAAAGCACTTAAGCATCACAAAGTTTAATTGTTAAGGCTTCAATTTAAAACTTTAGAGTTCAGCATCACTCTTTGCATTTTCTTTCATGCAGCTAGCATTTTCCTGACCAGGTTTGCAAAGAAGCCAATGGTTGAGCATGGATGTTTGTGATCACCCACCAAGCCATGCTAGCTGTAAACCATGGAGGGAGTTTCCTTCAAAACTGTCTTCCACTCTTTGGATGCCATTAGATGGATAAACTCAACTCTTGAAGCTTTTCACCTCTGTGGGTGGGCACTGTCCTCTGGAAAAAGTCCTAATGAAGGCTCTGTCAGATCTATAATACACAGCAGTATTTTCACAGGCTTAAATCATGGGAGTTCCCATGAGGTAGTGACCTATGTTTATAGAGCTGGGGATTATGAGCTATATATTTTATTATATGACTGCCTGCAAACCATATTGTACTGAGGACTCTGCATTGTCATGATTCACTGTGAGAATCACTGAGAAAAGTATGCAGACTTCTCTCCTTCAGGGTCAAGAGTACATTCCTCTGTGACCTTTCATTTTAACGTAAGGCAAGAAGGCAAAATACCAAAGGCTCTTTTTCCCTTGAGTGGAAATGAGTGCAGAGTTTATTAAACAGTAAATAAATCCACTATCTATCTAGCATCTTAAAACTGCAAACCACCTACAGAGAAGAGACAAGCATGAGCATTAAAATGTAGATACACACACAGAGAGTCTGCTACTCAAAAAGGGTGGTTTAATAAAGCTCTTTTCTTCTGGAGTATATTCTTTCTGTTGCCTGAATGACTGTGGTCTTTTTTACCTTAACTATCATACCCAGTGAATGAAGGCAGTGTAAATTATTCAAGTGTGTCTTGTTGTGAATCTTTAATGAAGAACTTCTGTGGCAAAAGAAAAGAAAAAGAAAAACCCTGGCCATGTAATTCTGTCCATCTGCAGAAGCCTGCCCTTATTCTATTAAAATACAGTAGATTCCATTAAAGAGAGAAACCATAACATGAACATCTCCTTTGCTTCTGGTCTGTACGTTTCTCAAATACTAAGGATAACTTGGAGGGGGAATTATTTTTACTGTCAGGTTTTTATTATGAGAAAGCTGAAGTGCATGATACATCCATAGAATGCTTGAAAAAGCTTAAATACTAGCTAATTTCTGAGAGTGAACAACAAGATCCCTTCCCTTGCAAGGATCACAGGTTTTCAATTCAACAAAATGAGCAGACATTGCAGCATCTCATTTCACAAGCAAGAACATTATCTACTGTGTCATCCACTGTAAGCATCTTCAGATAACTAGAGTTATGTTTTTATAGATTACACTTGAGTTAAAAGTACTTTTTTCAGTGAAGACATAATTGATATTGTGCTTTTAGAGCAATCCAGTGAATATAAATGCTTTGGAAATAAAAGATAGGGAGAGTTAAAAAAATTAATGTTTAATAACTAGATTTGATGAAATGTTTAGAAATATTTATTATTCAACAATGCTGGTTCAATTATTTAAGCTATGCAAAAACCCTGTTGCCTGGTCAGCCCCACAGTAGGGTGTCTGGAAGCCTTGAGCAGGACCAAGCACAGAATCACAAAATCACAAAGTTTGGAAGAGACCTCTAAGATCATCAAGTTCAACCATCAACATATCACCACCATGTCCCTAAGTAGAGCATCTGTATGTTTCACAAACCCCTCCAGGGATGGTGACTCCAGCACCTTTCAGCCTATTGCAAGACTTAACAACCCTTTCAGGAAAGAAATTCCTCATATCTAATCTAAACCTCCCCTGCTGCAACTTGAGGCTATTTCCTCTCATCTTCTCACTGTTAACCCTGGAGAAAAGACCTACCCCCATCTCACTCCAACCTCCTTCCAGGTAGATGTAGAGAGCAAACAGATCTCCCCTGAACCTCCTCCAGGCTAAAAAAATCCCCACTTTCCTCAGCCACTCCTCAGAACACTTGTGCTCTAGACCTTTCANAACCTCTTCCCACTACACAGGCAGAGATTGCCAAGCAGTCTCTCTGCCACTCCATCCTCTCCAGGCCAGTCACCTCCTAACACATTCATGTTCATGAGTCACTAGAAGAGGTGATGGTATCACCTCATCCTATATGACACTGAAATACAAGGAGTATGAAGCACTGCAGGGGTACTTGCTATGTCTGCAGGAGACAAGACAGGAGGCATTCACATGCAATACAAACTCCTCCTGAGCACAGTTTCAGAGACAGCTCTGGTGTCACACCAGGACAAGTGGTTTCTTTGTGCTTTGCAGCTTGGGGTTGAAGCTCTACCCATGCCTGGCACAAGTGTACACCTTGGAATGTCTACCTTAATCCTTCTCATGGTTACTTCCACTAGCAGGAAATGTAAGCTTGAATCCTGTAAGAAATGATGAATTTTTTATTGGGGAAGTTTAGGAAAGAAAAGGCTTGCCTGGAAATGTAAGTGCTCCCAACAAGGCTTCCAGAAATAGCAGCCCTCTTGTTTCCAACTTGGTAACTGAGGCAGTGATTTATGGTAACTCACTACATTTTCTTGAAAGATCTCCAAAATGAATCATCTCCTGCAGCACCAGACTGAGCTGAACTTTGTTCTCAGAGCCTTCAAAGGCAGCTGAAAGGTGGAGGGTGGTTTGGTGTTTTGGTTTTTAAAATGGGGCCTTAAGCTTCAGTACATATATCCTTCTATTAGGCATCCCAGTAAGGTGGCTTGGTCCTCAAAAAGGCTGAGCCTAGTGAATTTTAAACAGACAACATCTAAAGGGTGTTAGAAGTCTAACAAACATTCATATGCTTCAACAGAGCTTTATGCTTCTCTTTGTAAAATAATTGCTAAGACTTGAGATTTTTCTTCTCCTGGGGAAGTGGCCTAGTTGCCAGGCTAGAAAAAGTCATTTACTCTCTCTGCCTGGCCCAATTAATAATTATGTCAGTCAAAGTGGAACAGCTTGAGTGGAAGGACTTGAGAGTCCTTACACAGCCCAGGGTAACCCCAACTTATAAATTCATGTGGCCAATAAAAGTAATAACTGAACCCAGGTCTCCTGCACCCCAAGCAAATGCCCTGACTGCTAACTTGCTGGATAACAGAACCAACATTGCTGCCTTTTTTTGGTGCTGGGTCCAAACCACTAGATCCTTTGAGAAAAGGAAGACTGTGAAGCCTGGTGAAGATTAGATGCAAGAGATGTGTCTGTGTACCCCCAAAATTGCCCAAACACCACACATTTGCAAGTGCTGACACACAGCACTTAAGAGTACCTGTCAGTTTGGATTTCAGCAGCTCAGTGGCAGTCAGGCACCCAAGTTCCCTCTCTGATCTAGCCTCTGATCTGGGGCTTGATCTTGACTCAAGGTCTAGAGTGACAGAAAAGAGAAGAGAAAATGAATTCATTTTGCTGCATACCTTGTCTTCTAGCTGCCATTCAGCTAGAATGTCAGGTGTTTTATATGCAGGATGTTACAAAGAGAATTGTTTTGTGTTTTCCTTATGTCTAAAAAAGATTATCTTTAAGCCCAAGATGCCATTAACCTTTCCTTGGCCACAAGGTCACATTGCTCTTCACCTTCAGATCTTGTCCAGTACCTACCACCAAAGCTTTGTTCCAAAATAGGGACTGAAACTGGAAGTGGAGCCAATCTCAATACACTACCTAGCTCAATCCATGTCTGAGAACTACACAACTCTGTGTAACAGAATGTCTAGGCAGTTTCCAATAGCTATATCCAAAATGCTATAAAAGGCAGACACAGACTTATACAACCTTCTCCATAATTATGAACTTTATGGATCTTTAGAGCAGTTTTATATAATGGTTTAGTAAAGAACTGAATCAATAGAGAGTTTTTACGAGACTCCTAAGGCCTGCATGTATTAAAGCAGTAAATATTTCATTTTCTTTATAAATGGTAACAGGAATAAAATGCAGCAAGATGCAGTAAGACTCAACTCTATAGTACTTGGTTGGAAACACAGACTGGTCTGCTGGGTTTGGGGAAGCCAGGACAGTCAGGGGAACAGCAGAACCAGAAATGAAGATGATTCCTTCAAACATGACTCTCCCAAAAGAAATCCTCATCACACTTTGTCTCACTGCCTCCTGTGACCAAATCCCACTACTATCACTAAAACACCAACCACTTTTCCCTTAACCAAGCCAACTCCTCCTGCTCCTGAGCTCCTCCCTGCCCAAGGGGAGCTGTGAAAACTCAGGTAGGAAGAAGAAAAGCAGCTATCATTGGAACTGCTTCCTTGGCTGGTCAACTACAAAGGCAGTTTCAGCCCATGAGTTATTCTGAGTATGAAAGGATAAGCCTCAGAAATCATCCTCCCTGTATCTATAGCCTAGCAGGAATATTTTCCCCATATTTTCTAGACATGCTCAGAGAAAGAACTTAGGCTGGTGCTAGCATCCTGTCACTCAAGAATAATTATATCAGATTTATTACATCTAAGTGCTTCAGCAAATATTTAAAGAATCTGATTGCAGCATATAGGGATCTCAGATTAAAAAAGAAATAAATTACCTTACATTAGCATATAATATTATTTACCCAACCTAATTAAATCAAGCCAGCTAATCACTGAATCAACTCAATTTTTATTACAATGACAAGCTTAAGGAGTGCAGGTGACATTTGGCTAGAAATGTTGAAAGTAATAATAATAATAAGGATTGGTTGGTCGAGCTAAAATGAAGTACTATTAAAACACAGGAAAAATCCTTGTCATTAATCTTAGACAAAAGTCAAGTTTGCACTGTGGGAGGGGAAAGTACTCACTCAGTTGTGAAAAGACAAGCAGAGCTCAGGAAACATTCACCACTTCACCCTCTACAAACACTAAATAAACATCAGAGTGCCCTTAACCACTTCACAGGTAGGAAACCACCAATGCACAGAGAATGCCTCTTCCAAAACATCTAAGGACTCACACAAAGCCTCATCTTTTGATCTTTTATTTGACACTTCACAGGGACACCTTCATTTGAGTGCTTGCAGCTACTTAATTGTTCCCTAGCAAGGTGTTAGGATACTCAAAGGTGATTATTACATTAAAAAAGTGATTAGTCAGAATCAAATTACTGCCAAAAGAAAGACCCAGAAGGGATGTATAGCAGAGCCATAGGTAGGGAAGAATGATCAGAGGAATCACATCTGAAAGAAGATGGACCACTCTCAGCATCAGCAGCAAAAAAAAAAGGAGACTTTTCCACATGAAACAGTGCCACTGTATGGCTCTACTCATAGTTTGTTTGCTTTCTGCACCTCTGTGTATCTGATAACCTCTGGATGCTGCTCTGCTTGCACAGACACCCCTTCCTCAGGAGAAAAGCCCAGCAATGCCTGTAGCTGCACACAGCAGTAAAATACACCCAAGCAATCAGAGCTTCTCCTCACCCCTCCAGGCAGCTGAGCCAGAGCTTTCCCCAGGGGAAAGCTGAACTTCTGCACTTTTACCATCCCTTTCAAGAGGTAACTTCTGATAAAAACTTCCTTCAATCAAAGGCATTCACTGGCAGTACTAAAACTGTTGCTTTTCAGCAACTGATTACAAGGAAGGGAAGCTTTTTCTCAGGTTAGCAGGCATCCTATTGCCAACTGTAGTGTCCCAATCTCTCCACTTGCAAATGGAAAGCAATTCAGTTTTTATTGCTGACCACATAAAAGCATTAAAATTAAACTTTTAGAATATTTTATTTTATGGTTACTAATAAAATGAATTAAGCTTTTTTTAAGGTCTGAATGTTCTTTCTGAATACACTTGCTTTTCCCCCCACTTTTGATATCAGCATCTTTTTCTTCTGTTAACATCTTTATAACACTTATATTTGTCTATCTTCTGCCAGTTAATAGGCTTAGAAATAAGGTCATTCCATCAACAGCAATGGAAGAAGTGGTACAGAGGGAAGTAAGAGCAAACATTCACTACAATTAATCACAGTTTTATGTCATCTACTGGTCATTTGCATGTTAGCACCCCTGTGCTGATCCACTGGGACTGTTAATGCCTTGCAATTGTCAGCCTGAGAACCATCCTCTCTCACACACAGGCAAAAGCCTTGTATTTTTAGCCTAGATGTGTTGATCCAGGTGGCATCCCTTAAAATTCCATTTTACTGGGAGCCCATCCAAGAGGAGATGGAAACCTTCTTGGCCAACTGCACTGCAAGAAATGGGCCAGGAGTGAGAAAGCATGGCTGAGCAGCAGTGAACAGCAGATAGTGGAACTCCTGTGAGACCATCATGCAAAAGGTAGGAGGGTGGGAAGAGCTAGAGTCTTGTCAGGACAGCAAAAGGCTCTACAGCAGCTATAGAAGGGAAAACTTGCTTTGTTTTTATTTGTGATCTATGTTCTTGGTTATAATGCCAAGCATCCCCCCAGTTATTATGCAAACAGTGGATTGTCTGAACAGAAGAACTGGGGGATAGCTACATTCCAGCTACTTAACACTTGCAGTTTAGGTTCACCTTTCCTGGCTCATCCTTGCCAGCACTTTCCATATTTTGTGTTCTAAGTATACAGTATACAGTTTCTGTTCCTTTATTCTTAATCACCTTTACTGTGTGATTTTCTCAGGTACTTATCCACCTTTTCATCTCCTTGCTTTGCCTGATTACCTGTCCCTTTCCTTCAGATGGTTCTTTTATTCCCTTCTTGCTTTTCAGGCTCATTAGCATTGCATTATTATTCTTAACAGCAGCACATTTATGTTTATTATGCAGTGTTTGCAAATAAATAGAGGACTGAACTTCTAGCTGTGTTCACCTACAGCTAAAAGGAGCAAATGAAATACAGGTTGAATTCTCATTTCATTTACTTGTTTGTTTTTGGAAGGAAGAATTTTTAATGCCTTTAAAGACCTCTGCTTTGCCTTCAGCACTTTTTATAGCTTTGGCATTTCAAGGAATGTTGGCAATATTTATCAAATTGTATCACTGGAGTACCAAAAGATGTATTTATATTGAATCCAATTTTCTTCTTTTAGTGCTCTTCTCCTTAAAATATTTGTAGTTAAATCATAACTGAAATGATCCTGACTGAAGTGTGACACACTGCCCTGGGAAGCACTTCTTGCTAGTCCATGTTTGGCTCTATAACCTTCATAAAAGGATAAACTTACCCACTTGGTGTTTTACTGCTGTTAGCAGTTCTGGTAACTTCTTCCACTAGGGAAGGTCCCAGCTGCCCAGGTCTTTGTGAATCACTCACTCCATGACTCCATTTCTCTTTCTCCACTGGTCTCTCAGTAAAGCCATCAGCTGTGACTTGTGTCCCTTGGCTGCTCTCACCCCTCAACTGCCATACCTCACCATAATGTGAGCTCTGCTGAGAGCCCAAGTCTTCAGATCCCTTCTATTGCTTAGCTTCCTATGAAAAGCTCCACTTGCTTAACACTAAACACTATTCATGAAGTGACCTCAACATCTCAGTATTAACCCAAAGGTGATTTATGTGTTTTTCTCCCTTTGCCAGCACTAGGAAAGTGTTTGAATTCTAATGGGAATCCTGGGCCTTACTCATTGAAAGACAGAAGCATGGAAACATTTTGGTTATGTGAGACCTTCCAGATCATTGAGTCAACCAATCAACCAATGCTGCCAGGTCACCACTAAACCATGCCTCTAAGCACCATATCTACACATCACAAACTCCTCTAGGGATGGTGAATCCACCACTTCCCTGAGCAACCTATTCCAGGGCTCCATAACCCTTTCAGTGAAGACATTTTCCCTAATATCCAGCCTGAACCTTCCCTGCCACAACCCAAGATTGTTTCCTCTTGTTCTATCCGTTCTATGGGAGAAGAGACCAAGCTCCATCTCACTCCAACCTCCTTTCAGGGAGTTGTAGAGAGCAAGAAGGTCTTCCCTGAGCCTCCTCTTCTCCAGGCAGAAGACATGTGCTCTAGACCCTTCCCCAGCTTTGTTGTTCTTCTCTGCACACACTCCAGCACCACAATGTCCTTCTTGTAAGAAGGGGCCCAAAACTCAACCCAGTATTTGAGGTGTGACCTCACAAGTGCCCAGTAAAGGAAGACAATCACTGCCCTAGTCCTGCTGGTCACCCTGTGACTTCCAGGAGCCAGCTGCACTGTGAGATATCTGGTTTTATGCTGGCTGGTGGCTACTGCATGGCCTTCCTCACCCAAAACAAGCTCAGGCTGCAACTGGGTTCACACAACCAGCATGCACCCAGCTGCCAAAGCAGCAGGAGCTGCTAGCTCATAGGATTGCATCTGACTGGGCATCGGATGAAGTCCTAGAGTGGCAATTACTGCTTGTTTTTCTCCTAAGAGGCACCACTGAGCTCAGAGCTGCTCCTTCCATCATTTCTTATTTTTCCCTTGTTTTATTCCTTATGTCAGAGACATTAGCAGGCAGTGAATGCATTAAATCATATGGGAAGCAAAGCACTTACACATCAATCTTTTCCCTGAGAAGCTCCAGTTGTGTTTTATTAACAGCAACATTTCAGCTTCATAAATACTTAACCAAGTGACTGCCTATAGCAGAAAGTCACTTCAGAAGCTAACTGGTGCTGTGGTCAAACCACCAAGCTGCTTAGGATTTGCTTGCAGCATCACATTACAATGAACACAGCCAACAAACTGGTTATTAAAGTATTGGAAACAACTCCTCAACACCAGTGATTGTTTAGTTAGTGCCAGTCAGTTGCATTACCTCTGGAATGAAGCAGACCACAAGTCTATTGAACTACTACAAGAAAAGGCAAGGTAATAAATACTTCCTATGAAGGTAAAACTAGAGACTGCAGATTCTGGGGTAAAGTGTCAGGGAAAATTAATTTGTATCCAGTTATTTCCATAAGAGAAACAGAAACCTAAAGTTATCCTTCTGGCTTGTACTGGTAGAGCAGTCTACAGAGGAAGCTGCTGATCACAGAGAGGTCTGAGCGGTATCTGGAGGCTCTGGCAGTGTCAACTGGAGCAGCACAATGTGGCTACTCCTCCAGAAGAAGGCAAGGCAATGATGTCTGTTCAGCTTTTCTGAAACTGGGTAACACAGAAGAAAAACTGCAAGATTATAGTAGATAGAGAGCTTGCACAACTCTGATACCAAAGAAGAAAAATAACAAGCCAGTATCTAGATAAGAAAACATCCAGATAAGAAGCCTTCCAGTCAGGAACTGATTCAGCCAGCCAGTGAGGAGTCTCTCTCATTCAAGATAATTTGTCATATGTGTTAGCTCTGTAGGATGCTGAGACACATTGACACAAACTGCACATGATTTTCTCTAAAAAACCCTTTGCCATGGATGCATTCCCATACCTAACAGAAGGGCACTAACACCTAAACTGGAGATAGTCTATTTTCCTTTATCTCTTCTATTCCTTATGATTATTAATAGTAGTAAACTGAGCTGCACTGTCCATCTTGGCTTGCCCATAGGACAAAGCCTGACTGATAGCCTGAGAGGCCAAAGATGTGTGGCAGAAGTTAGAGAGCCTTGTGCTTCAGCAATCCTGGGTTTTACACAACAGTCCCCAAATAACCTTCATGCCTGCTACAGCAGATGTCCCCAGGTTCACTCCAAAGGCTTGATCACACTCAGGTTCAGAGCCTACAGCAGCCTGGCCATACTGAAACCACTATCCACAAAAAGCAGGAGAAAAGAATAAATAGCAGATACTGACCTACTGGGCCTGGGGCTTCCAGAAAGAATGATCTGTTGGTCTCACTGTGGGAGAGGTGAACTCCAGAAGCTGTGAATCATCATCCAGGGCCTTAGGTGTGACTGCTAGGGAGATTTTGCTATTTCTATTATTGCTTTTCCCTGCTACACTACAGAATGAGTCACAATTCATGGTTAAAACAAGTGGTGAGTCATACAAAGCATCATTCTCCCAAACCTATAAAACTTAATGTATTTCATTTTCCTTTTCAGAGACTGTTGCTGATCATCCACTGCTGTTACAAGGTATGTAAGTCAGCAGTTTGCCAGGGTTCTTTCAAATATTGATCCAAAAATATACTTATGCTGAATCAAACAATGGAAAAAAAAAACAAACCACCAGAGCAGGCAATGCAAAGACCTCAGCACTGAAATGGGATTTGGAAAGAAGCAGAAGCTGCAGAGGAGAAAAGGCATGTCAGGTCCAAGGTTGGCAGGCTGCAGTAAGCATTCTCAAAGGGTTGCCTCCAACAGGCAGTCTTTAGGAGCACTGGATTCCACCTCCAGACAGAACAGAGATTTAACAAATGAAAGCTATTAGAAAATAGAAAGTGGCACTGAAAGACTCTCCTGAAGGAAAAACACATGCGTGGTTGACTGAGGGAAAATTTAGTTGGTGATTATGGCAGACAGCATGCTGAGTACATATAGATATTGAAATGATAAAAGAGCATGGGGGAGAATAATCCATTTACTGTTTGGCTTCCATGTTTTTCCATTCCCTTCTCACATATCTCAACTGATGAATTCCTTCCTCATTTTTCAAGCCTAGCTAATGTCTCACTGTGGAGTTACCCATGGAAGAATTGAATGTATGGGCACTAAGCAGCAAGCATAGAATTATTTGCACTGGGAAAACTTGTGCAAGGGCAGGATGGCTCCCTGCCCACTGCTGGATAACACACACCAGCAAGCATTCAGTAGACTTATGGAGAAAGATTGCTGGGAGCTCAACTTGCTGCAAGGGCAACAGCTTAGTGATGCTTTCTTATTTTTACTGTTCAAATGGAAACCAATGGCTGGGAGTTGGTACATCTACAGGTCCATGGAACCTGATGGAATATGTTCTCAAGCACTGAGGGAGTTAGTCAATGTCATTGCAAGCCACTCTTAATTTTCTTTGAAAGGTCATAGTGATCAGGGGAGTTTTCTGAGGACTGGAAGAAAGCAAATCTTCCTCTTATCTTAAAGAAGGGTGAGGAGGAACATCCAGGGATCTACTACAGGCCAGTCAGCCTCACCTGGACTTCTGGGAAGAAGCAAGTCCAGAGAAGGACCACAATGATGAGTAAGGGACTGGAACAGTTCTCCTGTGAGGAAAGGCTGAGAGAACTGGGATTGTTCATCCTGGAGAAGAGATTATTCAGAGGGAAAAGTATCAAGAAAAGGAGGCAGATGCTTCTCAGTGGTGCCCAGTGAAAGGACAAGCAGCAATGAAGAGATGAAACTGTTAAACAGAAGAAAACCTCAAACACTCATTGTGAGGACAGTCAAATCCTGGAACAACTTGCTTAGAGATGTTATGGAATCTCTATCCTCTAAAACACTGAGGACCCAGCTATGCATTGTTCTGAACAACCCACTGTACAGAAGTCCCTTCCAACCAACAGGATTCTGATTGTGTAGGAGTCTGGGTTTGTGTCAAACCTGGACACCTCAGCCTAGACTACATTCTCCTGGGTTTATTCTTTCTAGAAGACTTTCTGAATACTTGCAATTTCTCTTCAAATCTATCATGATCTTCAGACCTGAAGACCTTAGCTTTGAAATGTCTGCATTGCAGACTACCACACTAAATATTTCCTCCTTTATCCCAGACTTTTTTTTCATGACCATAGTGTATGTATAACTGCAACAAAGTTAGATGTGACCTATTGTGGCCTGTTCCTTCCCCACCTTGTTTATTACCTCCTCCTCTAGACTTGTGTGATGCTGTGATTCTTGCCAACCACCTCCTAGAGTAAAACAACTGAAAATCCCAGACTTCTAAAGATTTAAGAGGTCTTTATATATCATAAAGTTCTATAATGACAGGTTGATAATCATTTTTCCTTTTAAATTTGTACTGTAATCTAATCCTCCAGCCAGCACTGGGAACCCCAGCTATATTCTTTCCTTGACTTCATATCAAATTCATTAATTCCCATTACTTTAAACTACTGGGCTGTTGGAAATTAGCATAACTCCACTGAAATCAGAGGAATGATACCAACTGGCTTTAGAAGATGATCCAACTATTATTCCCAGCACAATAGAATTTTAGATGAAGATCTGAGCATGCAGAGCTTTGGTGACAGCCAAAAGCAATCTCATTAAAAGCAATCCTGACTCCACTCCAAAGTATATAACTTTATTTCAATGACTCCTCAAGAACCCAAGGGCTTACAGGACTACCTGACCACTCAGTAGTTTCAAATAATTTAAATATAAGCCTCATGAGCTTCCCTTGGCCTTTAATAATATTAAAATTGGAGGTATAGGCTACAGCATCTGACCCCATCACAAAATCTTTACATAAACTGATCAGCCTCTCTCTTCTTTACAGTTTCTTGTATTACTCTGCTATGCCACTGCTACTTCGAGATTTTTCTTCTAAATTCTGGCCATCAGTCATCAGATTCTGCCTAATTTTTTTTATGGAACTGGTTCTGCACCCAGCCTCTGCTGTTACCACTCAGTGTACACTTAGACTAACTCTGCTTAGCCTCCATTTATAAGACAGGTTTTCCACTCCTCCAGTATCCTAACAGTCCTTTTCTGTACCTTACCCAGTGTGAATTAATCCTTTCTGAACATGAATGACTAGAACTATTCACTCTGTTCAAGATGAAGCTAACTCAGGACCTTGTGCATGGCCTTATCTCTAGTGGAAAAACATTGCCTGACATTTCAGGTTCACCTTCATCTTGCTCATAGTGACAGCCATCTTCTGATCAACAGCTGTATTTATGCCTTGTTTCTCCTTTATCTTTTGCCAATGTAGAGCTCTAAAAGTATATAAGAAAATATCATTATTAGTCCCTAGCAGCATAGACTTGGCATGTGTGCTGGGGAATTTCTGCTCTAAGTTCAGTCTTTAGAGTTCTTTTGTGCTTCCTATATATTTTGATCTTCTAAATTTTGGATCAATTTAATGTTTACTATCTTTCACCTACCCATGCCATTAATAAAAGTTAAATAAGATCAGTCTATCTGTACATCTTCTCTAACCTTTACTCCCCCCCCTCAGCATAACCTGCTGGTGTCTCACATTCATCCCTTGCCCATAGCTTTACTACCTTGACTATTCAGCTCCCACCTGGCAAGGTGAGGCACAAAATCCATGTGTGCAACCCAGGAATGGAAAAGGACTGCCAGAGATAACAGAATGAAGGAAAGGCTCCTTTCATGTCTCAGTCCTTATTACCTTTTGAGTGCTTTATGGATATCTGAAGAGGCAAATATCTGACCATTCATTTTTGGAAATTAAGTAGATGATAAAATTGGTTTTGTATCAGCTCAACAGCTTCCCTTTTAACTAGATTTATGGCAGGAATGCTTTTTGCTCACACATCTCCAGCTGAAGACTGAAACCACCAAGCACATGACTGGGAGATGTGGCTTCCAGTGCCATTTGATTTCTTTTCCATCTATGTCCATCCCTGCAAAATGGCAGCAGAGAGTGTTATCTTCTTTGTTCACTGTTTCCAGAGTGATGAATGCTAAGTGTTCTGTAGAAAGGACTATTTTAAGTGCCTGCTTTTGCCATTTGATCTGTGGAAAACCATTTCCTCTCCATGTAGACCTTGCCTCCCTTACAGCCACTGCTCAGTTATGGCTGCAACATGCCACAACCTGGAGACAACAGAAAGACAAATTGTGTGTTCCAATCACTACCTCTACAGGAGCAGAGCTTGAGACCAGAAGATAAACAGGATGGGAATGAAGTGCTGTGTTGGCTCTGCCATACTTACCCATTTCTCTTACAGAGTACACCTGGAGCAACCTGGTGGCAAGGGAAGGAGGAAAAAGTCTCTCCTTGCTAGCAAGTTCCTCTCACCTATCCATGAAACTCCAATTCTGGATTCTGTTAGATCAGGAGTAACAGAAAACCATGACTTAGCAAGCTTCTTAGAGGAGTGGCAGCAGACTGAACACATGTATGAGTTTGTTATAAAGACCTGAACCTGCAGAAACATCTTTCAGATGTTTGTAAATTATTATTGGGTTTTTTTTTAGCCTCTCCCTAATAAACCTTTCAAAAGATGTGAATCAATCTGCTAATAACATTTGCTCCAGTGCATTGTGCTTCTCTATCAGCATGTTATCAGCTTCTTTAATAAGCACTCTCATTAAATTAGTCTGTGAACACTTAGAGGTGAATTATGCAAGAGAGTATGATGTCTTTATAGATGTTTTTCTGACCAAATCACTTGGCTGGACAGGGGAACATTCAAGACCTAGAGGCACTGAGCTCAGAGGTTCACCAGGCTGGACTCTTGGAGCAGCAGTGAGTAAGCTGAGCCAACTGGCAAGCCCTTCTGGAAAGTGCAGAAGAGAGGTACCAGTCAGCATCTCTGAAACACAGCCCTCTGGCATGCCAAATCCTGGGACACTATGGAAGGACATGGCCTTAGGAAGTGTGCTTCTTGAAAACCTTCATTCCCTCTCACACACAGAGTTCTGAATCATTTAGTAACAACCACAAAAGAAAGTAACCCCTGGGCAAACACCCACCTGCTGGTTCTGAGATGGATGAAAATGGAGTACCTTGGATATTAAGATCTTTTGTTCCATGAAATAGAGTGCTGCTTGTAGTTAAACAATCCACACCTGGCAAGAGCTCATTCCCATTGTTCCCAGTGCTTCAGAGGTTTCTCAGAGCAGAGGAAAAACTGCACTGCTAAGGTTTCATTCCATCTCCCTCTGATGCCTGTTGTGAAGGACTAAAAGTCAAATAGACCCCTACTGGGTTTAAAAATGATAAATTATTATAATCCTCCTACTGGTGGGCAGAATGGTTAGCAAGAGTATAAAGGAAAGGCTGGCACTTCAGCACAGCAAGGCACAGTGAACTGAAGAGGGATGGAGGGTTGTGGACACACAGTTACATAGGAAAACATGCCATGATTGATGGGCATGCTGGGAAGAAAGATATGAAAAATCCACATGCCTCCTGGAAGAAATGATGCTGGTGAAGGACTTCAAGAGAGCAATGCATGTTTCTCTTGATCAGCAAAATCTGCTAAGCGAGAGGAAGAAAGTATAAAGGAAGGAAAGCAGCCAGCAGGTTAGTTACAAACAGGGCTTGCATCATGTGAGCACAATTTCTTCTTAATAGTTCTTATTTCACTGCTTTTCTGTTCCTGACACACGACAGACATGTTTTGTCTTCGTGTGACATTTCTCTCATGCCAGAGTATTCTCTCAGCTCCATGTGCTCAGTGAATCACTAACATTTTGGGGGCAGAGATTTAGTCACAGTAATTGGAAATGAAATGATTCCCCACTTTTCTCTGGGAGAGGTGGGGGTCTCACATCCACCCTTGCACAACCTCTAACCATTCTTGATCTGAAGAGCATGCCTTCTGCCAGAGAGCACTTGTGCTCCAAAACTTGGCACTTTTCCTAAATCCATGCTGGAGCTTGTACTCAAGAAGCAGATATTCCTCAACTCCTAGCCTGCTTGCTTAGCACAGGAAAACCACAGGGTCATTTGGCCTGATCCTGAAGAGATGCTTCCCTCTCAAGCCCAAAGGAGAAGCCTGGAAAGGGACAGAGCTGGCAACACCAAGCCTCCTAGGTCCAGTTGCTGCTAAGGCTGCAGTATCAGCTTCAGGTGTGTTTCCAATGGAAAAAGGACTTGAATGGCCCATGCTATGGAGGCTTCTGAAAGATGCTTCTTCAAAATGAACCTGTGCAAGAAGCTACTGAAACTTTGCTACTATTTCTACTCCTGAACTGAGGCAGATTTAGAAAGCATTTGTATGCTGTCAAGCAGTTGCCAAGATCCATGCTCAGAAGAGTTTCTTTGCATGGGCTGAAAAGTTACTTGCTCCATTTAGATGGAAGTTTAGCCTCTAGAGAAGTGGATGGCAGCAAGACAAGTCTCCCAGGAAACTACTGTGCTGGTAACCTCATTTTGTTTTTTTTCCAAGGTAGGAGGATTTTGCAAGCCTGTCAGAAATGACCTGTGCTTAGGACCTGACTTCCAGAGGGTTTGTGTTTTGAAGCCTGTTACTCTCAGCTGAGTGTGTCTGACACTGATGCTTTAGAGCTATTAGCAGAGCTTATCAGCATCTATTTTAGTATTTTCCCTTTTGCTGAGCATGGCTCCTACCTCACTTTTCACATGAGTGTCTGCTCCAAACCTATCAGAAGGTTAAGAAACATGTTAGCTGGCTCTGATGCACTAGATGGCCCCAGCTTATTTGAAAGCTGACATTTCTCTGTGCCACCTCCCTCTGCCTCTGGTAATAGATCAAATCAACCCAACCTATTTCTAGTTCTGCTGTTCATTGTACCCAGGAGGAAGCAGGCTAGTTGTTTCTTCTTGCTCATGCCAAGGATTTGGCCACCAGACTTCTCAAACACACTATCATCAATTGCCATGCAGAGTTCTCCTTAGTGAATGCAACCCATGTTTTATCTTTTACCCTCTTAAGATTATTGGCCAAGTAAAAGCAGGGCAGTAATCTTTTAAAACATTGGTATGTTTTGATGCAGAAAATATATGTAATTTGGAAAATTGATACTGACAAGAAAAGTTGAGAAATCTGTTTAGTTTCCAAATGTTACAAGTTAGTGAGGCAACAAATAATTCAAGTGGCCTGGGCAGTTTCCTCTTTGCTCCTCCTTCTCAAATGTCAGCTCTGTTTAGCAGCCATTCCCTTGACACAGAATACTGTGAATCCAGCATCAATAATGCAGCCCCAGCTCTGTGCAGATCAGGCAAACAGAGAGCAAATACCTTGCAGAGACAGAGGAGACAACTGCTCAGTTTCAGCAGAGAAGAGACACTAACCAGTGCCTTACATATAAGAGTCTTAGCTAAAGGTTTGCTATCAGCTCAGCCCAGAACATCTAAAACCATTAAGCACCAGTCCTGGCAGGCAATGGGAAATCAGCTAGACAAAGTCTAATGTGATGAAAGGATTTAGTCTGTGTTATGTCTTCATTTTTTTTCCCCCCCTGTATGGACTTTAATTCTAGAAGTAGTTAAAATCCAGAGAAATAGGAGACATCCCTCTGATGGAATAATGAAGTCAAATGAGGCTAGCACATGCATCAAAACCACACATGTAATGGTAACAGGATGCAGTTCTAATGACTGCCTCAGTGTGCTCTGTAAGAGAGTTAAGTAAAAGCAGGGACACTGATGTTTCTAATTCATCTCACCAGTGGATCCAGAAAGGGTTCTTAAAAAGCAAAAAGCCCAGTTAGTGGCCTGCTGAATTTTAGTATTGCCTTTGCAAGCACCATCCCCTTAGGGACTAAACCCAAAGACATTGTACACTGACTGGAAAAACTCAGGATTTCTTTCCTATGGGAAATTCTGATGTTTGTGAAAGGCTTTGTTCTGAATTAAAACAACCAGAAGAAACTTAGAAATATCCAGAACTAAAGGCATTGTGGAAGAAGGGAAGAAAAAGAATAAAGAAGCCAAAGTACTTCTGTTTTCTGAATGAAACAGAACAGTTGATTGCTCCCAGCTCTGAAGGACTTTCTGCATGTTTTCTTCCTCAGAGACTTCACAAGAAGTCCTTGAGAGTCATCAGTGGGACTCTACATAAAGGACAAAACCTTGAACAAGGGCCTTTGAGGCTCTCTGCCAAGGAGACTACATGGGACATCTCACATTGAAGCTGAAAGCCCCAGAGCTTCCCATTTCTAGACCCCATAAGGCCTGAGATTCCCAAACCTCTCACCAGCCCACACACAGAAGCTATGCTTAAACTGTGTCCCCTTCCTTCAGCTCCCCAGCATCAACATGGTAGCAAGAAATCAGCCTGCTCTCTATTGGAAACTCCTGAGCATCTCAGCAGTATGTTGTCAAACAGCCAGGTTCCCTCAAACATTTTGGGTTTGACATAACTGACATTTTCCAACAAACTCCTCCTAGGGGAGGGGAAAAAAAAAAGCATTCTTGGAAAGTTCCCATCTAACTGTACTTGTGATCTACACCTACAGAAATAGCACTGCATTTAAAGCCCTTTCAAGCTTAATTTCTATGAACCCTGCAGCAAAAAAAGAGTACAACCACATGTGATGAATGCCTAATAGTAGGCAATAGCCTCCTGTGAAAAGGCATCTCAGGGAGTACTGTGCATCTACATACCATTGGTGGCTCACAATCTGTCCATGTCTGGCTCTTAGTCACTGAAATAACACCTTGGTATTTCATTTTGGTGGCTGCTAATTAGAGCACACTACCTTCCTCTGGGGGAACATATTCTCCTGCACAGCTTGACATGACAGTGCACACAGATTGCCCAGACAAATGCAAGCTTTTTCTTCCCCCCCCCCCTTTTTTTTGGTGTGATAATTGATCTGAACTTGCCTGAATTCATTTCCCTCAAGAAGCTTCAGTTTAAATGAATGAATCTCCTGGCTGCAGAAGAGCTGAGTATTAAAAGGATTATACTAGCCACCAGAGACCCAGTTCCCCTACATCCATAATCACTTTTACAGTTTCCTCCTGCTCTTCAAAACACCATGTCTCCTCACCAAATGTCAGCAAGTTATGGAGTTCTGCTGAGCTTAAGAGTTAGACATGCAGTGACATATTTTGCTCAGGCAGACTGCATACCAAGAAGTACTGCTAAGGTTAATGACCTAATGATTAACAGCAGAAGACATCTTTGCAGGCAGATGAGGTTCACTAACAGAACTACTAAAGTGATGATGAACTTTGCTCTCTTGCAGCTCTATACATCACTGCACCCTGGGAAGGTGCAGACTCCTCCTAGAATCACCACTGATCCTTTAGCAGTGATGTTTTGAAGCCTAATGATGGCTAGACAGCCTTTTGTCTTTTTCAAGAGGTGGAATCACTATCTTAGTAGCACTAAAATGATTTCTGAAAGTGTAAGATGGAACAAGCAATTATATCCACTGGAAAAAAAAAGGTCATGAAACAGTAATTGCTCCAGGTCAGCAGTACAGTAGATTTTGCCAGCATTTGAGGAGATGATAGCAATGGATTAAAGTGAAGTCACCAGCAGCAGGTACAGCATCTTTAGCTCTCATCATGGCAGCTGCAGAGTCAGAACTATGCCCTTTGCAATGGGTGTGCATCCCTGCTTGATTGAGCCCTTGGGGAGCAGATGAGTCTTGTAGATCTCCCTACCTCATGGCCCCTGCTCTTTAATCCTCCCCCACATCTGCTAGTAACTTACTCAAGCACAAGTTCCCTCATTCAGCAGGATCCCACTCTCTAGATCTCACAGAATACTTTAGGAGATCATGTTCTCCAGCTCCCTGGTTGCTCAGGGCTTTCTCCAGTTCATTATTGAATGTCTCAAGCCTCTCAACAGCCCACATACAGTTCTGCCACTTGAACTGTGGGAAGCCTTGAGTCCCTTAAAGAAGCAAGAAAGCAGGTGTTCACTTCCCATTCACATGCAGGTAAGCTCCTTCAGTTCAGAGAGGTCTCCTGCAGAAGGAGAAACTTAAGTCTGAAGATTTTATAGTCAAAACAATAACTGGAGTGGGACACTCTGGAAGGACAAGATCCCAAGTCCCTTGCCAGAAGCTAGGCACAGAATCAAGATAAGGATTTTATCACACTTTACTGCTTAAGCCACCTGTGAGGCAGACAGTTTGTGTTGGGCTACACCAGAGACAGAAAGCTAGACCAGTCAATTGATGTTGCACAAGAAAGGAGAGACTGCAAATAACTACCTAGTCACTGCTTTAAATATATACATTAGATGGTATTTTATAGAGCAGGAAAAGAAAGTGTTTCCTCACTGGAATTAAAGCAGCAATCAAATCAGGGAGCAGGATTTACAGGCACTCTTATACCAACTCTCCCTGTTAGTATGCCAGAAATGAGAAGGGGGGAAAAAAAGGTAAAACTTTCACATATGCTGCCTCCCTGCCTACATCTCCAACCAAAATGAAAAGTCATCCTGTAGCCACATTTTCCTGGCAGTGATGCCTGAGATATGTCATCCCATGCTTCCTACACACACACACACACACACACTCACCAAAGCTGATGATGTGGCCACTGAATGATGCCATCTTTCTGTTCACACCATCCAATTCACCACAAGATCACTCAGACCTGATGCTGCATCCCTGTTCCCACAGGGAGTCAGTCACCAGCTCCAGCAGGCCCTGAAACACAGGTATCTCATGGGGGAAGACAGCACCTTCTTCTTTGTGTCTGGCAAGTCTGCACAACACACAGGGCTGGAAAGAGATCACCAGCAGATCCCACTGAAGCTGCAGAAGCACATAACAATGTGCCAAGCACAGAATGATATGACCAAGGCATGAAGACAAGCAGCACACTTTTGCCAAGGGCACCATCAGATCAGTGCTTGCCTCAGGCATCCCTCCTCTCACCTTGTCCCCAAATACACTGTAACACAGTTTGCTCTAAGCAGGAGAAACAAAATAAACACATGAGAAGACAAGACTGACAAAGGCTAGGTGTTATCCCAGGGGGCTGGAGAATTTACTGCCTGTGTTTTAACTATCACTAAATAATCCTTCCTAAAGGGGACTCACCATGGCCACAGAAATCAGCACCTGTGTGTGTGGGTTGGGGTGAGTTGAAATGAGAGAAACAGATTGCTCTGCAAAGCTCTTTTACATAACATGGCCACAGAATCCCTCAACAGCTCTTAAAAGCACTTCAACCAGAAAAAAACCCCATACTGGATGAGTGAACAGCACAGGGGGAACAAAGCCTAACTCTATTCCCAACCTGATGTCTGTGAAACTTCCCAGACAGGAGTGGTATGGGAATCTCTTGTGCTCAGCAGCAAATTCATCAGCAGAAGTCCTGGGAAGTGCTTCAAGGGACTGAAAGCATCCAACATCCAGCTGTCTGTGGGGGCCAGGACCAACAGGCAGCTTTGGTATGGAGATGATGAGTGGGTATGTATGAAAATCATATATATTTATGAACTTTAGGGCACACTAGCATATAAAAATACTGACCAGGTGGACATAAGGTGATGTTGAACTATTTTTTCAAAACAATCCTATGATGCATTGGAACAAATACGAATGCTTTGGCAAGGAAAAGCTGTCATTAAATGGCTACTTAGTCTGGTTTTTTTCTTTGTTTTTAAGGAAAGCTTGAACCTTTTACTAGAAAAATGGGATGTCAGTTTTATCAGTGTTTCCAGAAAGCCATTTAACTAATTCTTGAGTAAAAACTCTCAGCATATAATGAGCCTCTCCCCTGTGGTTCCTTGTCTATCAGGCAAATTCACCTGTAGGTCACTTCTTGCAAGGATCCAATTCTCTGCTTTCTTAAAACATCCTAGAGTTGCTATCTGTTCATTTTTCAGTCAGGTACAGGATTTCCTGCTCTTTTAGGACAGGTTTTCTACTAGTCCTAAGCTCAGACTGTTGGCTAAGCTGGAAAAAAACAAACAAACCAAAGAACATGGCTAGAAAAGCCCATTTCAAAGAATGGAAATCAGACTTTTATCAAGTTAGAACAACAAAATTGCTAAAGTCCTGAAAAAATACATTTCAGCTCTAAGGTGAGTGTCAATAAAAGCACTCCAATACAATTTCATACCTCATGTCAATGCATTGCTATTCTTGTTGCAGCTAAGCTAGAAAGGGAAATTTCTTGCCATCACATACTGACAATTATGTAACTTGGGTGAGTTGTGAGTGTTAGCCCTGGGGAAAAGTAAAGCATTTAGAAACCTGGAAACCAACATATTCCCCAGAAGCCAACCAAGTCAGGTCCATTTGCTGTCTGAGCAGGTGAAAAGGCCTCTTTTGTGCAGCCAGACCTTTGTTGGGAGGAGGATGGGCTCTTTATGCAGGTGGGACAGGAACTCTTGCACCATTGCAGCAAGGAACTGGCACATTCCTGAGTTGCTCTTTTGGGAGTTGCAGATGGCATCCCTCCAGCATAACATGGTTTTCAAGTAGTGACATAAAAACCCTTAGGACAAAACATAGATACAGCATAAGCTTAGTATCAATAGCTCCTTTTGGGCTGGCTCCAGTGCAGCTCCTTCCAGGAACAGATACCAAACCCCATAGGGCACCACATCAGGCACAGAACTAGGTCACTATACCTCTGCAAACAAAGTGAAGGTAGAGATATAGACAAGCAAAAAGAAATAATCATCTCACTGTGATAAAGCAGGTTATTAGTTTTCATTTAGTAACAAAATAGTTTGCAGATGGTGCCATTGTCACCTGTGGGAGAAATGGAGCTAACCATTCCTCTGACTGTGGATAGCAAGAACTAATCACCACCATCTTGCACATCTCAAGGCACAACAGGTGTATTAAGGCTAGAAAGGCCAAAATCTTTTGGACTTTAAGATGCTAAGGCAAACTATTTTAAAGAACTGCCTAGAATTCAAGTTGCAAGCTCTTGTGAGGCTAAATCCTGATACAGCACCAGAGGGGAAGTTACTTAAGCTTGACTTATTTTCTCCTTCCAGTCCCTCAGTTCACCAACATGGTTTCTCAAGCTAACTCAGTAATTCAGGAGATACAACAGGATTTTTTTGGTAGTGATTCATACAACTCAGAAGACTCACTAAAGCCATTTTAATCCTGCTGCTGCTGTGATGCTCATGTGATCAGTTTAGGCCAGATGATTTAAACAGCACATGGCTTGAAGGGGATCCCTGTTCCCACTGCATAGTGCACACATTGGCATCAACCTGCCTTTCCATAGATGTTATCCCAGATTTCAGGCACAGTGGAGCATCTTTAGTCTAGGATCTACAGGGAGAACTGGAGCACAAGTGGGAGGGTGTGCTCTCACTTCACTGTGTAAAAGGAGCCAGGACACAGCAACAAACCAGTGATCCTCAACCCTGAGTTTGGAGGACTCGTCTCTCTCTCTCTCACCACTAGTTATCCTATTGCTTTGCACATGAGCTGTGGCCAAACACCTGTCCTTCTGCAGGCAATTGTTCACCTCCACTCACCCTATTAGTGCCTACCCTCATACCTCAAGCAAAAAAGTCACTCCCAGCTACCCCTTGCAGAACAGGTATACTTCTTTAAGAAGTATACAACACATGGCAATTTTTCTTGAGAGCATGGGGTGAGAGGGGAGAGTGATTTTGCTTTGTGGAGGATGTAGATTAGTTTACCTTGTGGCTATGACCTAGCAATTGAAAAGCAGGAGGCAGACCCAATGTTTTAGTGTAACAGTACAGCTTATCTTCTTTTGTACATGCAGAATTTAGGTGGCAAGAAAATTGGTTCCCCTTGAGGCAAATCCCCTAAGACTACAGCAAAGAGAGTTAGTGAGAACCAACTTGCAACACTGGGATATCCTCCAAAAACAATCTCCAAAGGAACAGCTTGTTTTCTTGGCAGAGGTAGGAGAGGACAGAGATTGGGTATCACATACAGGGCTAGGGTTGGCCTAGAAGCAGAAGGAAAGACTGAAGAAAAAGAGAACTAGATTCAACTAGTCACGCAGCATAAGTTAAGCTACTTCACATAGACCTCTGGCAAAAGAGGTACCAAAAGGCAGGCAACAAAAGCACTCCTCATGGATACCAGGGTGGTTTGTGTTGTCTTCAGAAATATGATCATGTGAATAAAACACATTGTTCTACATGCTGGCTATTTAAATCAAAAGCCTTGGATCAAGGAATACAGTTCAATGCCACAACAGCACAGAATATGTTGTCCTCCAGGCAAAACAAAAGCCAGCATCCTTTTCTACATTGCTGCTTTAATTACTTCATAGGGAAGAAATGGCCACATCAAACTAGGTCAAGATGACAAATCACTGTCAATAAAGCTTTTGTGTCATCTCACCACAATTAAGCTCTGCAAGATGTTCTTGGTCTAACTGGGATTCCACAGGAACTGGTGAACCTGGCTGGGCAGCCTACCTGAACCCATGGGAAAAGGACACCAGGAACAGCTCACCATGCTGAGATTTTTGGAAGCTGCAGTGGTGCCTACAGAATGAGTGAATTTAGCATTCTCCTTTCAGAGAAGAAGCATTTCCAGAGACCAAACTGGAGTGTCATTAACACTGAGCAGAAGTACAATAGCACACTTGAGTAGGAAAGAGTGATTTCACAGCACTTGCAGAAGAAACACTCCATGCCCCATAACACAGTGTAAAAATATCCCCAGCTCTCCTACTTCACAGAGTGATTCAATGAAGAGCTATAAATAAGCAGGAGAGAGTCAGATGTTACAGCTAGAGAAGTTGGGGACTTAATGGCACATTAAGCTGATTTGGATAGTTAAGAATCGGGGAGTTTGTTCACGTAGCAGTAAGATAAACAAGCAAATAAAAAAATACATAAGCCTCTCGACAAGTAGAGGTAAACAGAGGGAAAATTTCTCTGTATACACTGATGAGATTATCAAAATGTGACCAGATGTCTTCTGTGCTTCCTAATACCCCATGAACCTTCCAGACATCTGGAGAGAATGCTTTGAGGATCTCATTTTGATATGCTGCCTTCTGCTTCCCTTCACTAACATTGTTTCCCTTAGCTAGTGGACACAGAGATTGACTTCAAGCAGCTGTTCAACCCCCAGCAATCCAATTCTCTTCCTTTTAACAGGATAAGGAGGCTACACTCAGTGCATTCACTTGAAGGCCCTAAGAAATCTTGCTTCAGTAGTACTCACACCAACACAAACTAACAGTGTAGAACCTTCCCCTACCAGGCCAGGTTTGCATTTCCAGGCTAGTCAATTAGCATCTTCAAAACCTTACCTTCCATCATTTTATGCTGAGTGGCAGAACTTAACCATCAATCTAAGATAATTTAGGTCATTTTTCATTGATAAACCCATAGGAAACTGGCAATAAAGCTATAGCTGATCTAAGGATTAGCTTCATGTGTCATTGCTGACACTTGAGCCACTGGAGCCAAAATCAGGAGTAATTGGACTGAAGGGCTGTGAATAGAGCTATTGGCATTGGTCTGCCCACTGACTGAACAGAGATTTAATCTCAGATGGCTAGAACAGGTTTCCATTTTATTTTCCAAG
Source organism: Bucco capensis (assembly GCA_013396975.1). Taxonomy (NCBI): domain Eukaryota; kingdom Metazoa; phylum Chordata; class Aves; order Piciformes; family Bucconidae; genus Bucco; species Bucco capensis. The sequence continues at coordinate 2,496,212 of VWZO01012598.1, forward strand.
TAGTCAAAAGTCTTGGAACAAAACATGTCCAATCCATTACTTCAAAAGCAAGCTTCACAATGAGAAAAGAACACACTTAAACTTTTTGAAGGATTCTTTAAAAGATGGAAATAAAACAAGATCAAACTCAAACTTGAGTAGGCTTAGCATCTTCTTGCTTCCTTGTGGTTGCTTATACAGTTTAACCATACTCATACCCTTAACAATCATGAAGCATGTTTCTATCCCAAAACACTGCTAAGAGTAGACAAGATGTCACCTAACCAAGCTAGAGAGATGGTTCACACCATGTGTGGGTTTGTACCAAGTCCTTTCTTCCAGCTGTGTCTCCTTCTAGAAAGATCTCCAGCCCTACCAGAGACACAGCACTGGTTCCACTGAACTAAAGGGAGTGTTGCTTGTTGGATTCCAAGGCAAGCTCCAGGGATTTCACTCCTCCAGCAGAGTGGCCTCAAGGTCTGTGGAGGACTTCAGTGAGAACCATCTTGCATCTCTTTTTGCATCAACTTTTCAAAGACCCAAATGGGGAAAGGCATTTGGTATTGCATCTGTCAGACAGATGGGGGGGAGGAGTGGTACTTGGAATGTCAACTAGTGTGAAAGAGGCATTTGGGGATGGATTTAGGAGATTCTCTAGTCAGCATGGTGTGCTGACAAAAGTATTGGAGCTAGGGAATCTGGTCATGCATTAACAGAGCAGCCAATTAGCTGAGGTTTTATTCTGCTTCTGGCTCTGGGTTTGCCTCTGTAGCCTTTCAGTAGGCACCATTCCTGCTAAAAGTCAGTTGTATTTATACCACAGTTCATAAATGCACTGGTGAGTTGCTAAGGCTAATTTTAAAGAGAACTGACAAAGTAAGTTTTAATGAAGAGGCAGGAGACTACAGAGAAAACATTATTTGGATGGATGTGGAGGAGGAGATCTGCATTTCATTCTCCAAAACTCAAGATAATTTTGCAGCTAAGGATTAATACAAATTCTGCAATTAGTTTTCTTGTCTATATGGGTCTGCACGAGAAAGAGAAAAACAGGAGATGGAAACAGGGAGCCTCATAAATAATTGACAAGCTAAAGGATGTGTCATTCTGCATTATGAGGTGTCTCAGATAGTGTCATTTTCATTCTTTAGTCTTGCTCAGTTTCAAATCAACAGCCAATAAATGAAGACAGCTAAAAATGCATGTTCTGTAAATTGCCATCAACAAGAGTTGTTCTTGGGACTTGGATTCTTGTTTAGTTGTTTCCTCTTTTTTATTTTCTGGGCCACCACAGAATCATTAAGGTTGGAAGACAACTCCAAGATCATCAAGTCCAGCCATACCTATCATTACCATCCCACTAAACTATGGCCTTAAGTAGAACATCTATAAGTTTCTTAAACCCCTCCAGGGATGGTGACTCCACCACCTCCCTGGGCAGCCTGGGCCAAGACTTAACCCTTTCAGTGAAGACTTCACATCATTGATATCCACTCTCAACCTGCTGCTGTGTCAACATTGCCAGAGATGTGTGGATCAAGGTGGAAGTACACTAGTTTCCAGGTTTTTTTCCTCCTTTTAAACAGGCAAGTATTTTGCCAGTGACCTCTGCATGACCTGGTATAAGCTGCTTTATCTCTCTTTTACTTCCCTTTTACTTTCACTTGGGATTTATCATCTTTAGGGAAGGCTCTGTCTGTGACTAGCACAGCACAGACCGCTGTGGATCTCTCATTTCAAAGCAGTAAGGACTAATACCAAATGATGAGAAGGGTGTCAGAAGTTAGAAAAAGAGATGGCTTGAGAGAGATTTAGCATTGCCTCTTGATTCATGAGAGTTTTCCTCATAATAGGTTTAGAGGTGGAACAACACATACCCAACAGCACTTTTAAAACACATCTAGGCATGCTGCAGTATTTGATATTCATTCATGCTTCTCTTTTACGCAAATTTAAGTGAGAAGTTGGCCTGTGGTGTTTTCTGAGGCAAACGTGAAGCTGTGGGATAAAATGGTGGGAGAGCACAGCCCTTCCCCCTCTGCCAGTCACCTTCATGCCCTCTAAGCCAATAACAAACACAAAGCTCTAATTATTAGTACTCTTTAAAAATACAATTATTCCCCAGTAGAAGAAACAGAAGAGTGCAATAAAGTAATTAATGAGGAGGGGAAAATACACATATCCTTCCCACTTAACTGCTAGGTACAGGCTGCTCTCAGCTGGATGGGAGGCAGTACACATCATGTCATGTATGGCTGCTACCAGGAGGGTAGAGGAGAGCAGAGGAAGGCACAGCAGGAGATTGGTAATCTGCTAAAGAATCAAGGTTATCTCAATATTCCTCTTTCTGAGCCCTGCTCAGCCAGGGACACAGCACAGCAAGGACCAAGTTCAACTGCAGCCTCATGCAACAGGTAACAAACCATGCAGGCAAAACATCTCTGGGCAGAAGCAGCCATAGGCTAACAAATCACAGAATCCAAGGGACCATGAGCACAGCAGAGAGGGAAGGGAGATACCCTGGTCCAAAATAAACCCTTCCCAATCACTGCTGGCTGCCCAAAGCCCAGCCCTGCCTTCAAACCACAAAGCCAGGCACTACTCCACAGCAAGCCATAAGGAAGGTAGAAAACACAACTCATAGCCAAGCCAGCCAACAAAGCTCCCCAGAGGGCACCAAGAGCCCTGACTGAGGGAGAAGCAATGGAGCTCCCCCACATCCTCAGCCCACAGGTACCAAGCTCCACCAGACCTCCCCACACTCCATCCCTGCTTTGCTGTCTATACCTGGTGGCTTTGTGGCTCCCTCTCAGCAAGATGAAGCTGGAGCAGCCCATGGAGACCTCCAGGTCGCTGCTTCTGAGGAGAAAGGTGAGGAGAGAGCTCGGCGGGAACGTCCCGCCCCACCCTGAGCAGATCCCCTCACTGACCCCAACCGCGCAGCACTGCCCTCTAAGCTCCAACAGGCACCCTGTATCTGAGGAGAAAGGTGAGGGGCACAGCTGCAATTTACCCAATAAGCCTCAGCTGAGCATTAATTAGCAGACAAGCAGCTAGAGGTGAGGGGATAAGTTCCAGCTGCCTGCTAGTAGGGGTTATGACTCCTCTCGCCTACCTGCTATGGACACCAGTGTCTCATGGCAGGGGGGTTGGAACTAGATGATCTTTAAGGTCCCTTCCAATCCTGACAATTGTATGTAGGGTGTGTTTTGGGGAGGTGGAGGTGTACTTGAAATCATGATCTGGCCCCCCTGAGGTGGGGACATAGCCATTCCACAGAGGCACCTGCTCTGCTCCTCATGGGAGGGCTGCAGAGCTCTGGGGCTGAGGTGCCTGGGCTGTGTCTGGCTCCATGTCCCAGCCTCTGGCCCTGGGGCTGAGGTGCCTGGGCTGTGTCTGGCTCCATGTCCCAGCCTCTGGCCCTGGGGCTGAGGTGCCTGGGCTGTGTCTGGCTCCATGTCCCAGCCTCTGGCCCTGGGGCTGAGGTGCCTGGGCTGTGTATGGCTCCATGTCCCAGCCTCTGGCCCTGGGGCTGAGGTGCCTGGGCTGTGTGTGGCTCCATGTCCCAGCCTCAGGTCCTGGGGTTTGGCCACCTGTCCTGTTAACAGCCACAACACTCTCCATGGCCTCTCCTTCCATGCATGGGCCAGATCCTATTTTTTGAAGGGAAGCTGGTAGAAATGCCCAGCCCCAAGCACACAACACACCTGTGCCTTGAAAGAGGTATGTGTCTGTCCTTTGAGGTACCTTTAATTTAGAGCATATAATACTTCAAGAAGCCATGAAATTCAAAGCACACCTTTCATGAAGTATTCAAGCTACAAGAGTGTCCCTATAAGGTCCAAACTGTGTGTTAGGGACAGGCCACTTTTTAGAGGGTGGGATAACACCAGTCTGTCTTTCCTAATCTGTATTTCAGCCCCCAAATGTCATAAAAAATGACCTTTTTTCTTCTCCAGTTTACAGTCACTCAAATGAGAAAACCACAGGAGACCATTCCAAGGTTGACCAAACTCTCTCAGTGTGTGTTTTGTGTACAGCAGACTTACACTGTATTCCTGTTAAACATCAGTAGGGTTTGTACACATGCTATATTTAAGTTCCTTTTGATTACTGCTGTATTTATTGATGTTTTAGTGAGATTTTGTGTGAAAAGAGCTCAGCAAGCTTAGTCCTGGAAGTCAGAGAGTTACCAGGGATTTTTTTCACTATCATTTTTTGCTCCTATTTCCGCAGCTAACCTTCATTTTCCCTGTCCTTGTTCTTCCCTTTGGCCAGTCCTTTTGCCACTGCTCCTTGTTTTGGATATCTTTTTCCTCATTCATTCTGTTCATCATCTCCTATCTTCTCTCAGAAGAAAGCAAGCACAACATGATGCAACTGTCCAAAATAAGTTACTTCTAAACAAACTATATCATTCCTATGCTGGGACTAAACCAACTCAACAGTTGCTGGGGTTTGTGACCTCTTTACAAGGGTTATCTCTGCTGTTTGGCAGCAAAGGAGAGAGTTTATTGCAAAAGATAAACCAATAATACTTATTTTTCATGTTGCCAATGACTGCCCATTAGTGGAGAAAGATGAGAAGCAAGATTAAAGGAGTTTGTGTGTCCATGCATCTGTCTTAATATGGAAGTGTGCTTGGTCCAGCTATCTGGCACTAGAATAACCCTCAGTATAAATTGCTTGATTAGACAGCTGAGTCAAATGTGGATGCTTGTACATAACAGGGCTGCTTAAAGAAGGAAAGAACTGAAGAAAGCCATTAGGAGAGGAAGAGAAGCTGAAAGATTCCAAGAAAGGTTAAACCTCACTAAAGAAAACCTGATAAAACAAATCCCCCCACACACACACCTTCTCCTCTGTTGCATACACAGATGTTTGCCAACTCCAGTAGAACATGACAGATTATAAAGGAATTTCTTCCAGAGGATGTACACAGATGTGTTTTCAAATAAATTGGGTGGGTATTGAATTCACATCATTATACTATTTATACTTGCTCTTTTCTTCCTTAGTGGATGACTCTTGGGGATCCTTCTCCCATTAGGTCCCAGTCAGGGAACAAAAAAATCCCACTTACTCATTAAGTGGAGGACTGTGCAATCTGATTTTTTCATTGATCAATTAGTCATCTTCCACCAAGGCCATAAGCTCCAACAGGCATCACTTATCAGTTTCCCTGAGGTGAAAACACAGTCATTTTCAAGTGTTCTTTACACAATAAAACAGGGCTTAAAGGAAAAAAACTTAAACCCCTACCTCAGTTGATAAGTGTACACTCAGCTCCCTCTGAGTGGAAGAATACATTTGTTCCTCTCTATAATTTATACTTCAATGAAGGTAAGAGAGAAAAGGTGAAGCCTAACACAGCACCAAAGCCAAGACTCAGTAGTCTTAAGAGAAAATATTTACCCTTCAATAACAGAGAAAAAGAATTCAATTAATATTTTTCTGAGTATGATCAATTTTTCTTCCTAAGTAATAATACAAGGAGTAGAGTCTGAGAATGTTCCAGTGACTCTTAAAGCTCACCTCTTTCACTCTGTTGCAAAACAGGACTATTTCCCTTGCCTTGCACTTGCTGTGCATACTCTAGGACCTTGCTTAAAAGCCTGGGTGAAGCCTGCTATCAAAAATGCTTTCCCTCCTGAATGGCTTTGTTCATCTCTAGGCCTCCCATTAGGAAGGCAAAGAGAAGGTAGAGCAGATATCAGAGTTCAATGACAGGTGCTCAGCATTGATAAGAGTGAGGAGGGAAACTGAAGAAAGATCTAGAGTGATTAGTTTAATGAGATGCTATTATAAAGATCTAATGATTAGTAAATAGCATGAAAAAGGTTAATGAGTAGCTGCTGTTACTTTCTGAATATGAGAATATTTTCTGGAAGAGAGCTTGGATCCAGGAGCAAGGGAGAAAATGGCTAAGGCAGTTCAATATGAGAAATGGGAATGTTTTCAAAGCAAAAGGAGCATCAAAACCAGGCTGGGGTCTTGCAAGCTTTCAAGAAAAAGTTGTGAACTCCAAATGGTCTGTGCCCTGCACAGAGTGGTACAAGGATGTGTATTTATTTGGGGGGACTCCTGGTCCATTGTCACAGCATAAAGTTAAATCCCAGAGGTAGGTGAAATGTACCCAATTCCATTATTCTCCTTCAGGGCTTTGTGGGGGTTTTGTTTGCATTTTCTTCACCTTTTCTATTTTCTATTTCTTTTTCTATTTTCACTAGTCACTCAGGAACTGCAATGCTTAACTCCTCTCTCATGGGACAAGGTGATAACTCTGAGCCATTTTATTTTCTCTCTTCATTTTTTCCCCCACATCTCTTTAATTATGATTCCTTCCATTTTCTGATTTGCCTTCTTCCTAAACTTCATGCTTATTGATTTTTGAAGCTAACCATTACAGACATCTACTCATTTCCATGTACCATGAAGTCGTTTGGGAGTTCTCAGAAGAACATTTACCCAAGTAATGAGGACTGACAGTTCACCAACCTTTGCTCATCTGGCAGCACAAAGTACTGCTTTATACCATCATTAAACTGAAGCACCTTAAAGTCATTTATTAAATCCCTGACTTGCTTTGTTCTCCATAAGTGATGAATTAAGTCCTCTTCTATCTAACCCAGAGTCTGTAACTCAGCCACTGTTAATATTTCTGCAGCCTTGTGTCCAAGTCTGGTCCCACAAATGCTAGCAGAAATATTGATTGATTATTTCCCCCTCTAAACAAGTCCTAGATATGCTGGGAACTACAAGCTTAGGTGTCCACAGGTGAGTGTGAAATGTTTTATAGTGGTTTGCTCTTTTTGCTGTTTAAATCATGGCCACAGTTATTTCTTTCAGGAGAATCAAACAGAACAGAGCAACAGTGAGCACTGCTGACTCTTCTCTTACACTCTGTGAGAATGCACAGCCCTCTGCTCTCCAAGGAGAAAGAGATGTGCCCAGAAAGCTATACCAAGGAACTACCCAAGCCAGGAGAGACTGAGCTGTGTCTTAAGCTCTTCCACTGGGAGACAGATCCCTGTGATTTGTAGTTGGAAAGAAAATAAGTTCTTCCTTTTGGAATTTGCTGTGTGAAGCATCCCTTTGGAATCTGTTAGATGAGCCAGCTTTTCTCATAAAACCTTGAAGAAACTTGCTGATAGATAGAGGTGATTCTGCCCAGCTAGGTGTCTATGCATGGAAAGAGAACTAGGGAATCATGCAAGACTCCTGCTAATCTGTCCAAATCTCATTTCTGGGGCAGAGCTGAGTGCTAACAGGAGCTGGAGATGGCTTCTGGCTGCCAGCATGAAAGACAGGCAAAGGGTTCCCTTTTACTCCAGGATTAGTAAAAGAGCTGTGGGGATCTCAGTTTTGGATGTAGCTGCTTACTGGGGCAAAGCAGGTGGCACTCTGATAGCTAAGTTTAACAGGCAATGTAGGTTTGAATCTTGCTCTTGTTGCACATGTGGCTACATCTTTCTGTCCCAATGAAGCACATCCTTAGATTCTGCTTTGAGATGGATGAGGAGTTAGCAGGCAGCAGCAAACAGGAGGAATCCCATTCCTATTAGCTCCTGTTGCTCTCTGCAAATATCAGTCTTGTGCCTTCGACTTTCTGCTCAGACAAAACAAGCTGCTCCTCTTAGCTGCTTGTGTATCTGTCAGCATGGACATAATCTTGTAACATCAGAAAGTGAGTATTTACCAGTGTGTTTACTTCAGAGATCTCCTGTTCTGCTTGGGAGAAAAGATCAGGCTAGTTACCACTCCATGGAAAGTTAGCACATGCTGCTCTTCTTAAGTTGTGTTGATTTCTATTTGTTTGTTGTTCAGATTTCACCCATGGTAAATATAATTTCTTGTTTGCAAGGAAAACAAAACAAAACAAAAAAAAATGAAGGCTCTAGGAGGTTAATGAACTTGTTTGTTCACACTCCTCTAATAGATTACATGCCAGAGTAGGAGCCAAAAACATGACTTCTGATGGTGGTTGGGACATGCACTTGCAATGTAAGAGTCCTGTTCCCTGAGATTCATTTTCCCAGACAGACAATGAACTATGGGTCTCTTGATCTGAGGTTAATTGGAGTCTCTGTACCTTGCCTTAAATTAAAGAAATGCCCTGAGGAAATTGATGCACTAAATGTGTCTTAAGAGCTTTACATTCAATTTTAAGGTGGAACTGAGAAAGGAAAGACAAGTGGTAAGTGGTCTGCTCACTCCTGGCTGAGGAGACAGAGGACAGATACCATACCAGTTTGTGCAACACAACAAAGGGAGCAGACTCCTGCTGCACCAGCACTTGCCTGAATCAATAAATAATGTCATATGAAAGAAAAAAACCCCTTTTTTTAAAAAAGTATAGCTCTGAAAGTGAAGGGTTCTTTCAGGCCTAAGAGAGGCACACTGCACCCTGTCCCCCCAGGGATAAGGGATAATGCCTTTGCAACAATGAGAGGAAATCCCATAAGGAATGTATTTGCTGTCTTCTCTGTGGGGGTTTTCAAGTTCCCTGTGTTATTTTGGACCAGTGACTGTGAAGCCCAAAGCCCCTAAATAAATACTGAGTAGCCACTGTGAGTGAATAGAGCTCACACATCTGGTGTCATCTCCTCCTCCTTGCTCTGGTAAATTCCTTTCATCCATATTTTGTTTTCTTGAAAACACCTAGGATTGGAAAGTTGTAATTGGTGGTTGCAAACCTGTAGGTGTAGGACACGGCTTTCTGTTGCTTTATGGAATTCCTTCTTTCTCCTAAAGGAATTCTGGATCTCCTTGAGGACATAGCAAACACAAATAAAACCTGTCTTTTTTCTTATACAAGCAGGAGCATTTCAGTTTGCTCCTTTAAGATGATGGTAGTTAATGTTGAATTCCTGACTTAATAATGTTTTCACAAGCTTAATAATGACTTCCAAACCCAGATTCTTTCTTTTCAGTTGTAAAGCTGAAGTGTAGGAAGACTTCCTATACTGAAGTCATGCTGCCTCTCTCAATATCATAAGGCAAGTCACCACTCTGGTTAAGTCATGCTTGTCTTTGGACCTGCACCATATTGGAACCCTTGGGACAAGGTGAGCTGCAGCCACTCTTTTTTTCTAGGGTTTGGGTATGACAAATCTAGGTATGTTTCAGAGCCAAACTGACATATTGCTTAAAACCCAAACCAGCTAACCAACCAACAAAACCATGAGGTAAGATTTGGATTGCTAGTGGGAGAAAGATCAGATGGATGCAACCACTTCTGTCATTAGGCTAGCAGAAGGGCTGGTTACTCAATGCAATTGAAGATTTTGAGTCAAAGATATGAACTCCAGCACCACCATTAAGGAACATCCTTGAGGTATCTCATCAGCTCCTGATGTATCCTGTGTATTTTGGGAAAACAAGTACTGAATGAGGTGAGAGGCAAAGCCTTTAAATAATCCTACAGATCCGAACCCACAAAGAAGCCCTTTATAAAACATCTTTGGGAAGAAAAAGCAACACCCTTTGAAGTGGAGGCAGGTTGGGTTTCAGAATGAAGCAGCTTCACAGATTTAGACACCTGCTTAATTAGAGGATGAATGTGAAATCCTTAAACTTAAAAGGCTTTTATGAGGCAGCACTTCAGAGAGCAAGCGCTCCTCTAGCATCAGCAGAGAAGAGCTCTTGGCTATTATCTTTGGAGCTGGGTCAAAAATGAATATATTAGCAAAAAAGCACTCTCCATAGATGAGTGAGATGAGCTGGATGTAATTTCCAGACCTCAAACAGGAAGAAGTTTAAGAGAACTGAGGAAAGCTGGAAACATGGATGTTTCAGGAGGCAACACAGATGCTATCAGAAAACAACATGAGTAAGAAAAGTTAGGTAGGTAAATAGCAGGTATGCAGTCATTTAAACACTATAAAGGGACATTTTGTCACACTACTATGGTGGTTCAGTGGTCTGCCCTATAGTTTTCATACAAACCATTTAGTAATACTATAAGAAGAGCTCCTAAACTCTATCAAACAGGAAAGAGAAGAGAGAAAAGAGCTAATGTCTCTCCCACCAGCAGGAAAAACCCAGCGGTTCTGACAGAGCAGCGAAGAGAAGCTCAGGAAAAGTAGCTTGTGAGAGCAAAGCTGTGTCACTTCAGGGAATGACAGAGGCCACAACCACAATAATCAGAAAATTAGTAGATTAGGAGTTCTTCCCCTCCAAAGAAGAGAAACTGCAAAGTTCCTAACTGAGAGGTGATGAAAACACGAAGCTAAGAGCAGGGAGTTTCCTTTCTGGGGTGCACTGGCCTATATCAAGACAGAAAAGCAATGCAACCCTCATCAAAAGCAAGGGCTAGGCAGACCTTGGTCAGTGGAGACCTCAGAGCTGATTGTTTATGCAGGAAAGGAAGTTTGATGGAAAAGTCCTCCCTGTCGTGTGGAAGTGTGCTGGCATTTACCCAGGAGGCTGCTGCAAGCACTGTGTCCCTTCTAGAGTATAAAGAACTCCCAGAAGAGCAGGTAGACACTTTTACATCTCACTGTATTTATTTCAAGAAAGAAAAGAAGGGCAAGAAAGTTGTCATATGCTAGAAAAACAGACCTTTCTTTGCCAGACTATGACCAAAATACGAAGAGCTCCTCAGCAGTTCTCAAGGTCTGCATCCTTTATTCACAGCAACATCTGGACAGATTAAAATAGTTTTATTTCAGATTTTTATCAACGTTGTAACTTACAACAGAGATGATGAAAAATAGTCAGAAACAAAGACAAAAATTCTAAGAGGTGCCAACAATTTCCTGCTGTGGATTATTCATTTTTATTCCCATTTATAGTTCACTGTCCTTTACAAAACACACTGTTTACTTTCACTTCTCCAAGTAGCCCTGTTCTTCTTTTAAGACATTGCTTTTTGAGATTGCCTTTATCACACTCAATGCTGAAAACAAATGGAAGGAAAGGGACAAATTTATCTAATAAAAATATAAGCAGATATACTGCAAACAAAACGTGCTTGGGAAATAGAAATAATGATTAGAGCTTGACTACAGCTTAGGGCAAAACCAATCTATTTTGGAACTTAAAAGACCCAGGATGCAACTAATGCAAAATACACATGTCAGCAGCCTATTAATTCCTGTAAAGTAAAATGAACTATAAAAAAAAAAAGAAGACTAGAAGGCCATAAGCTAATTGTTTAAAAAGCTAAATGACAAAGCACATACTTTACTACAATTTCTACCCCAGTGTGCTGTAAACATTCACACTGTATTAGTTCTGATATTAAAGGGCAGTAAGTGGTTGTATTATGCAAAGTTTAGTGTACTGGCTTCCACTTTTATTCTAATGCTGCTCCATATAAGAAGTGGGATGCAATAAACATTTTCTAGAGTATTGCTGCTCCATCAGCCTGCTCCCATATGCAACTGCAGGGTTTGGGGAGGAGGTTCCAGCTCTGTTGTTCACTCCTAATGCAAAAGCTCAGATAAATTCATTTTCTCATGTTTCAGATGTCTTATTGCTTTGTTCACTGCTTTCTGGACCTGGCTATAACTTTACATCTAAACAACTTCTCATCTCTGAGCCATAAACTGGAGCTTTTCTCAAGCCCCCCAAAAAGAGCCAAAGGGTGGGCATGCAGACAGACTCTGGCACCATTATCACTACATGCATCAAGAATCACCCCACTCAGGGGAATTTATGCCTTTTGTCCTGCTTTGGTTTCCTTCCAAGATGTATGTTTAGCATAACATAAAAGAGAAGGTGGTGGAGTGTCCATCTCTGGAGATATTCAAAGGCTGACTGGACCCCATCCTGTCTAGGTTGTCCTGCTTCTGCAGGGGGGGTGGATTAGATGATCTCTAGAGGTCTCTTCCAACCCCTAGCATTGTGTGATTGATTCTGTGACTGACCTTTTTGTTCTGCTTCCATTTCTTCCCCACGGAAGAACATCAGGCTCCAGTTACTCACAAATCTGTCACTGCTAATCTGGAAACTCACAGGAAATTTGACCTGAAAGTGAATGCAAAGCTACACAAGCTCCAGCTGAAGCAGAATGTGGCTGCTTGAGCTTCTCTGGAAACATCCAAACTCTCATCAGTTCTCTCCACTGAGTCTCAGCTAGTTTCTGAGGGCAGTTCAAGACCTGTGCCCTACATGAAACAGAAAAATCAAACGTACTCTGCCTCAAGGCCTGATCTCTAGCAGCAAACCTTCTCCAAGAAAGATTTTCTATGCTAGCAGATACTCAGAGTGTGAATATCTCCTTGTAGCACCACATCATCCCAGCTGCCTCTGGAAAAGGCTCCTTTCCAGGGGCATGAAGACTATCTGAGCAGTAGTCCAGGCCATCTAAAACTCTTCTGCATGTGTTGTAATCACTGCCCTGACTCTTGATTTTCTGCACCTGCAGAAAGATGGGAAGGAATTCACATGCTTGGGCTAGATACTCTGCTGGGTTAAATTCATATAGTTCAACTGAAATCAAAGGAGCTATACTGATTTATAACAGCCAGAAAAGTCTCAAGTCCTTCTTTGACTTCCCAGTTTTGTACTTGTGAAGGATGTAAATATTTGATATTGGCACTCTCATGAGAAAGTTGTTGTTTTTTCAGATCTCCTTTTTAGAAAGATCAAATGATTTTCCTCAATATAAATAAAATAAAAGGCTACTCTTTACCTACAAGCTTGCTTACAACATTGAAGCAACCTGGTTTAATTTCCACAGCTTTACCACAGATTCCTTGATGCTCCAATGCTTTTGATTAGTAAAACTTCCTAACTGTGTAGGGATATACAGAGATGTAGGATCTATATTCTTGATGTCTTCTTGCTTTCCTTTTTCATTACTCAATAAGCCAGGCTACAACTCTGGGATACTACACCTAATTATGGGAAAGAGCTATCTGCCTATTTCCATTTTAACTGCATTAAAAATGTCAGTCCCTCTTCTAGGTGTTATAGCCTAAAAGCCTAGGCTAGCTCATAAACCCAGCAGACATATGAAAACATGTTTTCATAGTCATATATCATTTCATATGAAAACATGTTTTCATATTCCCTTGAAGAGGAATTTTTACAACTGTGTGTTTGCAAGGAGTTCACAAAACTAGCAGTGCATTTCTTTGTCAAATGAAATGTCCACAGCCTGTAGAATAATTCAAACAGGTGCTAATTAGGTGTACAGAAAGGCCACTGAGCATAATTTATATCTCCCCCTGCAACAGGAAAAAAAAAACCCCTCCTGAATAAATGTTAATTGCTTATTTCATGCAACAAATGATTTTTAGGATGGCACTGTATTAGCTGCAAATATTATAATTACAAAGGCCTGGGTAATTTACTAAAGATTAATTGAAATGATTAAGTGCAAGCTGCATCATTTGGCAAGGTAGTATTAATGCTTTCTGCATAAATAATACTAAGAACAATAAACCCAATGTGGTTGTTACTGGTTATTTAATGAAGTAATTGATGCACCTCATCAAAGCATCAGTGGCCTCTCTTCTATGTCCTTCTCTTGATTTTATGGAGAGAAATCATTAAATATTAGTGTGGTCTAATATTTAATACAATTCAAATTTAGAGAGTGCTAGTGGAAAGCAGAAGAGAATTCAGTATTGGGAATAATTCTGGACTTATTAGGCAATGAGAAAAAGCTGTTAGCACATTCTTTTTGACTCACATGTCACAGCTCTAATGACATTAACTGCAAGATATTTCACTTTTCATTGACACACATGCTGTAAGTCATTCCAAGCACCACTGTGAGGAGTGAAATGCTATCCATGAAAAGAAATGCTTTTGGCTACTTGCAACATTAAGCATTTATGATGCTGGGATGCTAAATGTGCAGGATATGTTTTAGGGAATGTCTCCTATTTCTACAGACCTAAATTTACCCAGGTGCACAGACATGAGGAAAGCATGTATGTCAATTAATTCCCACTTAAAAAATGGATAGACTCCTTATCAGTTTTCAGGATTGAAATCCCCTTAGTACTGTGCTTAGATATGAAAGAGGTGCTAGGTAGATGGTTGGAATTCATCTTAGAGGTCTCTTCCAACCTCAATGATTCTGTGATCCTGTGAGATCTTGACTGTAATTTCAGCTAAACTTTAAAATTGGTTTAATGTCAAAAGTGCAATTGAGGAACACAGTGACTTTCTGGATTTTTGCCCTACTCAATAGCTCACTTTAATGTGTCTTTCAGCTCTTTTCATTTGAACAGATGTTGCTTAAACCTCATCGTGGGCAATAGTGAGTAAGAATGGCTTAGTAAATCTGGCCAAAAAAGGCTCATCTAACATTAAAATGAAGTCTGTGCACAAGATCCTTTAGGACAATATTGAGAAGACACGTACAGGATTAGAGAGTCCAAAGTAAAACGATGAGCCATGTCTTGGTACTAAAAGGAAATAGAGATATATTAAATACAGATCTGATCTAAGAGATCAAAGAGATGTGAACCTCCTAGCCATACACAGAGCCTCTAGAGTCAATGCAGCTGGTCAATATTATTTGTGTAACCCTTATCAAACTCCAACAGACAGTTGTACCTCAAAACTGAGTGAGAGATGAGAATCACAAGCCCTGATGCAAAGTGCCTGGCACTATAAACCAGGGCAGAACACTGGCAACATGCAAGCCAGAAAACGAGTGCAAGGTTGAGAATGGGAGGCAGAAAAGAGTGCAATTCATAGCAGGTGCCTGTGAATTTGCCTGAAAATGCAGCCTCTAGACTCTCTGCTGCTCTTTGCCTGGCCAGTCTGCATGGGTTGATTTGGAGTGGTGTAAAAGCCAATTGAACATGAGCTCTGGCCTCAGAGAAGAGACAGCTGCAGGTTACCATGCCCTGGCACATGGCAGCCACACATAAGCTTCTGTCCACCCATGGTCACTCTTCTCTCCCTAATGCTTTCATAGCCAGGAAGGGGACAGGTGACACATGAACCTGGTGTAACATGGAGCAGTGAAACACTGGGCACTGACTGTATGCCCATGGCAATGTTGTCTTACTTGGTAAGAAGCCTGCATCACTATCAAGAGGAAATGACAGACTGATTTTACTCACAAGCCTCTGACAGCAGTTACTTTCCAATGCTGGCATTCCAAAAGGCTGGTGCCCCAAAATGCTAGAAGAAAGCCATAGCAAAACAATAAACACTCTGAAAGCAGTGGTTAGATACAATTGATAACTGTTAGGCCAAGCTACAGCAATGCTCTTAGACTGGTATCTTATTTTACATTGTGATTACATAGCCAAGCTCAAGAGTATTTGGAATTTAGACCTTTGTAATTACATCATGATTACAGTGTCCTGGGTAACAAAAATAAGATCTTGTAAAACAGCTATCTTAATTATCTGAAAAGAAATGCTCCCTTTGCCTGACACAGCCAGTTGTTTGTGCCTTTGCTAGTATAGATGTATTGTTTGATGGAAAACATTCTTGTTTTAATCTGTAAATACAATTGATCCTGAGAAGAAAAAAATATCATAAAGCATCAGTAACAATAAACTGTTTTGCCCTTTAAAACTGCACCATTTTTGATGCACATTATGAACATATTTCATGCTGGTTTGACCAATACTCTTAGAATCATAGAAGAGTTACAGCTGGAAGAGACCTTGGAGATCATCAAGTCCAGCCTTTGTCTTCTTACAGGGTAAAAGTCTGTTAATGTGAAATGTATTAATAGGTGTGGAATCCTCTGAAGTCTCTTCCATTGTTCCATAACAATTTGTGTCTATTAAAATATTGGTTGAATCCACTGAAATAAGTTGGTTTTCTCTCACCCCACAGTCTGTTTTGTTCCAGAAACATCATTTCTCTCTTGTTTAGCTTAGAGAGGAAAGCTGCATCATACAAATATTTGCCAACAAAACCCAAAAGTCAAATACTTGATTTTTCAAGTTGTTTTTTTTTTTCTGTTTAGCAAGATTATGACATTTAGCAAGCACAACTAATCCCCTGGGTGAGTTATCCATACATACCCTACTGCAGGGCTTCTGCCACCTCCTCTGCTACAGCTGAATGCTAGGCTAGCTGGATCACTGCTCTGAGCTAAAAGCACCAAATCTTGTCCAGAAAAGACCTCAAAAAAACCCCCCCTAAGTCTGGGTGTTCAAATTCCCTCTCTGCAGGGGAGAACAAACTCCAAGCTGCATGGGTGGAATCTGGTAGTGTTGGAGCCAAGCCCTGCCCAGAAGAATCCTGATGAACACTTAGGTGTGCAAATGTGGAAGCATTTGCCTGAGTGATGACTGAGCATCTCTAGGTGTGAGGACACTAAATTAGGGGTCAAATTGCCAAGCAACAGATATGAGTTGTCTCAGTGAAGCCACAGTGATTGGTATTACCTGAGGAGCTGCTGGAAGTGGTGGCACCTGCTGTACAGAGAGCACCACAGCTGATCCTTTAGGATTGCAAGGAGTGATGGTGTCCTTTCACTGTACAAATGCCATGGCTCTCACACCTCCTCAGGCAGGAGAACACTCTCCCAGAGGGCACTGAAAAGGAATATAAGCAAGTGGCATTTTTACTTGTGGTTCAAGAGCCCAGAGCAGCTCACAAACCCTGGAGAAGACCGGACAGCTATCTTAGTACTTTTGGGAAAGCTGATGTGATTGGAAAGCACTACTTGGGGATATTAATATCCTCCCTATTCTGAAAAATCAGAATAGAAATACAAAAGACTACGTTACTCTAAGTATCTCTTCCCTTTTACCTCCTTGCTCCAACATTAAAACTGAATTACCTTTCAGCAAACTTAGCTGCTGCCACTTTGGAGAGCCTGGCTTGGCATGGGGCTGGCTGGACCTTCATGTCTGCAAATAGGATCTAAGAGCACACATTAAACAGGAAACTCAAGGCTCACCTTTGCAAACAGAATTAGACACATTCACTATCCGAAAACACACAAATGTAGTGAGACTTTGTTCACTTATTAGATGCTTGTTCTGTATTATTGCCACTTTCTCTATAATGACATCCAGCAGTAATCCTGGCACATGGCACCTTCTGTGAGTCAGGCTGTTCTTTTATCATCAAAGTTGCCAATAAAATGCCTGAAGTTGATTAGTAAGACAAAGATTTCTTCTTCTGAGTGATGTCAGTGGCTGTGTAACTCTAAATATCAAAGAGATGGTTTACAAAAAAAAAAAACAACCCAACACAACCCACAAAGGCAATTCTTTTACATTAAATCTTATAAAACTGTACATAATCATAGCCTACAACATGAAAATGGCCATTAAACTGTTGTAGTAGTTATTAAATGCTGTAAATATAACAATTCTAACCTTTCATACATTTAGCATTAATCACTGTATTCATACAGTTGTGTTTGTGTACATATATATATTCAATGGCACTGTAAACTGCTGTTGGAAAACACACATTAACTCTTAACCTAGTAGAAGTTAATTAGAGTACTTTTTTTCAGCCCAAAAGTTAAAACTCAACAATGTATCATTGATTACAAAACAAAATAGCCTTGTAACAGAATGCCTCTGTTGACATTTTTCTAGGGTAGCCATCAAGATGAGGCACAGCAGAGAATGTTCTAGGCTTTGGATTGTTTTACATTTACACCTACCATGATACAAACATTTTAAACATGAAATGTAATTAAATAATACACAGTTTATGAAACAGACTTGATTTCAGAGATCCACAAGGAGCAAAATCCAGTTAGTGTCTACTGGGGAGTTCCCAATAATTTATCTCTCTGGAACCTTTCTGGAACATTTAAGTCACTTTAACACCAAATAGGCAAAGTAAATTTGAATTGAATTACTTTTTTTTTTTTCTTTCTCTGTACAGAGCTGCATTCAACTGGATAAAACATGATTCTATTTATTTCTGTTTCCCACTCAACCACTAAGCCTTGAGCACCTGCTAGTGGCATTTTGTGGGGCAGGGAAACTCACTATCTGTATCCCTCAGGAAACAAAGTGGTTCTCATTTTTTTTCCCATAGTTAAGGCAACAATAGTGACCTATTAGACACACCATATGCTTTGATGTCACTTCCTACCATCTAAAGAGTTAAGAGTGAGGAAAAGCTTCAAACATGCTTTGATCTCTTCTTGACCACTTAGGAATTTCATCAAGCTGGTAGAGAACACTTCACTTGAACATGGTTTACAACTGTAGGCACAGCTTTTTAGCTGGTGACTAGAAACAGAAAAGTTCTCTATTGGCTTGAGGTGGAAGACTGACTATTCATAGAGTTGAGAAGAAAAATTCAACCAACAAAACCAACCAGTCAGCTTCCAGCCAAAGAAACTGAGAAAACCAGTAACACATACACAATTTTTGTGTTTTCAATTCTTTCTACCCCATAACTTCAGCTACTCAGGACCCTTGTCATCATTCCTTCTGTATCTTGTGTAGGCTTTGTCAAAGGCTATCTGTAGACATTAAGTGATAACACTTGGTATCTGCCAACTCCAGCAAATCCTTTAATATTCATTCTAACATAGCATAGAAACTAGAGAGCCATTTAACTTTGTTTTCTGTTGGGTAAGGCTGTAGGTATAAATGACAGTGAACAGGCAATACACAGCTACAGTGGGCAATGCCACAGAACTGCTAGTGCAGTTAAAAGAACGAGTGAGGAACTCAGGGCTGCCTTGCTCCCATTTCCAGTTCCACTGTGTTTGGAGGATGACTTGACAGTGCTTGTGGTGGTTGTGGTGTCAAGCTTTTTCACAGTTGGTTTGGGCTGGTTTCTGTTTTCTGGGTGGGCTTTCTTGTCCTTGAGTATATCTGAAAACATGAAAGTAAAGGTAAGATTAATCACACATCTTTTAAACAGTGGCTTTGAAGTTCTATCTGTTGCAGGAACATTTTGTACACTAGTCTGAATGACTGAACTCTATTTAGTTGGACCTAGTGTGGTCACTGGGTCCTCTGCAGCCATTGCTTTGCTCACCACATCTTGGCTGACTGGGCTGCTCTACATGTCTACTCCTAGATGCTGCCTGAGCAGAATAATAGCTATTCTGCATTGCAGTGCCTGGGCTCACTACCTGCTTTTCTCACATAAAAAAGTACCTTCACTTTCACCTGACAAAGGAACTGGCTCATGCTTTAAAACATGATGTTAGGATTGAATGGGTTTGTAACATGGCCCAGTGAACACTCATCAAATTAAGAGGAGGAGAACCAAGAGCATATTGCCTTGCTGGAACAGTTGATTTCCCACCTTCTTTCTGCTTTAGTACCCTTAACTTCAAAACTACAGGTGACCCTTGATGTGGTGAAACAACCTGTGAGCAAAAACGTGGCTGCAAAGAGAAAATGGCTCAAGTTTTGTTTCACTGTTTTTCCTAGTGAGTACAAGGATTAGTTTCTTGTTTGTTTCTTAAGTAATGAACAATATCACTGGGACATTTTTCTCCCTGCAGATGTATTTTGGGGCAATTCCAGGCATCTAGAGTCATCAGAATGTAGAAGTACTAGTTCTTCATTGCAAAACCATGGATTGATTGATTAATTTATTAAATGAGAAAATGACTGGTAAGGGTCTGCACTTATCTGGACATTCCCAGGCTATTTGCAAGTATTACTGAGATCATATTGCCCTTCAACCCTGTCACTGGCACTGTGGGGGGAAAATATAAATCATGATTTCATCTGATGATGGCATTTTATAGTCAATCTGTAAAAGCATACCCAGGTGCCTGGCAAATTCCAACCTGGAAGAATTGACAAATTAACAATAATTGTTCAGGTCCAAGCTTAAAAGATTTGTGATACTAATGAATGCAATGCACATCCCACAAGCAAGCAAAAAAGCAGAGATTTGTAATGCAGATTTAACAACAGCCCAATCTTCAAATAAAATCTCTGAATCACAGAAGCAAGTTCCTGGCAGAAACTGGAAAGATGGAAAGCATTCCAGAAATGTAAATGCAATCTGAGCTCATTGTCTGCACGTCAGTACTTGGGAACAACCATCAATAAAATCACTTGATAATAAAAATGAGCTATTCTATTGGGAAAGCACACATTGTTCTTTTGCCAGTATAAACTGAAATGGGATGAATTCCTCCATTTGATAGTAATAACAACATCAATCCCAGAAGAATGTGTAATTCCTAGACCTGACTCAAGGGTGACTGCAGTGGGTGAAGGGTAGGGTGACACTGTGCTCATAATCCATTAGGACATATCCACGTGGATGTAGTGAGTTGGAATTGAAGAGGAGCTAACAGAGAGAAGAAGGAGAAAAAAGCATGCTCTAAATGTTTAGAAAATATCAGTATTCTGAGGACACTTCAAGAAAAATGGACAACCTTCAGAGTGTCATTAAAGTAAATTAAGAATAAATCATGGAAATAGGTGTGTTCTGCTACTGCCTAGACTCCTTTCCATCACTGTCACTCTCCTTTTTGGCTGCGGGAAAGGCACCATTTCTCTGCTGCCTCTTATATCACCCTCAGCCTGCTGACTTCAGCTCTCTGGGGCCAGCTGATTAAATTAAGACCTCACTCAGGTAAATCTATTCCCCTCTTTCAGTTGGCCATGTCCAGCATTGTAACTTGATTGGTGTCTATAAATCGGGCAGACTGAAACGTATTAATTCGTTTATTTTCTTTATATTGACTTAGCCTCCCCCCTCCCCCCAAAAAAATCTAAGGTAAGATTTAATGCTAGCAAGGAGGCTGTTGGTTTTTAAAAGCTTTCCTCTCAGTGACTGCTTAATGCACTACATAACAAGCCTTAAATAATACATTAGAAAATCCTGCCTTTATCCTTTCCAGGGGAAGGACTACATTGCTGAATTCTTTCTCTCAGCCTTTAGAGCAGAGGAGCTTCTGGTGCTATTCATGGCCAAGTCTAATTTGAGATTGAATTGTGCAAAACTGGCATTTTATCTAAAATGTTCTTGTTTTCTCCCTTCTTAAAAATAAATAAAAATAGCCCCAGTCCTAATTATTCAGTCTGAGATCTTTTTCAATCCTATATTTAGTTCTTTAAGGCACAAATTTCAGCAGTGCAAAGATTTTGTGTTCTATTCCAGTTTCCTCTGAGTTCCTGCTGCTTACTCACTCCAGGGTTTTGGCTGAGAGATTCTGAGTTAAATGAGTTTTTCCTCTTAAATCTTTTTTTTCCCAGCGTTAGAGCTGGGTATGTTCAGTTTATTACTGACATTCGAGAGGAAGAAAAACAGTGAGCATGTTAAAAACAAGTGCCAGTGTGAAGACTAGCACAGAGATGAAACTCCAGTCTCAACCAAGCAAACCCTAGATGTTCAATAGCCATGAATCAAGCCCCCAGAGTAGGGCTTCCTAAAATCAAAGAAACCCCACAACTTTGCTTTGTTCTAGTACTCACCCTCTGTGTTTTAAGGCCTTTATGGTTCCTATTCAAAAGCTTTCTCCATCACTACAAACTTTCTTCCCAACATCAGTCCCTCTCTCCTTTCCAGAAATGGTTAGAGCCTTTGAAGGCTTCAGCTAACCTCAGGCTAACATATGACAGCTTTTGAATGTGAATATTATTCCACACTGTTTATTTATCACTGCATCAAGATAATGATATAGCTATGGTAGTAGCTGCTCTGCTCTTCCCTTCTCCAGGCTCCCCGTGTGAATATTCAGATCCTACCAAGAGGAATACTTAGTGAAGGAGCTGGCTGCCAAAGCAGCCTTTAGGAAAAGCCTTCTGGGACTTGTGTGGAGGACAAGGTCTGTCAGGGTCAGTGAAGATGGCTTAGAGTCCCTCTAGACTCTGTGATTAGTGTGAATGCAGGGAATAGCTCAGTTAGTCCAGGGGACTGAGTCCACTTCTTCAGTTGAACTTTCATCTGTGTTAACTGCTGTTAAATTCACATCTCAACAACACAAACAAAGCACATAATGAAAATTCCTTGACCTCAATGTTTAGAGAATTTAGGATGATCTTCACCTCAAAGATCTAGGCACGGATTGCTGCCCAGTAATGCATGTGCTGCTCAGACAGCACTGAGCTGCTCATAAATACTTCCAGGGATCGATACTATTCCTCAGAGAGACTAGCTTAGGATAAAAGGGAGAGTCAGAACTGTCACTGTCATCTAATTTAGGAACAGGAAACCCTATAGTGAGGGCTGAGCATGCCTTTCAAGTGCATGTGGGGAGACACACAGTAAAGCACACCTTCATCTTAGCCAGGAATGATACAGAAGCAAAACAATGTGATTATTATTTTGTGTTAGGTTATTATCAGGTTATCAGACACAAGTTCAAGTTGTATTGGCACCACAGCTGTTAGTTCCCTCTCCCTAGCCTAAACGATTTGCAGTTTGCTTCTAAAAGGGATTATTAAAGATGCAACTGTTTATTATTGGTGTACTTGTATGCTCTTGCTCTCTAATGAACAGTAGCAGCAAGGTCTACTTAAATGGCTGTTGAGGTTTCCTATTGTCCTGCCAAAGGATGAACAAGTTCATCTACTTGACAGAAACCCCTCTCCATTTTTGTCCTTCTCTTGACCTGACTTGAGCTCAGTCCTTTCTCTGTGATTGCAAATGATCAGTGTGATAAGAGAGCCTTTCCCAGTGCCACTGAACCCTCCTCATCTCCTGTTAGAATCGTGCTCAACACTCCAGTGAGCTGAAGGATGAATACAGAGCCTCCCTGGACATGCTGCTGCTGCCAGCAGAGAAAGTATTTCTGGAGCAAAGGGAAAAGGTAGGAAGGGCAGGGGAGTTGAATGTGCTGGTCTCCCATCAAGGGGAGTTGGATTTCTTTTGGGAAGCCTGTGTTTGAGCTGCCCCAGCACCTAGCACCTCTCAGATTCAGTACAGCAGACAAGTGTACAATTTCTGTGAGGAGATTCTGAGTAAAAACAAAGCCAAGAGATTTGCCTCTCTGGTCCTGTAAATGTTAATTATAGCAGCCCAGTTCCTAATGAGTGGGACACTGACAGAAGAGAATTGATGCTCATCAATCCACCACAGCCACAACAAGGGAAGAGGTTTTGAACATGTTTCCATCAGTTCTACACCATGAGCTTGTAAGAATAACTTTCAACCAAGCTATCTGTGGAGAGAGTAGGGGGTAGAGGAGAAGAGGAGATTGTTGAGTTCTGCTTTCCCACATTCATTACATCAAGTCAAACCTGGCTATTCCTTCCTAGACTTTCATGCAAATACTGTGCTTCGAAAAGACAGAATGTTAGTGGCTACTATAGTAAATGAAGGTCTTGGTCTTGAATTCCTCATCCCAGTGATAATGATAATCATAATGCAGGTCTCAAGTGAAATGAGCAGTACCTGCATTTGCTCTCCACATTTGTAGCTCAGTTGCTTGATAAATTTCATTTTGATCACAGGCTTGGTTTTGGCTGACAGCTTCTTAAGAAAATTAAAGCTAGGTGCAACTTGGTGGAACAGGCTCTTAAATTACAGTAGATGCTGCAGTGTTATTATTAGCTTTTTATCACCTCTGGTAACAAAAGCTGAAATTACTTTTACATATTCAAAGGAAGAAGCTCTGAAATTGCAAAACAATGCTGTGGCCATAAAATGTACCAACAATTTCCTAATAATCTATTATCCTGACATCAAGACCAGCACTAATTATTTCCAGTTACAGCTGCAGAATACAAATAGAAACAGGAATGCTGTGGAAATTGGACTGGGAGAACTCCCAGAGTGTGGTAACTCAGGATGCAATTCTCCAAATTCTGGAGCCTGTTGTCTGCTAGATAATATTAGTGAGTAAAAGGCAGGTGTAATAGAGCCCTTCTGGGAGATGTATAGATGTTCTACTTAGGGCCATGGTTTAGTGGCATGGTAGTGATAGGTTGATGGTTGGACTTGATGATCTTAGAGGTCTCTTCCAACCTTAATGGTTCTGTTAGGTGCTGGAAGCTGCACTTAGGTGAACTGGAAACTCCTTCTCCCATTCCCAGTCTTTTTGTCTATATCCATTTCAATCCAATATATACATATATATAGAGAATAGGACATTATGCCAGCTGTACTGCTCCAAGGAAACCTGTCACTGAATTTCTTTGGCTTTTGATATACAGCTGCCATAGCAAACCCTGCATGATTTTCATGAGCTACAATAAAACTGTATTAGTTCTGAGGGCTAAAAAGTAAACCCACACATACAACTGCCACAGTAAATGTCAAGATTGAACAATCCATCTTTGCCTTGGGAAGAAATAATCTAACCTAACAAACCCTGTGTGATTCAGCAGCAGTTCCATTAATCAGTCAGTCATTTGCAAGAAAAGGTTTTGTCATTTTGTTTCTACTAGCATGAGACTTATTCAGATGCAGACAAGCTGAAAGCATAAGCTTCAAACATGCCAAACATCTTTTCCATTTCCTGGAAACATCTGGTTTGAGTCTAGTCCTAGGCACATGTTTGCGGTTGCATGTTTAAGCTTGTTTAGCTTGCCAGAGACCTCGTCCATACTGCAGCACAGCTGAGATGATATCCTGAAACACAGCATGCAAGTGTCTGTAAAACATGATGTTCCCAGTAAATCTGTTGAACTCTTGTTGTAACTTTCTGGTAATGAAAGCAACAACTAAAAAGCTCTGTGACAGCCTTCTGCCATCACTGTGTGGTGCAACTAATTAGCTGACTTCAGAAATTCTCTACATGCCTCACTGGCAATACCCAGAAGACTGAGAGCGATCCTCATCTTGCATGCCTTACATGCCCCAAAACTCCTATTAAACTTAATGGGAGTTTAGGGGGGAGGGGGAGAAATACAAGGAATGCAGGATTGACCTTTATGGTTCAAGATGTATGTGTGCTCTAGACTTCAAAGATGAGGTGCCCCTGCCAGTCTGGAGCGTGCGAGTGATCGGCACGCCAAGCGCCGAAGGCATCTGCTAAGTATCACGCCACAGCTCAGAGCTGTAATTAAGAGGAGTCCAAACTGGCTGAAGGAAGAAAAATATTAGTAATAATTGAAAATGCTTGGGCTGTTGCTTTTGTCCTGATGATCTCATTAGTTTTGGTTACAGAAAGACTTCTCACCCTGGCATGCTTTGTTTGGGCTCTTGTGCTACCCCCATCTTTCCCGGTTAACTTTTATTGCTGGATGCAAAGGTCAAATAGAAGGCTTAATTAAATTGTAGATGGGGAAACCATAAACTTATTTTGGAAGGGAGTACAAAAAAACATTTCAAGCCATCCCAGCTCCTCTCCCCCAGACACTCCTTAATTTCTCCAGAAGAAAAAGAGCATGTGTTGTTGGCATTCTATTCCTTAAGGGGAAACTGCTTTTCTTTTCTTGCTTGCAAATGTCCATGCTACAAATATCCAGCTTTTGAATAAACTGCTAATTGTATTTGCAATTGACATTTATAATGAGGATTTCAATTTAGCTCTGCAGCCCTAAACAAACAAAGCTCCAGGTGATGTGAACTTATACAAGCAGCGATGGAAATTCAACTCACAACAAGGATTTAAACTTCCTCTGCTTAACTTTAAGGAGAGATTGTACCACCAAAATAAATACTACTACCCACTCACTTGAAGTTAGGCATCTATTTGTCTCTCAGCCCTGAGACCTGAAACTGAAAAGCATCATTCCCCTCAGCTGAAAAAACTCACAGGTCATGTATAAGCACCATTTACAGTTTCTCCATGCCATAAGAAGACAATCACATAGCTTGAGAGACAGGTCAAATTTAAGCAATGCTACAACCTGTGCACTAGCAACAGCCCAAGAAAGTTCAGGCTTCCCTGTGGTAAGTCAGCTGCCAGAGGTGAGGCCTTATGCACCACTGAGATTCTCAAAGCTCAAGTTCAGGTGCTGTCTAGCCCTAGAGGCATAACAACTCTCTAGATCCTTCCCTTTCCATATCCCAAAGCCCTACAATGTTTACCTTTCTGCAGCTAAGTGTGCACACAAAACCCAGGGAGCAGTGAGCTCCACAGCCCTTGGGGCATGAGGATGGCCTGCAGATCTCCTCTCCTCTGTAGACCTCAGCAGCATAGGCTTGCAGGATCACCCCAAACGTTAAGAAAGCAGATAGACATCTGCCAGCTAGGGCAACAGTTACAGTGTGCACTGCTGATAGACAATATCTAGGTTCAAATCCTTCCCCTGGGTGATTTAGGAGGAGTGCTCTGAACCCAAGTCTCTCTCATGTCCTGTCTAGCCAGAAAAGGTATGAAGAAATTGGGTGTCTCTCA
This sequence comes from Bucco capensis, assembly GCA_013396975.1. NCBI lineage: Eukaryota > Metazoa > Chordata > Aves > Piciformes > Bucconidae > Bucco > Bucco capensis. The sequence goes on from VWZO01012598.1 coordinate 2,522,313, forward strand.
TGCTCTCTACAACGTTGCTACATGCTCTTAACTGCCTGGGCCAACCCTTTGAGCAAACTGGCCCCAAAACACTGGAAAGATCTACTCCAACTAAGTAACAAGGTGTCTGCAAATAGAGAACAGACTAGAGACTCAGTGCCACTGAGTGAGATCTCAGTGCCTCACAAGGCAGGAAGAGGGACTGTTATCTGCTTAGGAAGCCATACTCTCCCATTTTGGTGTAAATAGATGTCATATCTGTAAGGGGTGGACAGGAGAAAACAAACCACAGAAGAGCTGCCCTCCCACCAAAGGGCTCTGTGACTCAGGGCTCCCAGCTGCCTTTGGGTGCATTAAACACATGCAATTCAAGCAGCCTGACTGAATCCCTGACTATAACATCCACAAAAGCACTCACAAACATCTCTAAAAGGCATCTGAAAGGTTCTTCTCCCCCTGCAAACATGCTGCTCTCATCATTCCTTGCTCTTTAAAAGCCAGTCAAAGCCTTCCAGTTATTCCCATCGCTCCCTAAGAAACTTGGGCAGAACTGATTTGTCCTGCAGTGAGGATTCCAAACGGTGCCTGTGGTTCTGTCATTTCTTGAGTACAAATAGTACCTTACACTACAAATATTTTAAATCAGTTTTGACAGAATAAAACCATAATTGATGCTTAATTATAGAATAAACATTGAAATCACTTCACATCTCATCTGATTTCTTTGAATTTACATGGCAGGAAGGACTAGTTACAGTGCCAGAGGATAGTTCTGCTCCTTACATCAATCAGTAGGAAACTGTTTATTGACTCTATTTGTTTATTGAATCTTTCCAATATTTGAGTCAGAACTGAAATGAAAAGTAACTATGGTGAGATATTATCCTGGATTAATCATTTTAAACTTAATATCAAGAGCAGCAAAGGAAAACATCATAGCATTAGGCTTGCTTCAGCTCTGGAAGGGGAAGTTCAAATCAGTCTTTTCTCCTGCTCTAGCTTAGCAACTCTTCAGCATGTATATCCTCTATTTCACATTGCTAGGTTTATCCAGCCAACCAGAACCCCAGCTCTATCACAGCTGACAGTTATTGACAGAGAGGATGATTAGAGCCATCACTCTGCTGAATATCTGTGGCAAGAAGAACATGTTTCCTGTGAAAATACCAAATGGCTTAAAAGCATTATCTTATTAGCAGCATGCAGGGAAACTGATGAACCCTTATCACATACAGCAGGATGATGAATACCCAAATCAACACCAAAGGAAAGGAGATATACAACCCAGAGCATAAAATAAACTTTTCTAAGAAAACGTCTTACAAAATGAAGCACTCATCCATTAGCATATGCAGAAGACTGTGCTCAGTCAGTGTTCAGGCAGGGGAGCAAATTAAAAGGAAGGAAATTCCTGTTTGGAGCTGGCAGCCATCCCATTCCCCACTTCTGTTGTGCAAGGGTGTGAACTGCTCCTTCCAGTTTTCATGGAAGACATCTACACCAAAACCACTAGCACTGAAATTAGCTAGTCTGCTAACACTGTGGTACATAATAGACTGGGGGCTATAAATCCTCTCTCTTTTTCAGGGTAACATTACTGCTAAAATTGGCTAGGGTTCTCTCACTTACCCATGTAGAGGAAACACTTCTGCCCATAGCCCACATATGGGATAAAAACCCCTCGAGGCATTAACTACATCATGAGAATGATAAAACCACTATTGGGAGAGCAATGAAGACTGCATTAGAATTCAAAGCTTTGCAACTTCCAGCTCTCTTCTCTCCACACTACTGTGCTTAAGCTTGACTGCACAGGTAAGACTAGTGGCAAAGCCAGCGTGGTTCCCAAAGCCCTTCTCCAGGCAGCTGCAGAGCACCTCTCCATTGGATCATGCTAAGGGTGGTGATGAGAAAAATGGATTAGATGCTAAGGAGGAAGAAGCTGGAGAGCATGAAAGCAGCAGGGAGTTGCTGCAAGTGAGTGGAGAGCAATGGGAGACTCCAGATCAGGGAACTGAATGAATTTGAATGGATCCATAAAGAACCATCTCTGCTTGGCCCTGTGCACAGAATATGCAGAGCACTTCTGAAGTGACTGAGCATGGGGCTTGATTTCTGTGTGTTTCCATCCAGCCAAAGAAGCTTTCACAGGCACTCAGTCTACTCTTCGAGATGTATTACTTATTGCCAATTTCTTTCTGTCGTAAGAGCTCCAATAAAGGGAAAAACCCTCTGGAAGTTCATGAGAGCTGACACCATGTGCTGCCATGGAGCTGCTGGCACTGCTGCACTCTATTATGCAAATATACATCAGTGGACTTTGTACAACATAAATTATGTAAATGCCCATTTAGAGACTCTTCCAAATGCAGATTACTTGTCTGATGTTTGGAGACAATTAACATCTCCAATGTGAACCTGTACTTGGGGACTGCTATGCTACAGCTTCTGGATGTCTAGACCTAGCAAACCTTAGTTTGCATGCAGATTCACTCATGGTATGATAGACTTGTATTGTCAGAGTCAAGCCACATATCACTGACAACTCATCACTCTCTACAACTCTCTGAAGGAAGGTTGGAGTGAGATGGGGGGAGGTCTTTTCTCCCAGGTTACCAGTAAGAGAACAAGAGAAAATGGCCTCAAGATGCACTAGAGGAGGTTTAGATTAGATATAAGGAGGAATATCTTCACTGAAAGGGTTGTTAAGTCTAGGCCCAGGCTGCCCAGGGAGGTTGTGGAGTCACCATCCCTGGAGGAGTTTAAGAAAAGTATAGATGTGGTACTTAGGGCCATGGTTTAGTGGCATGGTGGTGATAGGTAGATGGTTGGACTTGATGATCTTAGAGGTCTCTTCCAACCTTCTGGAATACCATTGGTTTTAAGAGACCCTTCAACTTACTATTGTAGCAGCACTCCAAAAGCTCCTATCTAGAATCCAGGTTTGCACTTGTTTATTTGGGATTATGATGGGTTTTTCTTTTTAATTAAGACTCAGAATTTTAATTGATGCATGCCAAATATCTATATGTCTATATGAAGCCACATGGCTCCTTCTCCTGTGGGGGTAAGATGCCCCATCTCTTGATGCCCCATTGCTCCTACCCTATTCTTGGCCTTGAGTGAGACTTGAGTCAAAGCCAAAACATTACCAGCAGGGACAAACAAGACTTTGGGCTTGACTATAAACTCAAGCTGCAAGCATGACACCATAGGCACAGATTGATTCCTCAGGGTGCTGGGCTCCCACTCAGGTACTAAATCCAGCAGTTTGATTTTTGTTTCTTTTTTTAGAGCATACTAAGCATCTTGGATTGTTCTCAGTAAACTCATTCCTGACACTTGAGATCTTACAAAAATCCAAGCCAAGCAATATAGTCTTTACTAGAAAAGAAAACATTATAGAGTAACCACCTGGATGAAGAATTTGGTGAAACTAAGTTTTCAGGAGGAATAAACTCAGCATCTGTTGGTCTTCATCAAATTCTTGTTTAACTTGAGTTAAGATGGGTGAAATTAACCTTTATACCTCAACAGTGCTCTTCCTATTTGAAGCAATTGAATCAAAGTAGCTTTACCAAGGGCATCTTTCTACTTTATAACTTCAAAGACCATTTATTCAGAGATAGCATGTGAGGATCCCATAATTGGAGCCAGCTGATGGAGAAAGGGCTGCAAACTGAGCTAGCTGGGGGAAAAATACCTAATTTTAGCAGAGATTAGAGATCTGAAGCAAATTTCATACAGACTGGTGTGTTATAAAGCACAGATAATAGTTTCCCAGACTGGCAGACAGTGCAAGGTGAATGCAAGGGTCTCTCCCATCACTGTTGGCTGAGTAGTATTCCCTGAGCAATGAACCAGTCCCTACAAAAACCAAGATGCTTAGAAAACAATTTGCAACCCCTCAGTTTTCTTTACTAGCCTGTTTGGGCTCTTCAGGGCATGGACAATAACTTGCAGTAGCTAAATATCATAGGGTCATGATCCTGAGGCATTCATGCACTACTGTCAAATCAATAATAGCAACACATTTACCTTGATAGTTAAAGGACAGAGAAGAACAGGCAACACTTTTGATTGAATAGAAGCCCAACATTTATTGGTATCAGCCACTTGGTAAGGTTGCAATCCAACTTTAAACTACAAGCCCCACTGATTTGTAGCCATCTAGTTACAAAGTTAGATTGCGAATATTCAAAGTAATGATAAGAGATAAGACTAATTATTTCACTGAACTTATCCAACTGCTATGTGTAGGAATATCTACTAAACAACATCCCTCTATCACTGCCTTGGTACCCCTCAAGCAATGCAGGTTAATGACATCTTCAAAGCTTTAAGCAAGTCAAGACAAGCTGTTGTAACAGGGAACAGAGAGACTGCTGTGACATGTCAGCAGGCTGGAAGAATCTGTGAGTTCTCACATGACTATTCCATAAAGCAGAAGATACTGTGAGATGAGACCTAGCAACACCTAGAGCATTGATTTCTAGCTACAGCACAGGAGAAGAAAAGGCAAGAGGAGAGACAAGCTCATATCTGTTTCTCAGCAACAAATTGTGGCACCTCATTCAGGATCAAAAGGCAGTTCTGCCCTTGTTAGTAAAAACAGAATTACAGTGAAATGGTAGCAGTCATGCAACCCTAAAACTGTAATTTTCTTGTCAAATGCCAACCCTTGTTTGTGTAAGGATTACTTGTACTATCATCCCTTAAGAGAAAAATGCCCTTAATACATGGTCTGATGCTCAATCTCTTCTCCTCTCTGCATTTCCACCAGTTTCCATTAAAAAAATTAGAAACCAATTGCTTAACTTGTAAGTTATAATCCTTACAGCAAGGTAAGTTTGCAACTGAACTGAAAGAAGTGCCTGAAGTTTTTGGACTTTACTAGTACAAACCACTTACACAGGGATGGGGTTTGGTAATAGGTTTTGCTTAAAACTGAGCCTCTGAAAAGCAGAATTTTAATAAACTGTCTCCAACTAGTAAAAAGGATCATGGTATAGCATGGACAGGCAGGAGAAGAGCACACATAGCTCAGCCAGCTATCCAGGTATCACAGTATCACAGTATGTTAGGGGTTGGAAGGGCCCTAGAAAGTTCATCTAGTGCAACCCCCCTGCCAGAGCAGGGTCACCTAGACCAGGTCACACAGCAATGTGTCCAGGCAGCTCTGCAATGGCTCCAGACAAGGAGACTCCACAGGCTCCTGGGCAGCCTGGGCCAGTGCTCTGGCACCTGCACTGCAAACAAGTTNCAGACAAGGGGAGGTGAGGTCCAGGACTAGGACACAGGTAGCTGGCTCTGGGAAGGTGTAAAAACTCTCTCATTGAAGGTATTTAGAACCAGACTAGGCACAGGGGAATGGGTTCAGTAGAGCTGATTCTGGCTTGGAGCACAGAGAAGCTTCTTCATCTCTGTTTTCAATCTTCCGCTGATCCATTGCTTTTGATCAATCTATTCCATGTGACAAGCAAATGCAAACAAACTCCTCCATCAGTTTGTGACTAAATTTGTCACTAGCTCTAAAAGCTGAAGGTGAACATCTTGTGAAAGGAACACGCATTGGCAGCTCTGGCTGATGAAGTGCTAGCAATAGGCATTAAAGCTGCGAATGGCAAGGTGTTGGCACAGGGAGAGGAAATGCTGCAAGAAAGGAAAAGCCAATCTGTATGATGAACTGAGTGTACATAAAGTAGAGCAAATTACCAGACACACAGACATGAGAGTACAGAGTCATGGGAGCTCATTAGGAAGTCCTTGTGAAGAGATGTTGAAGGCTGGCCAGTTGCTCCTAATTCTGTGGCCCGCGTGGCAATGGCTCAGCTAGTGCAAAGAGCACTGTCTGGGCTGGGAGTGCACGCGTGGGGATGGATCACACAGAGGGAAGGGATGTGCAACACCACTGCAAATGGCTCCTTGGAACTGCCATCCCCCTTTCAGAACAATCCTGCTTTTCAAAGCCTCAGTCATCTTGAATCAATGCCAAAGAGGGAGACTTGAAAGGCCCAGCTCCCAAATTCCTGAGGGAGGGATAAGCTGGGCATGTGGCTGGATGATGCACTGTGTGTCACTGGCACTTCAAGCTGCTGGGCTTTTACTTTCTGGACATCTTATCCTGTAGATTTGCAACCTGAGACAGAGGTGATAGCTGCAAGGCCTCACAAAGTCATCAACTGCTGGTTTTCCTTAAAGCTAGAAAGTCTGATTTTTGTTCATTTTTCTCTTCCTAGGTTTTCTCAAGACATTCCTTTCCCCCATTCCTTTCTAATTAAATATAATGGAGCCCTGCTTTTTAATCTGCTAACTCAAGAAAAAATAAATGACTTTCTGAACAAGAATATGCATTATGGACCTCTACTAGATCAAGTGGTGAAGTAGCTAAGAACCCTCAGGTGTTTTGAGTTTTTTTTTTTCCATTATAGAGAAAATATGGATCATGTGAGGTTTGTCTCCAATATTGTTAATAATAGCTTGTGCTAGGGAAAAATTAATTGTAACAGGCCTGTATTTGCTAGAACTGGAAGTTGAGCTTGGCTTACAGTCATAAAGGGACTGATTAAACTCAGGGTTTGTGTTGGAAGATTAGTCTCTCCTTTATCTGACATCCAGGAAAAAAATTCCAAGACAGAAAAATCACAGACATGACCAAAAGTCTGATTTACATGCCCATTGGAAAATTAAAGATGCTTTAATGCTTCCCTTTTATGAGAGAGTCTGCTGTAACTGAAAGCTGAGTAGGCAGAGGTAGCCTGTTAAAAATTCATTACCATCTTTTTGCTTACATGTAGAAAAGGATAGCCCCCCCCTTCTTCCCCCCAAATTACAAACATGACTGCTTTAACTAGGGAGTCTGGGATTGCAGCACTGGAAAGAAAAAAGCATGTGTCAGATTTTGATTGTTGAACTTCCATCAACTTACTTTCTTCATTGCTCCACAGTAGAAAGAAGAGGAAAGCAGCAATTACACACAGCCAAAGGCTTTTCCAAAAGGGTATGTTGCCTGGTTTTATCTAACCTGAGCATCTATAGCCCTCACTAAGATCAAGATCTTGAACTTAATCTCAAAGAAAAGGCAACTGCAGTGCTGTAGCAAGAGCAGGGAGCATGACTTACTGGTTTTCTGCCAAAGGAAGGGAGCAGCTACACTTATACCCAGAACTATTTCCAAGTTGTACCTTCTAACAGGGCACTCTAGAGCAGCTGAGAGAGCTGTTCTGCTAGGGTATGACAGAACTTCTAAAGGATCTGCCTGGAAAACATGACTGAAAACTGTATGCAACAAAACCCAAACAAACCCCAGGCCTCACTCCCAGAAACACCATGCCCTTGAGATCCTGGAATTCTTCAGTGGTTGAAGTCATACTTCAGTTGAATTCCCAGTGTTTGGGTAAAATGTAGGATACAGCAGCCAAGTAATTTATATTCTTATTTGGAAGGAGCTTTCTAAATTCTCCTTTGCTACAGATGCCAGCCTCTCTGCTATATTCTCTATCATTTGCCAGTGAAAGCTTTTCTTTGGAGTTAAGACATTCAGATGAATCACATTTGCTTGGCATCTTTTTGAAATGAAAGGTTTCCTTGTCTCTGTAATTCCCACTCCCCACCCTCCAGTTTCTGTTGCTTTCACTGTACAGAGCCAGACTGGGATATTTATTCCCTGCCTTAACAATGAATAGTACAACAGAGCAGTGAAAGCCCTTGTGAAATCAATGAGACTTTTTATGGAGGATGGTAGTGCTCATTGTGAGCAGGAGGGTTTCAGCCTAGCCTAAAGAGAGATCTAAGAGGACAGAAATTGAGCTGAATGCAGTTCCTCAACACTCTAATACACATGTTAACAAGAAGAGACCTGGGCAGATGGATGGAAAACCATTTCAGTAGCTGCCATATATTTTGACCCCCTAAAGCAGGTAAGAAGGGACTCTGGGAGTTCTTAAATCAAAGCATTACTGTCTTGACACTAATTCCATGAATAAAAATCAATGAAAGAAGTAACTTCTTACACTTCTAAAAAGTTTTTCATTCCAGAGCCCTAACAGATGTTACAAACAGTAAATGTGGCAGCACTCCTAGGTAGTATTATTCCCATTTTTCAGATGAGGTAAGAGACATGAAGAGGCTAAAATGATCCAGGTGGTGGTCACAGAAGTAACTTCCATTTACCTTTGGAGTCAACAATACATTTACATCCTTCAGTCCAGAAGGATGAAGCCAGATCTCATTTCATTCTACGTTTTGGCATTTACTAGAAGGTAATTTACCATATCTCCCAATCAAACCCAAAATGCATAAGTAATCATATGCTGGCTTTCAAGCCTAAATCTCACATGCAGCTCATGATTTTTAGCCTACAATATTTAATGAGTGATTGTCTGTGTTCTCTTTGTACAGCTCCAAGCACAATAGTACCCTGATCTAACAGAGGTGCTCCTGGATAAGTTAAAACTAAGACTATTTGGAGCAGTAAAGGATCAATCCTTTACTGTAGTTACCTAGGGTATACAAGAAGTGAATGCCTGATCTTAAGAACAGGATGAGCATCAAAACCAGAACATGTAGAATGATGTTATGGTTCTTGAAGTAAAACTCAGATGTGATGCTACAAGTACACAGCAGCTTCTGCTCTTGTGAGGTGCAGGAAATGACAAGTTGGAGCTAGCACAGGCAGTGTTACAATGGTGAGAAGCTGTCATAAAACAGACAGAGAACAGGGCAAGATGAAATAGCCTTCCCCAAATGATGCAGCCTCCTAGGAGTTTCAAATCCAATGTGATTCAGGTTACAGTGAAGGTCTGATGAGTTCAGTGTTTGTGTGTGTGTAGGGTGATGGTGGCTTGTTGGGTTTTTAATATTTCCTACAATGGAAACAAATGGTACCAGGTTCCTGAAGCACTACTCAACAGGCTAATTACAAATGGCTATGTAACTTAGAAATACTCAGTTTCTCTAAGAGGTTACAAAGCTACCCAACCTGCCCTTAAAAAAATGAAGTTACTCAATGACAACACACGCTTCAGCATCTGCAGATCACCTGAGAGAGGCAGTAGCTTCCTTTTTGGCCTACCTACTGCACTGTTAGATTATTATCCTTGAAATACACTGAATGATTATGCAGAGCTCACTTCATGCTTGACCAAGTATACAATGCAATTAACATTTTAAAGCCATTTGGTACATGTCTAATCTTACTGCTGTCTTCATTTTTTTTTTCCCTCCCTGTTCCCCTCTTTACTGATCCTCATTTATTTGGTTTTGCTTTGCTCTATGCTGAGCTATCAAATCTCTCCTTTCAAGTCAGCATAAATCAACAGCTAGCTCAGGGGCAGGTAGCAGGCACACTGGTACCAAGTGAAGGTGGGCTGGATTTGGGTGTAAATACCACCATGAAATGGAAACATCACCCCTAAACATTTATCACATGTTAATAATTCTGGACTGGATTGAGAGACAGAATGGAGAGATTTGGACCTAACATCTTCCACCCAGTTGGAATGTTCTTACCTGATCTCACACACTTGACAGAGCCAGAAGCAAAGCTGAACCTCCAAGTAAGACACTTTGGTTAAGATTGTGCTAGAGAAAGGAAGAACTAGAGATGACAGATGTCCTCGTGCTCAGAGCTGAGGGAAATGCTCTGATTGCAGCAACACTGGGGTTGTGACACTGCTGATATCTGTACAGCCAAAACAGGCAGAAAGGGCTTCTCCTGTCATCAGGCATGGCACAGACCCAGTCTAGCTGTCAACCTTGGGCTTTGCTTCTCTCTCAGGCTCTTCATATCTTGTGTGCTTTGCCTTTTGAAGGCATGAAATCATGGAGACTTTCCAAGAGAGATGCTGAGGGCATAAAACTCTCATCACCCCCAAGTTTCTGGACATGAAGATTCTTTCCTCAGGAAGCTCTAAGCAATTTGTTTTTTCTTCTCACACTTCTGCTTCTCTACACAACCCAAATCCTTCCCCTAATCAAAGTGCTATATTTTTTTACTCTGCTCCAAATTTCTGGGTACTCTAGGTGCTAAAGGGAACAGCACAAGTTCTCTGAGAGGTAGGATACAGCCTGACACTAAGCTACCTGTGTAGTAAGAGAGCTCATGCTTTATCTGGGGTGGCTGGTATTTGTGTAGGCAGCTCTGCTTGTGTGCAGGGCTCTGCATGGACTACTTACAAACCTTTCCACTTGTCCTGCATCCAAACTAAGGGAGAACATAAGGTCTGACTCCAATTAACATAACAAAACATTATTAAGTGATTAAGATTTATAGGGAAGCTGGCTAAGCCCAAACCTCTCATCAATATCCCCTCTCTGGGTTAGTGAATGGAATGGGCTCTCCCATAGCCATTCACTGCAGGAGGGTACTACCATCCTGTGCAGCCACAGTGGAAGCTAAGGAATTCATTTGCAGCTGTCCAAATGCAGCCTTAGGAATGTGCAGCAGCATGCAGAGCAGTCAGTTCAATTTCCCTTCTTTATGTACCCCTTATAAAAATCATAATTTATATTCATTATGAAGCTCCTCTAATGTAAATCAAACTAACAAATCAGTATATTATTACTGTCTCCTTTGGTCTGGGTTATTTAGCAGCTGGGTTTTGTGTAGCATTGTTGGGAGCTAAGGTTGGCAGTCCCCCCCACAACCTGCCAAAAAGGGCATTTAAAAAGAGGTGAATACAACATTGAATGCAACCTAAAATGAGTGGTTGCTCATCTCTCTATATGCAAGAGGCAAAAAGGAGGCTGAGTGTAGGGCTGTGTGTACACAAACCTGTGAGGAGGATGCTGCTGGCAGGACAAGGCTTTCTCTCTGACTTCCCTCCCCTCATGTCCACCTGGCAAGCAATGGAAGAGATGCCTGTGGTGCACCCAGTCCCTCCTGAACTGGAGTGGCAGCTGCCATCTCTGAGGAAGAGCCCTCAAGACCTTCAACTGTCAAAGAGGAAACATCCCTCGTGGCTAGCAATGGTTGGGTTGCATCACAACAGAGATGATGTGGATGGCTGTACACTGCATGGAATGGTTAAAGTTCTTTCACTCCAAAAGCAAAGGAATTAGAGAAGTTCACAGGATACCCAACTCCATTCCCCAGTAATCTTCTGCTTATTTCCTCTTAAGTGGCTGAGAAGTGAAAGACTTTTTAGTGACAAAGTGGCAAACCAAAGAGAGGAGGGAAAATGTGGGGAGCAATGCCTAAATCAAAAGAGAGGTTTGACAGAAAACCACCTTTCCTTAAGATACTTGTGGCATCTTGGAATATGGATTACTTCCTCTTCTTTATACTGGAGAAGTGCCTGGAATAGGCTGAGGAGAAAGAATAGCCTCTGACTTGCTAGAAGCTAAAAGCACTGTTGAGAGGAAAGCTAAAGGCACATTCTGCTTGTACCCAGCAACTTCTCTATGCAGTCTGATGGGTATCACATTGTGTTATGCATGAGCACAAAAGAGACCACAGAGGAGCTCAGTTCTTTAATAGAAACTCAAAATAAAAGAGTTCTGAAAGGAGATTTCCCCTCACTTCCTTGAGGTAGTCACTGTATCTGCTCAAGAGTCCCTGTGGGGAAATAAACCTTCAGAACCCTCCAGTGAGGAAGTCCATTGCATTTAATTTTTCTTGAAATATAACCTGGGGTTCCAAGCAGGAAAAGAATGAGGACAATGGAAAGAAGAAGCACACATACCAACATATCCCTGACAATATGCCCCACCTTGATGAGTTGTCCCATAGACAAAGCTGAGTGGGCTTCAGTTTTCTGTGGGGAAAGTGTCACCAGGTAGAAAAACCTCCAATCAACCATACTGAAAACCTCTAGTGCTATTTACCTCTGCCAGAGACACAGCTTGCACCTGAGCTGCTTCTTTCTTGTGCTGGCTCAGAAATGAACACATTTGGAAAGGCAGACAGAGTACCTCTCCTTTTTACTGCCTCTACAAAAAGAGGTTAGGAGATCCTGCAGTTCTCTCTATTCCCTAGGCAGCATTCTGCACTGTGGCATTCTCTGCTCAGCATCCAGCTCCAAATGAATACAGACAGATATTTGCTCTCATGATTACCATTTGATAGTAGGGATTATAGCCTGTCCTGAATCTGCCATCTCCCTCTAGAGCAAACCTGGCTGGATGACTAGCACTCATTAGAAATGAATTTATCACTATTTTGACTTGACTTCTACAGTTTCCTCCCTGGTAGTTGAGAGATACCTTTCTGTTTGATGGGATACAGTAACTCAAATTGGCATTTGAAGTAACAGTGTCTCTGAGTGCCAGCCTCAGAGATTAAGGGGATGTGATTGGTAATTGCTGCAGCAGAACACAGCACACACATCACTAACTGCTGCTGAGGGTAATGCTGTTTCCTTGACCCCCTAAGAGGGATGTGGTACCTACATAATACCACACACCACAGGAGTTGAGGATGACAAAGCTAAGAGGGCTGCAGGTGCAGCTGACAAGCCCCACTGCTCCCTTCCTTGCTTGTTACTATTACTGCTGTGATATGACTCTAACTTCCCTCGAAAGGGACCACTCTGCTCTTTCTCTGCTCCAGTCTTTGGGCCTAGAGGTGATGGGAAAACAAGTTCTGCTATCCAAATTTACAGGGTTTCTGGGCAATGCCTTTGTCAGTGCTGCCTGGGAATCACAACCAAGCTAGACTCATGGATGCTGTGCACTAGACCTGCTTACCAAAAGGACACCTCAGAGAGAGGGAAGCTATCACTCAGCATGGTCATGTTGCCAGGGCCATACAACATGTGCAAAGGGAATGCAAATGCTTGTCCTCCAAACACTTCGCTAGAAAATCAGACTTCCAAGCAAAACATAGCATTTCCCTCAAAAGAAGTGACCTTCCTGACAAGCATTTCCTCCTCTCAACTACAAAAAATCAGCCTTGCATACAGCCATTGATATCTCAAACCAGAACACTCCTCTCAGGACTGTAGTGAGACAGGTGGTTTGGTGACCTGGATGGACCCCACTGCTGTGATCCAGGAAGCAGCCCCTCTGCTTTACTTACTGATCAAACAGCATCAGTAAAAGAAAGTCCAAACACTTCCAACTGACATGGTGATCAAATAAGACTACAGGAGACAAGCTGCACCTCCCTAGTGTCTACCCATAGGTAGTACTTCCCTTTGTGGGTTGTGGGAGGCCAGGTAAGTTCCACAGAGCCTGTAGAGCCACAGACACAGCCTGGCAAATCTCATCTTCTCTGAGTCCCATTTCCAGCACTGTGGAAGGGAAATTACCTTCTTCACAGTGAGAATAAAATAGCTTTTGAACTGCTAGGTGCACATACAGGACAGTGACAAGTCCATACAGTTCTGCAAGCATGTCCTCCATCCTTCCCATTGGAAAGGGATTAATCCTGAGGAACTGTCACTGAAAGGCTTCTATGAACAAATCTAAGTAATATTCCTCTTCCTCCTTGAAGAAATAAAACCCTGAAAGCACAGGAGAGATTCTTAGTGTTCAGTGAAGGCTGATTAGGGTCTTACTGAACCTCCTCCCCAAGTTTTTCATGTTAGCATTTGATCAAAGAGTAGTTTCCTGAGCTAATAGTGAATTAATTCTGTATCTTCTCTGTTGAAGGTAATTCCATCTGCAGGCAGATGTAAGGAAGGATTCTTCAATGAACTTGAGAGAAAAATCCTATTTCCTAGTAATTTCAAAAGCTTCAAGAATGCATTGAAAGTTTGGTTTCTTACAGGTTTTATTTTAGTATAGTTAGCCTCCTATTACACTAGACAATGTTTTTGCAGCATATTTAATATATATATATATAAGTAGATCTGCTAGCTGAAAAGTCTTATCTCTGGAAGAATGACTTTCTAACTGAAAGCAAACATTCAATACACCCCAAAACCCTCATGGATTTGATTCTTTCTTGGGAAAGACATCAAGGCAATGATAAACTTGAAATAAAAAATGAACTGAGGCAGTAGAAAACTCTTCAAAAAAATTTGTTTCTCAGAGATTTGCTCATGTACTGAAAACAAGAAAACAAATTAAAAGTTGTGCCTGCATTAAAATCAAAGAGAATCCCACCACCTATTTACAAATATTGAGAGGAACATTTCTGTACTGAAGTTGTCCAAGAGTTTGCTCTTATCTGAGCCACTCTACTGAAGAAAGCCTATTTTTAATGAAACTCCTCCCTGCAAGAAACCCCTCAAGTCAAGGCTTACATCCTCTTAACATTAAAGAGATGCAGTGCAATGCTTTGCCAGCTAGGGATGTGCTGCTGCTTTGAGGACATATCTGCAATGAATCAGCTTCCACAAACCATTCAGGAGTATGAGGTTACCCATCTCCAGCTGGGTTGTTGGAGATGTCTCCACACGTAGTCACATTACAAGTGACTCAGAACTTTGTCCCATGTCTGCTCATCTCATCTGAGGGCATCAAAGGAGCAACCAGTTCACAATCAGCCTCTCATATGCCTCCATACTGTGACTGCTAACTCCTGGGAAGAAGACACATGGACAGATGGCCTCTCTGAGGCTTTTAAGGATGCTGAAAGCCCATGCTCCAGTGAAGGCCATCCTCATCCCTCAATCAAGACCACATTAGCTACTTCATAGCAGCTGGTTTGCACTGAAGTGTACGCCCTTCAAATATCAATGCCTACTGTGTATAAGGAAAGGCAGAGGAAAGTTGGACAGGTCTTGGCTGAATCTCCTCTTGTTTCAGGCCAGTTTTAAATGCTCACTAGGTTCAACAGAAAGACTCTGGCCACTCAGCTTTCAATCCAAGATTTTATGATTTTTTTAGATCTCAATATTCAATTTATAGGATTCCAACCTGCTTTCTTTTCAGCCAGCCAACTTGGCTCTGCCCTCTTACCAACAAAATAGCTGTTCTGTGCCATTCTGTGAGTTTGGTCACTGATAAACACACACACACTGGTTTGAGCATGCCTGTGGTAGTCATCATGGCCAGGCTTCACGAACGAAGCTCCAGGGAGGGCTCTACCCTTGCTTTACAAGCGTACTGATGGCTGCAAAGGCCAATGCAGGACAGACAAGAGCAGTTGCAAAAGGCACAGCACAAGGACTCCTCAGGAGGTAGAAGCTGCAAGACACGATTCTTTCTACGCTGTCTTTTCTCCTCCAGAGTGATCCTGTGTGCCTGCTCAAAAACATCAGCTGCATTCAAACTAGTGTGTGTGCAGAGCTCCTGAGTGGAGGCCAGAGGAGAGCAGTTCAGGGGAGCAATCTGGCCAAGGCTGAGCTGTTGTTTCAGGGAGTCCTTGCATCTCCTCTTCAGGGCTCCTCTCTTGCCACAGCCAGGGGCAAGTTCCCCATAGAGCATGATCTTAGGTAGGCAGGAGTTCTTCATCCTGGAGACATGACTTGCCCAGCACAGCTGTGTTCTTAGCAGCATGGCCTCAAGGCTTGGAATTGCTGCTT
>VWZO01012598.1:2537885-2625132 GCA_013396975.1 Bucco capensis
CATGTCTGACTTGGCCATGCTGATTCTCATGTAGTGAGATAATCATTTTAAGAAACTTGGGGGGACAACCTAAACTACCACTGCCTGTGGTAGTAGCTCACAGTAAATGCTCAGCACAGCTGAATGACACACACCTCCTATGCCTGATGCTTTCACACACATTCCTGCCTGGAATATGCGAGGTAGAAGCAAAACAGCCTGGCCTTAGAGGCATCAGCCCTGTGGCTAATAGGGCTAGCAGAGCCTCAGCATCTGTCAGGCTTGGGCTCACACAGTTTTGAAAGGTGGCATGCCAGCAAACAGTCTGTAACACATCACTCCTGGCTGCTGGTCTCTAGTGGCCTAGAAAGCAGTAGTTCAGAGTTCAGACACAAATCTGGCAGAAAAGCTGTAGCTGACTCAAGAAGCTGCCTGGGGAAACAATGCCCTTTTGCAAGCCCACGGCTGGCAATGCTTGAGGTGAAGAAGCTGTACAGCTGAGACAGGGAAGCTATTGTTGTTTACTTTTAGCATCACAAATGCCAAGAAACAAGAGTTTCAGTTGACAAAGCTGCTGAAAACATTCACAGTTGTCATAGCATCTAGTTGAACTTCAAAATGGACCCTTTTCCACTTAACAGAAGGTAATGGTCTGTGGCTGAGGAAGCTTTCAGGTAAGCAAGAGTAATCTCAAGTTCATAGCAATGTCCTCACACTAGTGTCTTCCAAAGGTCAGTTAGAAGAACAGTTTAGTAAATGAATCAACATTTTTCTTGAAGTGAGATTCTTCACTGAGTGTATTTTTCCCATCAGTTTGTCTTCCAAAGATGACAGTGCTCTGATAAACACACTGACTTTGGATAATTCAACAGGAATTTCAACAAACATGGTTTCAAAGTTCTAATTCCTTCTTCTTAACCCCTGTAGAGCATTCAAACCAATAACTCCTGAAGTATGGAAGCCCAGGACCAGATTTTGGCTTACTAAGCTCTAATAAAGTCTCTCTGTACAACATTTATATACAAATCCTAGGCCAGACACAAAGTATGTGATTTTAATGGTCTGAGGTCATATTACTGTAGGTGCACAGCTCCCACTTTACATGATCTGCTGGCTGCTTTCTTTATGGGAATATGTGACCCTAGCTCATTTTGCTTTATAGGTCTGAGTTGAGAGAGGGTGAAGGTCAGCTGGAGAAGACAGCCTGGGGCTAGGGATGCAGTTATGGTGGCAGTCAGTAAGTGGGGAGGGACACACAAAGCAGCAGGGTTGCAGACATACAGTCTATGCCTTGGGAACAGGAAGAAAACTGAATGGAGAGGACAGATGAAGCACATGGGCAAAGGTACAGGAAGCTCCAAACCCAAAACAAGGAGAGATGTGCTTTCCAAACTCATCTGCAGCAGCAGGAACCATGGCAGAGAGAGGCCCAGGCAAGAAACAAATCTCTATTTCCATTTTCCTGTATAATATATGTTGAGGTATTTGTGCTGGCAATTTCTCCAAACTAATTCTGAAGCAGACAAAAGTCAGTGCAATGATATTCCACATGCTGGCACTATGATTTCCCAGTATTTAGTATTAGGTTATGTGCCAACTGGCCTGCATCATTTCAACTCAAAATAAGAGGACTAGATAATAAATAAGAGTGAAAATACATCCTTATGCATTTGTCTGCAGAGAAGCAGAATTTTGTTTGTTTCCTGTAAAAGGATTTTAGTAAGATTCTCCTAAGTCAATCTTTAAGACAACATAGAAAGCATTACAAATAAATTACATGTCCAATACTATAAATTGTTTGCAGGCACAGGAAAATACATGAGTACCTGCACACACACACACATACACAAAGAAATTCATGTTTATCTTTAACAGCTAGAAGTTAACAGATCTCTAAATACAGAGGACTTGTATTCAGCAAGTGGATACTCTGGGTTTGCCATTTAATACCTGTAAAGATTTGCTACAGAATCCCTTTTTTCCCCCCTCTTCCCTCAAATCCTCATGCAAAGCACATCCAAAGCCACCCATTTCAAAAGAAACTGTCTACTCGAGATAAGCTGCTCCCTTCACATTTCTGCATTTATCAAATATGACTTAACTGAGGAAAATAAACTGAAAATCTATTAGCTGCAATTCAGAGCTGTGGCTGCAGTGGAATGGCTTCATTAGGAGCAGGATGATGAACATTCCCAACTGCAGGCTTCCAAATAGAAACCTCCACTTCAGCAGCAGCTCTCCTCTTCCTCCTCTTTTCTACTCTCAGCATCCAGCCATAAGGCAGGGCAAGGACCTCAGGCTGGAATATCTAGGAGGTGGATTCCCTCCCCATGCTCCTGAAGGATTTCCCTTGGAGAAATGAACCATTTCCACTATCCTTCACCTGTATATGGGAGCACAGGTTCCCTGAGAGAACACAAGAGAACCTCATAGTCCTCCTCTGCATTTATCATAGCCATGCAAACAGCTTAAGGCCATAAGGATTTATGCCAGAATATAATAGCAATCCTTATTTTATATGCTTTTTTTTCACTACACCTCCTATATTGCCATAGTTAGGAGAAGTGGAGCTGTTTCTCTTTGAGAAATGAGAGAGCTGGGCTTCATTAGACTATAAGATGGCCTAATGCAGAGAGGATCAAAATCCATCCCTTCACCCCTAGCACATTGGTGACTCCTGCTCTGACACACCAGCATCATGTGGAGGGTCAGAGAGGATTTATTTGGGTAAGAGACTCTGATTTCAAAGCAGCAGCTGAAGAGCTTGCCCTCATCTGAAGAGTATGTTTATAGCAAGGTACAAAACCACACTTTGTGTTTGACTTGAATTAAATGCTTAAAAATCCAAATATGAACTCACATCTGCCTGTAAATTAGAAGCTTTCAGAGCAAACAGGGGCAAGTTATTTACTGCCTACACAGAGTTCAAAGTAGACCTTTAATAGTAGCTAGAAGGCCAAATCCTGGGCCAAAATATCACCAAGCTTGTGTGCTTTTACAAACACTAAGTAAAAATAAAACCTGCTCTTCATCTGAAGAACAAATAAGGAATTTATTCAGAGAATGCTAGAGGAGTTGGGGTAATGCCAGCAGACTCCTGCAGCCATCCTTGTGGAAGGTGATGGAGTGCTAAAACTTGTAGCCCAAGTCAGGACAACAAGAAGAAAAGGCAGAAGCTGCAGGAAGAACTCTAAGCTACATGGTTAGAACTGACCAAGGAATAGATGAGGCTGCTTGAGGCAAGGCACAACACAGAAAAAGGCCAAGTTTAGACCCAGCCTGGCCAAAACCACAATGACAAATGAGGCAAAACCACGTTTTCTCCTGGTAATCCTGTTGCTTTATGGTTTTCATTAGGTGCTCACAAAATATGTATTATTCAAATTAATTTGCTTTATTCTAACACTATCCCCAACTGGTATTTTTGAAATATTCTATTTCCTAGAATAAATTCCCCCAGCTCTCTGTTCTTTGTTGATGTTTGGGGTCACTAACATTAGCCTGATGTTGGTTAGTCACCTATGTACACTGAGGTTACCTTTCCTGTCCCCCTGCCTTGGGAAGCACAGCTGGATGAGGAGGAACACAGCACATCTCAGTAACTAGCAAAAACTGATCTTTCATCCTTGTAATTAACTACATGCAATAATGAAGACTGAGAAATGGAGCATCCAGAGATTAGCTACTACAGACACAAGCTGGAAAACTTCATGTCCAGTCTCCAAGTTGAGCTTTTGCCAAACATTCTGCTTTCTGTCCAAGAGTGGCTAAACAGGGGCAAAGAAATGAAAATAACATCTCTCACTAACACAGAAGCAGCAACTAGCTAAGGAAGTCCCCAGGAGACAGACTGCTGGAAACTCTGAGAATACACTGAAGGAATTGTCAACTTGCAAGGGTTTTTTTTTTGCCAGAGACAGAATAAAGAGACAGTCAGAACTCTGACAAAATTAAACTATCCTTACGTTCCTAGATTCCAATTCCAAAAAGATGAAATAAATATCTATGTTTACCATAAAAATAATAAATAAAACAGGACTCCTACACAAGTTTACTTCATGAAGCAGAACAACTCATGGCAGCAATCCCTGAATCAAGGCCTCCATACTTTAGCTGCACACTTGACAGAGAATTCCCTGGAGAACACAGACCTCAGCAGTTAGTTGGCAGCTTCAGGTAGTATGAGATGAACTCTCAGAATTTCAGTTCTATTAAACACATCTTAACTACTTGGCACTAGCAGAATTTGTTCCCATTAAACTTAATCTATGCTTATTAAAGTCCTGCTTATTACCATTCTCTATCATCAGGCAAAAATCAGTTTGCTGGGAAAAGTCCTAATGGGGAAGGAAGCAGGTTCATTGCAGAAGATTCCAATGCTGGAATAAAGTTCATTTAGACAGCAACTTACTACAAATCATTTTACACATATTATGTGTAGCAGCAGTGGAAAACCTCATATGTGCAGTGGTCAATCTGCCTGCAGAGCACTCCAGAAAGACAAGAGGGAAGAGAGAAGAGGGCAAGCCCCCTTTTTTCAGGGCTATGAGACACCAGCAACAAAGAGCTTACCTGTGCCAGAAGAAGGACAAAGTGGCACACTTGTTATCAGTGCACAGTTGGGGTTTTATCCCCCTTAGGTATATCACAATAGGGCTTCTAAGGAGAGAAAATAAAGTGCAAGCTGTTTGTAGCTTGAGAATCAAAAGAGAGAGAGTCTGAAGATGAGTGTTTGCAGATGAGAGGTGGCAGGTCAGGAGCTGCTAGTGGATGAAGGACAACAGGCATGGCCCGAGAAGCCAGCAAGCCTGCAAGAGTGTTGCATAATTTGGAGCTTCTGAGCTGTCTCAAAGGAGACTCCCATGGTTTTGGCAAAGGTCTGAGACAACAACTGTATCCTGGGCTGCATCAAGAGCAGCACGGCGAGCAGGTGGAGGGAGGTGATTCTCCCTCTCTACTCCACTCTGGTGAGTACCTGCAGTACTGCATCCAGTTCTGGAGCCCCCAGGACAAGGAAGATGTGGATGTGCTGGAAGGTATTGCAGATAAGGGCCATGAGGATGATCAGAGGCTGGAGCACCTCTCCTGTGAGCACAGGCTAAAAGAGTTGGGATTATTCAGTCTGGAGAAGACAAGGCTCTGAGGAGACCTTCTTGTGGCCTTCCAGTACCTGCAGGGGCTACAAGAGAGCTGGGGAAGGACTGTTTAGGATGTCAGGCAGTGCTAGGACTAGGAGCGAGTGGACATAAGCTTGAGGAGGGGAGATTTAGGTTGGATGTTAGGCAGAAGTTGTTCCCCAGGAGGGTGCTGAGCCACTGTGCCAGGTTGCCCAGAGAGGTGGTGGCAGCCCCAGCCCTGGCAGTGTTGCAGGCCAGGCTGGCTGGGGCTGGGAGCAAGCTGCTCTAGTGCCAGGTGTCCCTGCCCATGGCAGGAAGGTTGGAATTAGATGATCTTCAAGGTCCTTTCCAACTCTGACAATTCTGTGATTCTATGGGACAACTGGGAAAAAGCAGATCTTGGAAAGAAAGCCTCAGAGCCAGCTTGGTTTACATTGGGCTCAATCAGGAGACTGAAGCTGCCCAGTCAGCTACTGGTCTGGACTGGGAATGAAGATTTGTGGGTTACCAGTGCCTGCATGGGTGAGATTCCCACTGCTTTTAAGGGGAAATCAACTAAGTCAAAATTGCTTGCCCTGGGAAATCCCATCCCTGGTGTTTCAGGCCACAAGACACTGCAGTAATTATTCCTCTTTTAAAAATGTCACTAGCTGTGATACTCTTCAGAGTAAAATTGTGTCTTTCCAGAAGTGCCTTAGAAGTCCCTTATAGAGTTTTCATTCTATATATGCTTAATCATTGGTACACAAAACTTAAAATGCAAGTGTCTCAGCAGCTGAATTGTCCCCAGCCTTCTTCCTCTAAGCTTCTAGTCATCTGAGTGATCCAGAATATGCAGGAATACAGGATTCCAACTCACTGTCCAGTCAATAAAGTGAAAAATGCCATTCCTGTTTTAGCAGATGGCAGCAGAAATGCAATACAAGGAGCAAGAACACTAATATAGAAATCAATATCTATTACAGTTTAAATCACATTGCAGTCCTGAAAGGATAATAGCAATCCTTTAAAAGCTAATGCTGATCCTGTTTGTATTAGAAATCGGTTCAATGTGCTTCAAGTTTTAATTCTGTTACAAAAATAATTACCTTTTAACCCAGACCCTCCAACCCCACACCCCCTCCTCTTTCCCCAGACTCTGTTCCCACAAAGGAAAACAAACCAACCAGCAAAAGAAAAGAAGCTGCCAAACAAACAAATCCAACCTCTTCCTTCCTCATTCTAGGGCCAGGAATATGGGGAAGGGAATTCCCACAGCACATGCAGCATGGTGAAGTGCAGAGGGATTATTCAGGCAGCTCTGGCTACTGCTGTGCAAAGCCTTTCTGGAGAGCTACAAAATAACATGATGAAGAAAGAAAGGGAGTCTTTAGAAAGTGCTGGTAGAGCAGATCCATCCTTCTTTAGCTAAAGTATAAGACTTTTTATACTAGAAAACAACCTTTTTTGGATATAATCAGAAGAACTATGTGCAGAGCAACACTGGTAAAGCCAAACACTTTGTTAATTCTCTGCACCTAGCTAGTGATTACCACAAAGGGACAATTGTTTGGTGAAACATTTGTAGAACAAGGAGCAAACTTTGGGGAAAGGCTCCCCAATCCTTGTGTGTGTGCTGGATCACCTGAGGAGCCTGACAGCAGGTAAACACAGCAAGTCATATACATGCAAGGAGAAAGCAACATCCTGGCAGATCCTGACCTGAGCATGAGCTTGGGAAATAGCTTTATGGCTACAGGATTAGAGTGCTCTGGGCATATAGCATGGGAAAACTGAATAAATTATATTACCACTACATTTATTGCCACTGCTGCCAGCAAAATCCTACATTGAGCATTAGTGTTCACACGACAAGAGAGAGCTTGATAAATTGGATATAGCTATACAGTTGTGAGATTGATTAGAGGATGAGAAAACATATCTTAGAGTGACAGGCTGAAGGAGTTCAATTTATTTAGCTTATCAAAGAGAAGGTTAAGGTGTGCCTGATCACTAAGTAAATAGTTGGGGAAACTGCTAAGAGGAGGCTTTTCATCCTAGCAAGGGTGCAACAATCCCATGGGCAGAACATGAAAGCAGACAAATTTAGGCTGGCAAAAGCCACACACTTTTAATAAGAGAGGAATGAATCACTGGAGGAATTGCTGGTAATTTTAAAGGCATAAATGGATGTTTCTTTAAAAGATATGCTATGCCACAAAGTGAAATCCAGGCCAGCTTCCAAAGTGGAAAAAAAGCCTAGAATAAATGATGATTTTTTTATTAACCTTTTGATTTTTCATTTCCTCTGCTTCTCAGCATTCAACACAAGTGGTTTGATTCAACAAAACCTCCTCAATGTCATAGATGTTGTTTCTAGCTCATTCTGCCTCTCCAAAAGCTATTCCTTTCTACTTTGAGTACAAAACATAGTAGGTCTTTATTTACCAGAATTTATATTAGTGTCCCTCAGCTTCACTCCTGGCTTTATTAACTGCAGTGACCCCAGAGGTGGCTACCAGGACACCTGCCACCTCCCTGGGAGCTCCTAGAAAGATCTAATGCTCTGAGCCAGTAATTTCTTCCCTTCCACTTGCCAAAAGCCACAGTCTTTTGTGCATGTCTTCACCCAGGGTGTGGCCAGCAGAGGCTAAGTCCTCTCTTTCTGACTACCCTGGGCTTCTTCTGTCTCCTTTCCTCCTTACCCACCCCCCTGCTCCATCCCATCCCATGTAATGACCCAGGGAAGCACTCTGCATCCTCATCACTCCTGCTTTTCACGAGTCAACCTTCAAGATCAGCCCCAGAAAGATGCAGGTTCATCCTTTGAAGGTTCAAGACCAGCCACTCAAACACATGTGCAGGCAGGGCCTGAAGCCCTGTCCCTTGGAGAAGCTGCTCCACCTGCAAGAAGCCACTCTTTGCAGCAGTCAGGAGCAGCGAGCAAAGAAGAGAAGGGCTGGGCTAACACCACTGAACAAGAAAAAGCCATGTCAACAGAACACCTAGCTACCACTGAAAGCTTCTCAGCAAGCTCTCAGCTAGGTAGCTGAGCTGCTGCCCTGCTGCCAGCCAGCCTGGGCTGGTGCCAGTCCCAGGGAGGCAGCAAACAAGCTGTCCTCTGAGCCTCTCTCCTCGGGCTGCCTCGCGCCTGCTTCCCTCTTGGCAATGGGATCTGGGACCTCTCCGAGGCACTGAAATGTTTCCACCGTCTGCTGTTTGGGAAATGTTTTGGAAGTGAAAAGCAATTAAAGGGTTTTGTTTGCCCTCCTTGGGATAAGAGTATAGAGAACATTATTCTCCCCTCCTGCTGGTTTGCCTGCCAGGAATCCCCCTCCCAGCCATGCTAGGCAGGCTGGCAGCAGGGCCACTGAATCCTGGCTTGGCTCTTCTAACCACTTCTGTGACTCAAGGAATGACTCTGCAGTTCTTTTGCATGCAAGATCCAACATAATAATAGGAATAATATAGTTATTCACAGGCACAGTCTGAAAATCCCTTGGGGTCTGCTGTGGCCCCTGGTGCCATAACTGTGCCGACAGCAGAGGGAGCATTAAACTCATTGCCCACGGGAAAGTGTAGGGAGTGATACCCATGTTCCTAGAATCCTTGTATGGATAGGATGAGCTCATTAGCCTTCTGGCAGTCATCCTAGGAGAAGGACAACTCTGATTCCAAACCCGGGCAGATGGAGCTTGCTTAGCCCTGTAAGGCCTTCCAGCTAAGAGGTTAAACCTCCATCCTAAGGACTTGACTGCCAGCGTCCAAGCTTGCTAGGCCCTGGCAGATGAACCTTAGGACTAAAGGGTGGGTCCAGCTCTGCACATGCTGTGTCTCACCTAAAAAAAATCCCTAGTGCAGGCTCAAGGGTGCTATCTGCTAGCCTCTTTTTATCAGCATGCTTGGAAAAGGCGCTGAGGAGGAGCGTGGATGGAGCACTCCCTGGAGCTTCATTCGCGAATCCTAGCCACGACAATGACAATAGTTATTCAACCTACTCACTGAGTTTTCTTAATGGAATGACCAGTCTATTTGCCAAAACAATCTCCCGGGAGCAAAACTGTTAGCCCCAGAGGCCACTTCATGCCCAGAAAATAGCTTAGCCCCAAATGTCTCATAACAAAAGTGTAAGAGCTGGTGCCATGTACCAGCCCTTGCTCTTTGCCTCTCTTGCTGCCAGCATTATTTGCTGGAATGGATGTTACTGCATATGAGTAAACCTGGGATTTGGGTCAAGGACCAGTTTTTCACTCAGTGTTTGGCCAGTGCTGTGACCCATGAGTATAGCTCCTGCATTTTGCAGTGACAGTAATGACAACTTTATAGCCAAACAGGTTTGTCCACAAAGCGCTTCAAAGCAGAGATCTGAGGTTGGGGTTGTTTAGTCTGGAAAGAGGAGGTTCAGGGGAGACCTTATCTCTCTCTACAACTACCTGAAATGAGCTTGGAATGAGATGAGGGTAGGTCTTTTCTCCCAGGTTACCAGTGAGAGGACAAGAGGAAATGGCCCCAAGTTGTACCAGGGTTGGTTTAGATTGGATATGAGGAAAAATTTCTTCACTGAAGGGATTGCTAGGCCTTGGCCCAGGCTGCCCAGGGAGGTGGTGGAGTCACCGTCCCTGGAAGTGCTACATAGATGTTTTTACATCTAACTTAGGGATGTGGTTTAGTGGCATGGTGGTGATAGGTATGGTTGGACTTGATGATCTCTTCCAACCTTAATGATTCTATGAAACACACAGACCCTAATACATATGATTTTAGGTACATACTGGGGCTTTTATATTCATTGATTTAAACCAAAGTGTCATTATTAAGCAAATTCACACTTATTTGCTGCAATCTTAGCCTCACTCAAGTCTGTGGGAATTCTGGGCTTAACTTCATATTTTCTTTTCTTTACCATGAGTCTCATATGGGAGCAGCTGAGATCAGTCAGCTACAAAACTAACCCAACCACTTATCCATCAGCTTCAGCAGCCTTGGGATCAGGATCATAAATGAGGATTTTTATGAAATCTTGACAAGCACTGTACATTTAAAACAAACAAAATGGCTAATAGGTTACATACATCACTTAGGATAAGAAACCCCTGCTGATTGATTATGTTTTTAATTCTTGCAATATGCAAAAAGGTTAAATTAATCATTTCTGCAGAGGCATAATAACCTTGGTCTCCAATGATATCTCTGCAGTGCAATTTGCCTAGAGGACTAATAAAAACTGATCATTAGAGCAACTGGGTTTGGCTTTGATTGGAATCACCATAGGATAAAGGGAATAAAATGAATTACAAAGAAGAATAGGTGAAGTAAATGAAACAGACAGAATCTCCTGAATACTGTACATGAATATTTACTAAGGAATTAGAGAGGATAAAAAAAAACCCAACCCTTTTCACATGGTCAGCAATGAGGTGTGAAATGCACCACATTAACAGGTTACTCACTGCTGTGCCCCAGCAGAAAACAACAGGCTAAGGTACAATCAGAGGTCATTTCCATCCTTCTGCACTTCATTAGACTCTTCCCCATTTGGAAACACAAAGCTTTTAAAACAGAACCACACCAAATAATTACTTACACACCGATGAAAAATACTTTGCTGCTCAGGCTAGACTGCAGATCAAGTTTCACTACTGGCTTCCACAACTACTGCCCCTATCACATCTTTCTGTACACACCATTTCACAGTCAAATCTGTTTTTTCCTCTGCAAAGTGGCAGATTTCTACTTGAAAAATTACCAACTGTTTCTCTAGCACAAGGGGCAAAATATTGTAAGAGATCAAACATGGATTGCTCCCCTTTCTCCCTTTCAAATTAGTCCCACTAATATCTAGAGGCAGAGAAGATTGTGATTTACACTTCATAGGGTTTTTATTACAAATGTTGCTGGTTTGTACATGTCATCCTGTCTTAATACTGGAAAGAGGGTGGAAAACCACCTGCTTTGCTAAGGTAACCTATCCTGTTAACTACCTGCAATGAACTGGCTCTGCAGTTCCTCACTCAAATCTGGGATCTCTGTACAAATATCAGACTCTAATCTCCAGAAATCATAACTTATAAAATAAGCATCAGTTTCACTGATTTCAGTGTAACTAAACTTTAGAAGAAGGAAGCCTTGTTTCATGAAATATTTAGAGCCTGAGGGTGTCAAGGGATGCACTAAGAGGTTCGTTTTCTTAGGTGCCTTGTATAGCAGTGCAGGTTCCTCCAGATGGGAATCGGAAGCCAGGACCTAACTCAGCAGCACCGAATTGCTTTTGGGAATGGAGATTGTCCTGCCATTCATTGTCTACCCAGGGACAACTGCTTTTTGAAAAGGCCTTTAATATGTCCTCTTCCCTGAGGCAGGTGATCTTCCCCAGGCATTGGCCAAAAGCATAAGATATGATGCCAGTAGCTGGGACAGAGCTGAAGCAGCATCACCTCCTTTCCTTCAACATCATTACCACTGCTGCAGCACTAACAAAAGCACTAATGAGTTGTTTGTTGTTTTTTTAATACATACTTCTTCTGAAACATCTCATTGAGGAAAATCAAAACAAGCAGTGGTCAACATATTAGGATAAAAACCCACCCCAAAATCAATGTAATAAGCATAACTCCTCTTGTCAGTGCTACTGAATGCACATTGATCAGGTCCTGGCTTTTTTAGCCACTGGGGCATCCAGTTGAGCTTTACAGCATGACCCAAAGATTAGTGATCTGTGACCACTTAAGGCTAAGGTTGAAAATAACTGTAAGCCAAAGAAGTGTCTATTGATTAGTAAACAAAGGAAAATGCACTTGAGAGCCTGTTTTCAGAACATCCCTTAAGATACATTAAAACCAGCAGCTCCATCCCTGTTTTATACTGTTAATATATAGCCTTGAACCCCCCCACAGCACAAGGCACCACCACACAGCTAAAGCATTGGCTTCCCCAAGGTCTCTTGGGTAAAGGTGGCAGTGTTGGAAGCCCTGCTCCTGGGCCACTGTCCCCAGTGCTCTACACCTCATTACAGAATCAAAGGTTGGAAGAGACCTCTCAGACCATCAAGTCCAACCATGCCTGTCACTACCACAGCTCTAAACCATGGCCCTAAGTACCACATCTAAATGTTTGTTAAACCCCTCCAGGGATGGTGACTCCAGCACCTCCCTGGGCAGCCTGGGCCAAGACTTAACAACCCTTTCAGTGAAGAAATTCCTCCTTATATCCAATCTAAACCTCCCCTGCTTCAAGTTGAAGCCATTTCCTCTTGTCCTCTCACTGTTAAGCCTTCATCCCTCCAGAGAGCCTCCACTGGTGCTAATGCACAACAACCAGGACTGGAGAACTGAGAAGTTTGTTGGAGTATAGATTCCCAAAACTCTGTTAGATCTCCAGGATGGCACAACAGAGACAAGAGAGAGTCCATGAAAGGCAGGATGATGCACCTCCTCCAGCCCAGCTAAGAGAGCAGACAGAGTCCAAAAGACACAGAGGAGCAGCTGACACTGAACCAGGGACAGGTGTGACAAGACACATGAAACATATATGATAATATTTCATTACTTAAGGCCCAAGTCACAGATTAGTTTTCACTGTCTTTCTATTTTGTTTCTACTTTCCCATGCATCACATTCACAAAAGAGGAAAGATAATGCAGCATAAGAGGTGTTATTGATATGGTTATAGAGCAAGCAGAGAAGAAATAAGAGATTATGAGAGAAAAAACAAAGCAGACACTGAGCTTCAACAAGGGATCTCTTGCTTCCTGTGATAATGGGCAGATAAGATGAAACATTCCTATTTTCCACAGCACAATAAAGATTTGCTTGGACAATAATAACCTCCATAGCATATCCTTTTCACAGCTCAGCCTGAATTAGATCAGGAGGACAAGTGTTACTTTTACACTGCAAACAACACATCTGATGGAGGTTTAAGGTAGATAAGTACAATTAATGTCAGCTAATGGCTTCATGGAAAATAGGTCTTGTCAAAAACAACACATAAAAGCAAAAGGAAATTGCCTGGTTTCACTCCCTACCAAGACCATATTTGATTGATAATGATCATTTCAGCATTGTGATAAGTTTAAGTTTTTTGTATGGAGTTTGATTTAGTGCAGCATAATACTCTGGTTAAAAACACATTAATAACAAGTCAACTGAAAAAAAATGGAAGTGTTAGCTTGCCAAAGGGAGGATCATTAAAAGATGTTCTTAATGGGCTTTGCTAATGAATTGTTACTGGTCTCCCTCTATTTTTCAACAATTTCATCATGCAAATAAATTATTATTGCTACTAAAACCTAAGGGTGATGTGGGTAAAGAATAAAGTTTGTACAGGAGTCTAGATCACTCATCTCCTTCAAAGAAAATTTACTTTAATGGAACCAAATGTGACCTTTATAAACATGTTTGAATATGTTAGTCATCAATCATCCTGATCAGCATTTCAAACTGACTGCAGTGAACTACTTCATGTGGCCTTCCAACAAGACTAGAAGCATGTCAACTACTTGAAGGGGAGGCCAAATAAAGCAGAGTTTATGCCTTGCCTTTTAAAGCTTGTCTTTTGTTTTTATCCCAACATTAAGCACCCAGCCCCACTGAGATACACAATTCCCAGCACCAAAGGAACTGTCAATGCAAGCAATATATGAGTCATGAAAAATCTCATTGCCTGTTTTGTACTGGATATTGTAACACATTGTAAGCAGCTACAGTGATGCCTGCTGAAGGAAATTCTTCTCCTCTGCCTCTCATCATTTGTTTCTGCCTTCTCATATCTCTTCTGCTCTTTCACAGTGCTGCCAGCAGTGAACCTTTATCATCTGCACTTGCTGCCCCACAGGAGTGTGTCCATGTCCCCCTCTGCCATTCAATACACAACTGGAAAGGTTCTCTTTCCCACTGCTTTAATTGTTCTAGTCTTCCTAACTACATGAGCTGACATTGTAGGAGTTCATCAGTCGTTCTCTGTTGTCTAAAAATCAATATAATTAGGAGTAGTATGTGGCCCTGACTTGTTTGGGGATCTGACTGCTATGGAAATTGTGAACAGTAAGATTTTGATCCTATTGCTTTTGTTTTCTCCCCCTAAACCATGTTTCAAACCTCTCCTAATCCATCCTCCTCACCCATTGTCCTGTCCTTCCCCATGTTACACCCTCAGAACAGCTTGGATGACTTTTCTGTTGCACATTTTGCTCCTGAATAAGGCCAAGTCCACACAAACGTGAACAATAAAACACAGCTGATAGCCAGGTCTCTGGGGTGAATTCACACAAGCACATTTCCCTGATTTTACAGTCTCATTTGCTCTCCTGGAAAATGTTAATTCCAAGGAATTATGCAGACCACAAAATGCTGTGTGAACGGAGCTCTGAGCAGGGAAAGCTTCTGTGCTCCTAATGAGCACCTGCTGTAAGAGATGCTGCCAACATCTTGTGCTGATGACACCAGCAAGAGAAAGTCAGGTATTGATTGGTGCCTCCAGGGTGCAGGAGGAATTGTTAAGGGTCTCCTGAAAGCATAACCCACAGCAGATCCTTAGAGATGTGTGAGCTGCTGGTAATAACATTAGCCCTGCAACCCCACTTACCCAGAGCCACAGAGCAGAACCAGCAAGAGGCTTTCCAGAGGCAGAGATGCAAACAAGCATCCCATGTTGCCAACCCTGTCACTTGAAAGGAGCTATAGATGAAATAAAGTCCAACTTGCCCTCTCTGAGTAGGCAGATTGTAGTGGGTAAGACACTTCCTACTGTGTTGACTTCTTAAATCTACCAGTGCCTGCTCCCAAAGAGCTGGAACTGATTATACTCCATGTGCTAAATGTCACTTAGTCATGAGACATGAGGTTTCTTCCTGCCTCCTGTGGACTGGAAGAAAACAGAAGGATAATTTTGTACCAGGGAGAGAAAGTTTGGTCACCAAAGAGCCAAGGACATATTGCCAAGCTGGTGAGGATGGCAGGAGGTGGAAAGAATGGGGAAAAAGGAAGAAATAATACACACTGAAACTGTGGTGAAAGCTTGAAGGCATTGCTTTTAAACAACTAAAGAGATATTTTAGGGAGATGAAACACTTGCTAATGTGATGCTTATATTAAAATTGTAGCCAGATTGGAGAGTGGTATAAAACATGTCACTGGAACCAGCATTTCCATATTCTAGCTTGTGAATTTTGCCTTGAGGGCACAAAAGGAAGCAACTGAAATGGGAGATTTCCACTCCCCCTCCAGCTCTGTTTCATGGAGTTATACCAGCAAGCTTCCCTCTCAGAAGGCACACTGCAGAGGGGGGGGGATTTTTAACAGAGGGAATTAGAATTGGGCAACTCAGCATTTCTTTCTCTCTTCAGTGATAAGATCTTAACCTGGGGAAGGTATTTTTAATTCCACTCAAGCACTCTTTAATCTGAGCAAAATGCTGTGATATTAAGCACTGCAAATAGCTCACTTGCAAATTGACAGGAGTGTTTCATTAATGTTTATTGCAATACTACTCTGGGAGAAGCAACTAGGAGGGACAGAATGGAAAGGAAAGGAAGTGGATTTCTTTGGAAGGAACTCAAAATCACTCCCACTCACCAGAGACAGGATGCCAGGCTGGCATTCCTCCTATTTTCACACATAGAGACCTCCTCCTGAAGGGATGGCAAAGGTGATTTTAACTGGGAGTTCTCAATCCAGATAGGAAAGCACATACCCCAAACATGGTGTGGGGCCTGTAACTAAACCAGTTTCCCTTGCATAAGGGTGTAGTATCAGGCAAAAATGACAAGTCATGCACACAAGATGATGTTGTCACCCAGGAATCAAAGGCTTAGCAGAAGAGAGCTGAATTATCCTTAGGAAACCTTAAAAACAGCAAGGCTGAACCATCTTTCACCTCTGGCTGCAACCAGATAAGTGTAAAGATGATGTGTGCTCTAGAGCCACATATTCTAGCAAATCTATTGTTCCTCTTAAAGCTAAGCACACAAAAAATAATAGCAACAAAAAGACCATAAAGAAGCTCTTCTGCATTAAGTTGACACTACTTGCAAATAACTAGTAATAAAACATCTAGATACTTGGGACTATTTCCCACACCATTTACTGTACTTGGGATAAAAAAGAACAAACACTGGATCCACAGGTTGCTCAAAGCCCCATTGAATCTGGACTGGAACCCTTCCAGGGATGGGGCATCCACAACCAAGTCTATGTTAGACTAGGTATCTTCACAGGTTTTACAATCTTACCTTGGGATTACACCACTCTCATGCACTTGGGAGCTCTTGAAATCCTCTCCAAATACACCTAAATTAAGACTTGATGTTTTTGCTCACGTCAGGAGAAATATCACTCCTGAATAAATGCATGCTGAAGATCAGAATTCCCTCTTTTATCCTGGTTGAGTCCTAAGAACTCATTAAGAGAAGCCCATACTTCTCATCAATAACCTTGTGCCTTGCTCAATCCTAAATTCAGATCCTTTTCAAAAGATATTTATCACAGTAAGTTTCTCCATTTTCCCATCCCAGCCTCTTCAAGGTCAGAGTACAATGGTGTATTTATAGAGAAGCCCTAGCTATCAACAGCTAACATATGGGAAGCTCTGACTAGCAGGAGTCACAGTATTTATATCATATTTACTGAAAATGTGGTTGCAGCCTCATCCCTCTTCCACTGCTGGCTGATGCACTAACTTACCACCTGAACATTAACTGTGATGGCAACCAATTTACTAAACAGAAATGATCATGATTCACTAAATTACAGCAGCACCTGCTGTTACATATTGGCATTTATGAGACCTGTATTGATGAATTCTAACACTACAGAGTGCTAGAGATATCAACTAATAAGTCCTACACTCCAATCAATAGAGCTCATGAAAATCAGGAATAATTACTCTGCCATCTAATCAAGGCTTTCTGCTGGTGGCAGCAGTTGCCTTCACACTCAAGGTTGTGTAGTTGTGCCTCCTAAGCTCAGATCAAGAGAAACAAGAGGACAATCTAACCAAAACATTCTCCTGTGCAAGCAGAGCTCAGCAGTGAAGCTGGATTCTACCATGACTTCCACTTTCTGAGATGTCTCTTAACTCCTTCCCATCTTCCACAGATTGGAGAGGAGAATAACTGTGAACCCTAGACCATTCTTAGGTGTAGTTCAGGGCAGTGAAGCTGCCTCTGCTGCAACCTGTCCATCCTCAGTTGATGTTCTGATGGGGAACAAATGGTCTAGTTCTGCTCTGCAGTTCCCCTAGCAAACAGACTGCTACTCTAAACCCAAAGAGCTCTATTGGGAAAGAAATACTCCTGTCTGCCTGAAGGTCAACAACTGCTTTATCCTCCTCTTTAATGCAAGATCACCTAGTTCAGAGGAAAGGTTTGCTGGTGACACAGCATGAGAACTCCATGTTGCTGAGGATTTGGACTTGATGATCTAAAAGATCTCTTCCAACCTTTATGATTTGTGTGTGTGTGTGAGATATAACAAATGCATCTCCTCCTCAGGCTTCTTTTGCTCAACCTATGTCAATCTGCCAATTTCCTCAGACACTGAGAATTACAGAATCATTAAGGTTGGAAGAGATGCCAAGATCATCAAGTCAAGACATGCACATGCTCATCACCTACAGGGTTGGTTCTTAATTATTATGCACTTTTAATCTATTACAAATCTGAACAAAGGAGAGACAAACCTAGCTCTTCTAACAACCCTTGAGCACATACATACATTTGAAACCCAGTAAGGCTATACAATGTGAAGAAGCTAACATGCACAGACAGACAACACTGCTTTATGCAGTGTACTGCAGGAAGGAAATGACCCAGTTCTCCCTGCAGAAGTGACAGCCGTCACATGGAAATCTCATTTCAAATCCCTGCTGCTGCCTCCCCTCCAAATGTGCCAGCCAATGCTGTTAGAACCTCTCAAGACTGCAGGTCTACCAGTGTCTCACAACTATCCCCTTATTAAACTAGCATCTGTCATCCTAATGGAATTATTTGGTGCCCAGGCTATTTCTGCTCAGGATTGTTTTTCAGCACCTCTGCTAGTGGTAGATCATTTACCTAGATGGCATTTTATTTCATTTTTACAATTCTAATCTAATCTGTGAGCTCAGAGAATTGTTGTAGCTGTCAGGAGTTCAGAGGCACACAAAGAGCTTCAGTAGGAATTAGCCTCTTGGCTTTTCAGATGCTTTAAGAAAAAGATCACTAAAAAGAGAGTATTCCTCCAAATTCATTAAATTTCCCCATTTCTCTCCAGGTGAGACTGACAGAAAAGGATAGTGCTCCATTCTCACAGCACTTAAAAACATGTATTAACACAAAACTACACATTATCTTGGTTTATGCCAACATAAAACCAGATATATATCCACTTCTGGAATGCTAGATGGCTTCTCAAATTACTTAGTGTTTGAATTGAAAAATCTTAGCCTCTTCATAGAAAATACCTAATTAGACAAAGGATACATGCCAAGCCCTGCCAGACCTCCTCAGAGAGTTCCTTATCTATCTATATCTATCTCTCTCTCTCCCTCTCCCTCTCTCTCTCTATATATATAGATAGATATCCAAGCTTTTGAAAAGCCTTCATTCCTCTGGGGAGCTACACAAGCTCCTGGGGTCTGTGGTGGCCCAGGGTAGCTGTTCTTAAGAGAAGAGGTTTTATTAATCAAGCAGAATACAGTGAATTAAAGCTTTTGGGTAGAAAGGCACACACCAGTGAGGGGATGCTGGCAGCTCTACTGCATGCCAGGGAGACCTCATTGTCACCAGCACTCACTAAAAGGACATTTCTCTTCTCCCTGGCCCAGTGATAAGTATTCTGGAGTTATCCTTTGTATACCATAGGGTGTATCCCCTTGGATGTGCTGGGGATTGATAAACGACTTAAAACAAAAATACCACACCTTTCCTTATGGATTTGCCATGTCAAATAAAAAAGGTTTCATCCATTTAATCTTATATATGAATAATCCACACCAAGGTGGAAAAAAAAAAGGCCAGAATGTGCAAGACAGCACAGGTACATGTGTTTATAAATTCACACCCAAAACATTTGTTGAGTTACACTCCAGTTCCATTAGAAAAGTGCCTCTTTTCCTCATTAAACTGAACTAATGAGATGGTAATCATGCTTCCTTTGCCTGCCCTCCCTTCCTCCTGGTGGTACAGCTGAAGTCCTAGAGGCAAGATCTGCACACACATTAGAGACCCAGCTGGAAGCCTAGCTGGGCTGGGATCAGTAACAAAGCCTGGGCTACTGAGCACAGCTCACAGAGCAGCTGATCTACCTCTTGAACTTCCTGATATTACTGGATCTTCCAGCAAAGAGAAAACAAAGGCAGATGATTAGCTCTTCTGGTTTTCCCCTCAGTTGCAGCTACCTAAGCCAATCAAGCACAGAAGCTGTAGGTCATTCCTTCTGCATCAGCTCACTGAACAGCATCTCTGAATCACTGCAGATCTCTAACAGGGAGAGTGCCCTTCAATCATACCTAAAGCTTCTCTTCTGCTGAAGCAAATGGCAAGAGGCATTCAGCAATACCTGTAGAATTGCTGGAAAAATGACAATTTCCCCTCTTGTTATGTGTTCACAGGGGGTCTCTTCACAAAGGCCACTTGGGCAGGGTTAAGTCATTTCTGATGCCTCCCCAATGGCTGGTTCTTGGGAAGCCAGCCACCCACCTGCAGGCAGCATTAATCACACATGCCAGCCTGACTCCCACAGGCCTGCAAGTCTTTGGCAGCTTTATGAATTAATTGTTACAGCAGGGATCTCATTTCCAGGGAATGATTAAACACTTTTTTTTTTTTTTAAGCAGCATAGGATCCAGCTTCTAACAGGTGATAAAACTTACTTGCATACCTTTACCTCTCTGGCAAGTTTGTCCTTACCATGTTTACTTGGAGGTAAAGCTCAGATGTTCCTCCTAAGATATGGTTATTCACATCTTTTCTATCAGCTGAGCACAGCAGTTTGATACTTCACTGCAACTCTCTAATCACCCCTGGGTTATAGAGAAAGGATGAGGCACACAGAGAAACCCAAACTCCATGAGAGCTTTGATGGTCTTTTGGGATCCCTTAGCTACTTATTCTCCCAGAGCAGACTTCATATTTCAAATGATGAAGGGCTTGGGCCACTGTTGAATTTTCTTGACAAGCAATGACCTAGCTTACTTTCTTTTTTTCATGATTGTTCTTCAGAGCTCAGACTACCCAGAGGCACTCAAACTTAGACAGAGATTCACAGGCTCTATGACATTTTGTGAGGGCTTCTGCTTTAAAACCTCTTCCTCCTGGTTTAAGACAAACTTCAGTTTATTTGGATGTGATGTATTTACTTCACTGAAACACAAAGACCTTCAGTTTGGAAGAGAAGACTCATACTGCCTTCTGCACCTCCCCAAAGGCAGCAGGGGCTCTCTCAGTGCTAGCAGGGCTGGTACTGCCAACACAGCTAAGTTTCTTGTGGCCCCAGGAAGTGTGGGGCAACTGAGCTGCTCTGCTGCACCCTCACATGTCACCCTGGGGCTTGTTCCACCTAACTGGAGGAGCTGCTCTCATCCAGTGAGTGCCCAAGCAGCTTTACACTCAGCTTACTTTGCACAAGTCTTTCTCCCTCTTATATATATATGAGGACAGGCTGAGAGAGCTGGGTCTCTTCAGCCTGGACAAGAGGAGACTGAGAGGAGACCTCAGCAATGCTTAGAAATATGGGAAGGGTGAGTGCCAGGAGGAGGGAGCNCTTGTGACTCATGTGACAAGCTTGACTTGCTAGGACTTTTCTTTCCAAATATCTCACTTGAGGATAAATACAACATGACAATGGAGTTACACAACTGGTTGCTGATGTGTTATTTGTTAAAAGCATAAAAATTAGCACAACAGTGCTGCATGTAACTCCTTGGGGAATAGAGTTCCAAGATGGATTCAAGGTGATGTGTATGAATGGGGTTCAAGGTGTTCCCTCAGACTTCTGTGTGTCTTGTAGGTGGGAGAGCCAGGGAATGACTAGGCAGTTTGCAGCAACAAGGAAGATAGATGTTCCTGCTGCTGAAGCAGTGGGTGATCACACAAAGCATCTCATCCAGCTGGGAAGCTGCCCAGTCCTCCCAGCAGATCTGCCAGCTCCCTGCACAGTGAGGGTGCTGCTGGGCCCATGCCTGCTGCTGGCTCAGTGTGGACAGAAGCAGCGAGATGTTAACATGCATGAGAAGGTGAGTCTTCCCCTGAAGTCAGGGGAAAGAAGTCACTTCCCAGGGGTGCCTTTTCCTAACAAGAGAGCAGCATGCCTTGCCCTCACCATTTTTCTGGAGAGCTGTTATTCACACACAGAATCCTCCTTGTCTTACCAGTCACCTCCAATCTTATTAGTTGATCACTATTTGTAACCACTCAGGTATTTATTCAGCTAGGAAAAGACCAGTTTCATTAGACACCCCTTGGTGACAAGTTGCCTTCACCCAGAAGTCCAGTGCCAAGATGCCCATTAGCTCTGGAAGGTGACAAAGTGGCAGCAACACTACTAAACCTCAGGGGATTAGTGCTGTGTAACCTGGATAACAAGATGAAGTATGCTCATTATTTTAGAAACCACCATCAGAAAAACAGTCTAGAGTTTCAATCTAGATTTAGTTCTCATTTCAATCTCACCCTCCACTTTTTTCCCCTGAAGGAAGCCTGCAATATTTTGATTTCCATGATAGCCATCAGTTAAATCACTTTCAGGTATGACAGTAAAAGTAAGATGGTGTAAAATTCATTCCTTGATTTCCATGTGTGTGACTGAAATTGCTGCTGCTTGCTGTGTGGTTTGCCTTGGAAAAACACCTCCAAAAATAGGAAGGCTAGAGAAAATGCTGTGGTAAATGAATTTGCTTTCTCTGGACTGGTTTCTGGCAGACTTGGCTCTGCAAAAGGGAAAGACACTGGTTTTTAGGAACTGTCCATGTTTATGAGAAGGCTAAATATAGAGATGTAAAGGAACACTGTTCCTAGAGGAGGAAAGCAAGTATGATTTCAGGAACAATTTGCATGGGATCTTACCCACTAACCTAGAAAAATCAATGGTACTCTAATGCACTCAGGAAAATACATAATCCCTCAAAAATCTCCCCAAACCAGCAATACACCCTTGTCAAAGTCAAACTCAGCACAGAAACACTGCTATCCTCTCCTGTCTTGGCATCTCTTCATCATTTATTACCCTTGTCAATATTCTCCTGACTTGCCAAGAGGGCAGCACAGAGAGGGGTTGAACATCCAACACTCTCACCTACAGGCATTTTGCTCCCACAGTGCTTTGAAGAAGGGAGGAAAGGGAGTATGAGAGCTTGAGATGAGCATCCCAGTCCTTACTGCTGATGGGAGAGAGCTAGAGCCAGCTTGCTTGAGAGCTCCATGGCACCAAGGCCACCAGCCAACCTGAGGCTGCCACATGGAAGCCTAGATGGATTAGTGTCTTAATAAATCCTTCCCCTGCCATCAGGGAAACATCAGGAAGCTGGCTGAAAAAGCAGCAGTGAACAGTGGAGGTGAGTGAGAATAAACAGGAAACAACAGCTGCAAACAGCTTGGTTCAGGCCCAGGGAAACTGCTGGGTACATGCAGTTTGTCATTAGAGGCAATGAGGTATTTAGAGGAATCAAATGAAGCACTTGTTCTTTGCAACAAGCTCAGCACTAGATGAGGGAGCAGCCCACAGATGTGCTTCCTTCTACCAGCACTGATGTGCCAGCATCCCCTGGGCAGGCTGTACAACCACCCAGCCTTCAGCTACCTCATGTGGCATCAGCACAGTGCTGCCACAACCCTGAAGGACTATAGCAGACATCTGCAGGGTGCTTCTGCCACGGAGAAGCTTCCAAGCCCTTATGCAACCTACCTCTGGAAACAGCTAGGGATACAAGCAGCCTTTGCTTTCCGTGCTGGGAGCCCCACTGGTACCTGCACAGCTGTTGGACCTTGGCTCTTTTCTGGGAGCTCAAAGGTTCAGCAAGGAGACACCTGATCTCATACCTGAACTGAAGCTGGAAGAGCTACAAGGAGGCAGAAGAAAGGGGTTATCTAGTCCTACAGAGCAAGAAGAACCATCCAGTGACTACTGCCAACAGCTCTAGCAACATTACTAGATGTACACAACTACTTCAAAGAACTCTGCAGTTAAGAAGTATTCATACATTTTTGGAAGCTAATCTATTTATATGGATAAAGCTACAATAGCTTTATTAATACTTCTTTATTCTGTATTTTCATCCTATTTTTCCTCATTTCAACAGAAAGCAAGGTATTCATTTGAAGCTTGCACAGATGCCAGTGATGTGCCAAGCACTTGGCCCAGGAGGAAGAACATGCTGACACTAGGGCAACAATCCTCTGGGGTCACTACAGGCTGGGAATCAGGCCATGAACAGCAAGCACACTGGAGGTGGAAGGGCACAAGCACCTCATTTAGCTTTGGGGCACCCCAAGCAGACTGTCTGGGACAATGACTTGCCATTCTCATCTGACATCCCACTCCCAACAGCTTTAAACGAAGCTCAGACATGGGAGGAACTTCCCCACGTTACTGATGGAAAAATCTGGCACTACAAACATGCCATAGCCCTGACTTTCAGTGGCTAACTGCCTAGTTAGCTGCTTTCCAAGCCTTAATACTTAAAAACATGTCTATTGTGTATATAATTAGGTAATATGTATATAGTACATGTATGTACTACACATATATTGCAATAAAAATACATTACATAATGTATTATACACATTAGGTGTATTATACTACAATGTGTACAGAGTACTTTTGCACTAAGTACCTACCCCACTGCCTACACATCACTGGAAAACCATGGCTGCACAGTGAAGGAAGATTAATTGAATGGTGACAAAAAGAGAGAGGCTTAGAAGCTGCACCAAGTTTTTCCATCAAGCATCGAGATCACCACAGACCTCACAGTAGAGAGCAACACTGCACCAATTCTGCTCCCGCACCTGATGCTTTTCAACAGCCACACATACCAAGCCCACCTTCCCTGGGCTCACACTTCAACACACAAGCTGGCAGAGCCTTCAGACTAGAAACTGTGGGCTTGTTTCCAGATGCTGAGTTCATTCTGCTTCTGCACAATGCCCATATTCTTTACCCATCTTTTTTTCCTCCTGCTTTTTCCATTTTCCCATCCTACCTCCCCTCATCCTCCTGCCCAGCTCACCCCACACACCTCCTGACTGTTCCCCCACTAGCCCTTCCTTCCACACTGCTGCTCAGGATAGCCAATGATGGGAGACTGGGAGAGAGCTCTGCTGCTGGCCAAGGGCTGTCCAGAGGCATGCAAGCCCTGGCAGGCTGGAGGGAACAAAACCATTAAGGTTGGAAAAGACCTCTAAGATCATCAAGTCCAACCATCTACCTGTCACCCCCATGCCACTCAACTGGGTGACAATAAGATAGCAGTGTAGAAGAGCAGAGCAGGGGTGGTGGAAGAGGTGCTGGGGGGGTTTGTGGGGGGGTCACCCACCTAAGAAACTTGAGAGCTGGTCTCCTAGTCCATACAGGAAGAAGCTAGGCAGGTGAAATACACTTCGGACAAATCCAACACTTCCAAGTTCATCTTCCAACACATCCAGTCACTTGTGTGAAAACTGAAAGGCACTTCACACAGCTTGTCCTCATGAGAGCCTCTTCTGCCATGCAGATATTTCCCTTCCCCCAGTCTTGCTTTCATTCTTACAACATTACCAACCATCCAAAGTCATTTAATTTCAATTTCATGGCTTGATTGGGCTGAATGGAATGGAACCAAATGCTGTGAATGAATGAAAGTTCCTTGTGTGAACACCCATCATATTTCTGAGCTAAGTGGGCTATGTTCAGCTGCATGAAGGTACTTCATCTGCTTTCAGAGCATTTATCTGTCTGTACCAGGTAGGAAGCCAGTCCAATGAGCTGAAACTGAAGTAAAAGCATTAAACTGGCCTTTGTTATCCCAGAGAGAAAATACTATCAAGCTTTAATTGCTAGTTAATCAACATACTCCAAAATAAATGAATCATACTATTTTTCTTGGTGGTTTAAAAGAGCAAGAAAATGATCTGCTCATTTTCTCCTCAGGGGTTTTTGGCTGGGGACTACTTCAAAGATGAAAAAACTTAAGCAGAACATTTCAGTATAACCAGAAGGCCATTGCTCAATATGGCTGCATAGAAACTACAGCCTTGGAGAGTGCTAATGACTGGCAGGCTGAGGATTTCCTTCAGAAACACATCTTTGCTGATCTCTGTTATGCTTCCTATCCAGGGAGATGCTACTTATGCTTCCTATCCAGGGAGATGCCAGCCTGGATGGGTAATAGTTTGGAGACTACTAGAGCAACACCCAAAGTTATTTCAGGGGGTTTCAAGCAGCATTTGCCTAACTTTTTCTGGTGGTCATCCAACCATCAGCTGGCCAGAAAGAGAGTTCAAGGAACTTGGCATAAAAGATATTGATAAGAATCACTTCCAACTAATTTCAGCAGTAATAAAACATGGGATTCAATAAATGAATGAAATAATGGAATAGCCCCTCTGCATGACAGAGGTATTTAGTGTAACACTTCCAAAATTCATTAATAAATAGAGGTATTAATCTAACAACATATGACATTTTAAAGGTGGGAATGTTCCAGCCTACTGGAAGCTACTTAAGCTTCATAATCTTTTTTGGGGGAGGAAAGAAAAGAGCCTCCTTGGATCCATGAGTGGTATCCTCAGCATGAACAGTGGCAAGTATCAGAGAGCCATCATCTCCAGGCTGAGCCCTTCCCTATACTAATGACTACTACAGGCTCGTTCATCAAGATCAAATGACAAACCTAAATGCTTATAAAGCATCTTAATGTGTACTAAAAAGCTCTAGTGAAGTCTGCTAGACTTATTACAGTCCTTTTCCCTTCTGGGAATGCATTTCACTTGCTCTGGAGGCTAGGAAGAGCTTCCTGCTCCAAGCACAGCATCAAGCAGGTTGAGTCAAGGTAATGGAGAGTCTTGGACTCTAAGAGGTGCCCATGCTCACACCCTTTGTGTGGTTTGGGTACTGGATCTTTCTAGTGAGCTTTGTTTGGTTTAGTAATAAACAGGCAGATTCAGAAGTAGTTTAATGGAAGTATGTAGGTGATAAGTTGCATCTCAACATGAGGGAGCACTGGATGTTCAGTATTGTTAGAAACAGCAGCTCTAAAATACAGTTCCAGGCAGAAATGTGTATGGACACCCAAGTGCTTTTGTCACTCTTGCTCCTATCTCTGCCCAGAGTGAGCACACAGGACTGAGTGGCACCTCAATAAAGCTCCTGTTCCCAAGGGTCTCCATATCCTCAGGCTCACCACACATGAGGCTGAAGCATTTCACTCTTCACACACACAAGTGAGACTCTCAGGTATTTCCTTACTGCTTGATCCTCTTTTTGCTGGTGCACTCTGCAAGAGATACTCCAAAACCCAAAGCAGAGCCATGGCAGGAGGGCAGAAGCTCCTTTTACCCTGAG
The DNA here is from genome assembly GCA_013396975.1 of Bucco capensis. NCBI lineage: Eukaryota > Metazoa > Chordata > Aves > Piciformes > Bucconidae > Bucco > Bucco capensis. The sequence goes on from VWZO01012598.1 coordinate 2,564,473, forward strand.
CCATTGCATTCATAAACACAGAGAGACTGAACACCACTAAACACTGTAAATGAAACTACCATGAGAAAATAGTGTGAGTTTAATTCAAACAGCACTTCTTTTGCTTGGGGAAGTATTCCAGCTTCTGATGTGGAGTTGGAAATTGAGAGAGAGCTGCCAACATTAAGACATCTGCTTTTACTTTCTACGGTGACACATTTACTTACAATACCAATTTTTAATATATATATTTAATCTTTCTGAGGTTAAGTCTTGTAGTTTGAATAGCATGCAAAATTGTGTTACAAAAAAAATTCTTCACATGGCCAACAGACCATTTTCCCCCAAGTATTTTTTTTATGTTAGATGGCTCATTATGGCAAATCAATTATGTTGTTTCTCATTAAACAGCCCAACAGTATCATGAGTGTTAAACATAATGAATTTCACATTGCAAGACAATTTCTGTACTTGAATTCATGAGGTTAGTGACATGATTAGCCTTTTCCCTAGCTAAAGCTCTCTTATTATTTCTAATTTTCTCTTCCTCCTAGAAGGATATAATTTATGAGGGCACCTACTTAAAGCTGGCCTGCTGCTTGAATTCTTGCTGATAGGAAGCAATCTGAGCTACTAAAATAACAGAAGAAAATAAAACCACCTAAGTATTTTCAGAATATAGCTGAACTTGCCTGTTGCTGAGAGATGAGTTTAATACTACTGAAAGTAGCAGATATTTGACTTAAATACAGCAGGCAAAGAGAAGGAACTCAAGTGTTTCTTGTGCAAAAGCACTGACATTCATGGTTCTCACACAGTTGGGCACACAAACCTTTAGCAAGGAATTAATATGATAAACAGAATCTTTTCAACACTGGACAAAGACTTTCTTCCCCAGACATATCCACCAAACCCAGTAATGCTCAAGATATAAGTTATTTGTGCATTTAACAGATTTCAACACATAGAAATCCTTGCTCATGGTGATGTTGTTTGCAGCTGAAAAGGAACTCCCTGCACAGCCCTGTCTCTGTGATCCAAATGCATTACCACTCATCATCTGACCCAGCAGAAGATGCTTGCTGATAGTGTTAAAGGCAGGCTCTCCTATACAAGCAAGCCAAGGTTTTCATGGGAAGCCACACAAGTAGTGCCATTTATGTTTTCTAAATCAAACAAACAACTCTCATAAAACTAAGTTATTTGCTCAATATGGAAAGCATTACATGGGCCATGAAGAATCCATAATGCAGTTTCTAGAGTAGATCATCTCTGAGCATACAGAACACATGTAACCATTTGGGAGAAGGCTCCAAATCCTGGGAACTGCTTCTTACAGTGAGGACCAAACCCTTTGCTTCCCAGCATTGACTAATAACCAGGAGAGCTGAGAAACCCCTCTCCAGAAAATATACAACCCATAAGTGTGGTCTCACTGCAGTCTTGCATTCAGGAAAAGGAAGGAAGAGGTTTTAAACTATGGGTTAGTGCCCAGGACGAACAGAAAATACAGGAATAGGTTTGGGGAAGTATCCTGAGCAAGGTTGTTTCAGAAAGCTGTGAAAATCACTGAAGAAAGATGAACTTCAGTTAGCACAAACTGATGCAAATCAAGCAGAATCAGTAGCAGCAGCAGCACTTATACCAGAGCTGAATTTGGCCCAGCTCCTTCTCTCTGTGCTGCCTCATTGCTCAGCAAGAGCCACTGTGAGGTTTTGATGTGCAAGGCAGAAAAGAGAATCCCAATATGTTCTGCTCTGCTCAGCAAAGGTGGTACATCAATAAAATATTCACTCTGTGAGCTCTGCCCCATGTGAATTCTTTTCTCTTTCCTCACTTAAGGCATGAATCTGATGTCTTAATTCAATCCATTACCTATAGCCTTGCACAGGTTCACCTGCCTGAGAAACTTTACATTGATTCTTACAACCTTTTTCTTTCAACAGAATAAACTGGCACAGAGCTCAGGAAGCAGCTAAACATTGGGGATGACCACAGTGAAAATGAATGTATGAATGAAGCCTAATAGTAGTAAGGCAACAGGAGTGCTTGAAAAACTGAACCTCTTTCCAAAATGCTCATCTGATGTGGCAGTGACTGAAAGCAGAGACCATGCCATCCCTTGGCCAAAAGGTGGAATGTGGGTGGAAAGACTGACTGGCAAGGGGATGACACTAATTCCATGCAAGATTTTTTCAATGCAGGGAGCCTTGCCTTCTTTATGAGGAATATTCTATGCATTCACAATCAGAAGCTGTCTCTATAACAAGCAGCAAAACGATCCTGGGCAACAGTGTCAAATGGGATCTGCCCTAAGGCTCAATAAGCTTGAAAAGCTCTGGTTACAGCTTGTGTGAACTCTCCAGGCTACTGTTTCTCAATCGGTAGGTCAGGAGTATCAGGCAAGAGAGCAGGCAAGGCAGTAAAAAAAGGTCACAAGAGTGTGACAATTGCATGGCAGCCTCCAAAGAGCTCTTTCCTTGTGCATCCAAACACCTCCCTGGCACAGCACCCTCTGGAAGCTATGCAGTGTGCAGAGGGAAGTAAGTTCTGCAGCTTGAACTGTGCAATCATTAAGAATATATGACTTCAAGAGTGGGAATAAAAAACATTGAAGGGGAGTCATTAAAAACTATTGAGTTGGAATAAATGACTAGCAATCTGAAAAAGCTACACCACACTCATCTGGAAGAGCCCATGCCTCACTTTAGGGCTGCAGAAAGATGAGATGCTTGGTTGGTACTGCTCATGGTAGGCAATAGGCAAGAGGATCCAGGCAAGCTGCTGAAGCAGCTCATCAGCTGGATAATTTGACTTAAGGAAGAACAATTATGCATCTAATGGCCAACAGAAAAAGCAAAATACATCATGATTAAGGTTTTGCTGGAGGAAATGGGAAAAGCTAGAATGCTTTGGGAATTGCACTGCAGTGAAGGAAGATTAGCATATCAGCTCAGTACAGATGACCTTTTGCAGTGGGAGATACAAAGAGAAAGCTTCTTTCTGCTATAATCCCTCTTTCACAGAATGAGAGAGTGCTGGGCTCAGTTTTGGTCACTGTGCAGTGCTAATGTCACAGTTTAAGACACTTTTGCATATTAAGAAAGGTGCCAAAAATAAGCAAGTCACAAAACTGATTCAGTGACCTATAAAAATATTTCCAGGAATTAAACATGCAAAACTCAGATGAACAGGCAATTAGACAGGATTTCTTGGACATCCAGCACTATGGATTCTTTTTTATGTGTTTCTTTTCTCTAAGAAGTAATGGTTGTTTATTTGGGGTACAGCCACTAGCTACCCAAAGCACAGGTCACCCAGCAAGAGGAGAGAGTTTGGTAGATCACAGGAGGAAGAATCTGGAGCATGTGCCACTGACAGAAGGTAAGTCCAGGAGACACCCAGGTCATTTGATGTAGAAAGTTTTTGGCTTTGAGGCACTGATTATTCACTAAGTTTCTGGGGGACACTTAAAACCTAAAAGCAATGTATCATCCAAGCAGCTAGAAGCAGGAAACAAGCTCTGTGTCTGAAAATAGGAATATGAAGTTTAAAGGAGGTACACAGTGAACTAAGAAATAGTTAGCACTTGCTTAAAGTTCAGGCTATATGTTTTTATGGCTATAATCTGCATCAGGCACTGCGTGCTGGAGTCAGAAGGGCAAAAGTCTCTTCTTCCCAAGCCTTGTGCTGTTAGGGCAGGTAGCCATAATCCAAAAGAAAGGCAGGACAAGCTCAGTAATGAAGGATGTAGATGCAGAGATCTGGGATCTCCTGCCTGTACAGTTGAGTTTGTGTGAACTGAAACAAGTCTCTGTGCCTCACTCTCCTTATCTACAGGAGGGATATTAGCACCCTTACCTCCACTAAATATTCTGGCATTGAGGAATACAAGGAAAGGGAAGAATTCTGTGAATTTCAATCTTATTGAAATAATTAAAGAAAATAATCATATGCTAGTACCTAGCACCTCTTCTGCTCTCCCACATGCAGAACATCCTGGAGCTTTCTGCTCCTTCAGTGCACTACTCCTCTGACTTTAGGTTCTTAAAGACATCAGAAAAAGAGTAATAGAGAAGAATAATATTATCACAAAAAGAATATCAAACTAATTCTGGATGTTAAAATAGATCACAAAATTGGCATACTTCTATTTGCAGCAGATGGTTATACAGGAGTAGTTTCATTTTCTTCATCATAAGATTTATATAACAGCAATTTTCACACACTTAAAGCCTCTCAATGTTTACTAGTCCACTGGAGGATATTTTAAACAAGCCAGGACCTGCACAAGAAAACATTCTGTAGCAAACAGAACAGGGCTTTTAGTGCTCTTCTTGTGTCCAAATAACAGGGCATATATCATTTTCTAACACTGCACTACATACACTCCTTCTCCTATTATTTAAAAGCATTAGTGCTGTTAACCTGTAAGTGGCAGCTCCAGAGCTAGGCAATAAAAATGCACTTAGAGCTATTTTAGCTCCACATGTAAGTAATTCAAGCTTTTAAATTATTAGAAAAGGCACCAATTGTGACAAAACTGAGAGGCTTTCCCCCTCCCCCCTTCACCATTCACACAACATACTGCAAAAGAGAGATCTTATTTCTCAAACCTGCTCTATACTCACCTCTGTGCTGATAAAACTCTGCAGGTTCAGGGTGTTAATTCCTGTTAAAAGGGACAATCTGGCAGAGTCCCTCACGTATCACAGTGATACTAAAGGGTTAGACCAACACAGCTCACTCTAAATACAGACATTACAATACACAAATTCCTTAAGCAAGGAGAAAACTGCTTCTGGAAGAGGGAAGGAGAACCATCTTCAGGTGTTTGCATGTCTGTACAAACAGGCAGCCTCCAAGATAAATGGAAGGGCTGACCCTGCTGTTATTGCTCCTGAGTGCCTGCAGGCTCAGGCAGCAATCACTGCATCATTCTGTGTTTCTTACCTGTTTTCAAGGTCATCTTCTGAAAGATGAGACCTAGAAATAGCCCTGGGGCTGAGGCACTGACTCCAGCACCTCACACTGGCAACTGGGGTCACAGTCACACTGTGTCAGGTTCTCCCTGACAGTTTGCAGACCATGCTACAGAGCCATCATTCTTCTCCTCCACAGGTTCCTACACCTCCTCCTCCTCCATGGTGGAAACCACAAGGCTCCTGGCAACTGCAGGTTAGCAGACATCAGAGGTGTTACTGATTTCACTCTAGCTCCTCCTGGTCTGAGGGGCACTCAGACATCTCACTATAGCATTTCATTTATGCTGTTATTTGTGATATCATTACATCCTAAGGAATATCACAGGCTGCTACTAATTTCCCCAGCCCAAAGGGATACCTGGAGGTCTTGCATTCAGAGATTCAAAAGAGCAAGACCCAGGTGGCCAAGTTCTACTCTTTGACTTGTGCTTTGAGTTCAGTCTTTTTTCCCTTCAGGCTTTCTGACCTGAAATGTGTTTCTTCTGAATCAGCAGCCTTGCCTGTCTAGTCTCTGGCTAGAAATGTAGGCTGCAGACCAAGCCTGGAACACATCAGCAACCTCTGCTTGCTCTCAGCAACTGTGACTGCCAATGAGAGCCTGCAGAGGCAAGGCAAAAGCAGCCTCATTTGCTGCCAGAGTCAGTGATAAGGAAACAGGTCCTGATTAGTTGCATGTTCAAGCCTTGGCCACAGCATCCATCACACAGTCACTTACATTCCTGACTTGACACAATCCCCTGAAATAAGAAAAAACCTGCACCACAAGCCAAACAAGAGGGCAAATGTGCTTTAGAGGGAAGCAGAGAACTCATAACATACCCACAGATGCTTAAAATAAACTGATCGAATCCCAAAATAGTAACATGTACAAGATGCTTCAAAAGACTTTGGAAACAGGGATGAAAACCTTTTCCCAAATGCCAGCTAATACCTCTGCTGTTACAAGAGCTTCTGTACAGTAAAAGTCTAGCTTTGTTGAGACAATATCTTCCCCAAACAGAAATGTTTATTCATAGCTGATAAAATGATTACTACTTCAACTGAGCTTTTACTGACAGTTAAAATGGGTATAGCTTTTGGAACTGGCTTCAAAGACTTGCTCTGAGAAAAGAACAACAGAGACAAGCACATACAACACTTGCTTTATCTCCATCTCTCTCTGATGTCAACTAATCATAATAAACAAGTAAGATCCTTCAGATGCCAGAAGTTAGCCAATATCTGGAAAACAATGATATATATATTCCAGTTTTAGTCCTGTTCCTTCAGAGAAGCCAAGCCCAGGAACCAGCCTCCATGCTCAAAGATCTATTGCACTGCCTCTTTTCATAAACCAGCCTCAAAACAAAGAGCACATTTCTTCCTGTTAATAATTGGTAAACCTAATTAAGGAACAGAAACATTGCAAATGATTGCACTTAATTTTGAAGCAAATGTGCAGCATATGCAAAGTAGAAGCTGACTGATAAAACTGCCTGGGCATCCTTTTCCTCTGTTCAGATCTCATGAGCTCTGCAAGAAAAAGAGCTAGCAAGTCAACAAGGGGAAAACACACAAATCTTTGCCATCTGGGTACTACAAATCACCTCAGCTTCCTCTCCCCAGCCCCTTCCAAGGCCATTACTTCACAGAGGTCTGTACACAAACCATTCTGCTCTGGAGAAAACCCTTTCAAGATGTATGACCCTATGCCATGGGCTAATTTAGTGTGGCCAGAGAGGCTGGGAAGAAGGCATAGGGCATCCCATTCACTGACAGACTCAGTTAGCATCAATTATCTGTAGATAATTTCTCTAGGATTTTAGGATATCCACTTTCCTCCCAACAAATGGAGGGGAATGAGGTTTTTTTCCCCTTGTAGCCCAAGGGAAATCTGAGCAGGCAGAGCTCAGGCCTCAGCACAGCTCCAAAAGCTCTAGAAGAACATGCAATACCATATCTGGGACTCATGTTAATGCCAAAACTTAAACTACAACCTGTTTAAGCTTGAAAAGGAAGCCTTTAGAAAACTCAACAGCAATAAAAACAGTAGAACAAAAAAGGTGGGCTATGTATAATATAATTGAAGGGTGTATATAAAGGAAACAGTGACTTGTTTAGGCTGTCCTTTAAAGGACCCTTATGTAATGTAACATTGCTTACAACATAGCAAGCCAAAGATAAGATTATTTCAGGGTGATTTTGTGCTGTGGTTTTTGGGTTTTGAAACCACTGCAGGAAAGGAGCAAACCAGTGTTTATTAACATTAGCTTGACTTAGAAAAAAAACAGAATAGCTCAGCAATATGAAGTTGGAAGAGGACAGGGATGAGCCTAAAGGAAAGAGTGCCTGGAGGGACAGAGCTTCAGGAATTGCATGTGTCACAAGCCTCACTTTACCTAGGACAGGATGAAACCTAATTGCTTTAGGGAATTGAAGAGGAAAGAGACCTGCATTCACACAGAGCTCTGAAGAAGGACTTCTAAGCATGAGGCATCATGGTGGACTTGAGCATTTGCAAAGCTGCCTGGCAGAGGAGGACCTGGGGCTGCTGGTCAACAGTTAACTGAGCATGAGCCAGCAGTGTGCCCCAGGTGGCCAAGAGAGCCAACAGCACACTGGCTTGGATCAGAAACAGTGTGAGCAGTAGGAGCAGAGAAGTGACCATCCCCCTGTACTCAGGGCTGGTGAGGCCACACCTAGAGTCCTGGGTTCAATTTTGGGTCCTCAGTACAAGGGGAACACAGAGGCATTAGTGTGTGTCCAGAGAAGAGCACAGAGGCTAGTGAGGGATCTGCAGCACAAGTCTTGAGGAGCAGCTGAGGGAACTGGGGTTGGTTAGTGTGGAGAAGAGAAGGCTCAGGGGAGACCTTAGCTCTCTACAACTCCCTGAAAGGAGGTTGGAGGGAGCTGGAGGTAGGTCTCAGGTCTCTTCTCCTGGGTTAACAATGAGAATACAAGAGGAAATGGCTTCAAGTTGCACCAAGGNGAGGGAACTGGGGTTGGTTAGTGTGGAGAAGAGAAGGCTCAGGGGAGACCTTAGCTCTCTACAACTCCCTGAAAGGAGGTTGGAGTGAGCTGGAGGTAGGTCTCAGGTCTCTTCTCCTGGGTTAACAATGAGAATACAAGAGGAAATGGCTTCAAGTTGCACCAAGGGAGGTTTAGATTGGCTATAAGAAGGAATTTCTTCACTGACAGGGTTGTCAGGCATTGGCCCAGGCTGCCCAGGGAGGTGGTGGAGTCACCAACCCTGGAGGGGTTCAAATAAAACATACAGATGTGGTACTTAGGGACATGGTTTAGTGGCATGAGGATGATAGGCAGATGGTTGGACTTGATGGTCTTAGAGGTCTCTTCCAACCTTCATGATTCTGTGGTTGTCTACAGGGGGCCACATCCTTAACCATGACTTACCATGGTCTGCACATTTGGCTGTTGAGAGGGCTTCTAGTCCCTTTGGGCATGTTGCAGAATGTCTGTTAATCAGTTTCTGGCTCTAAAAAAATGAGGGGTTTGGTATTTGTTCACTGAATTACAGCCTAAAAAACCCTTAAATGACTAATTTTACATACCTGATTTCAACAGCACAACAATCTCTTCACTTGAAAGTGCTTTGCAGCACACAAATGGGCTATCTGGTTCTCTGGGTTGCAGCCTGTCAGCAATAGAGAGATCTCCAATGATGCAGAATAAAGACTGCTAATTCCTGTAACTACCAGAGGCATGGCTAGTCTGTTAATTGGTGACAATCAAATTGTATCTTCTAATGTTACATGCAGTGGAAAAGCCTATCCCAAATGAACACACTGACTTCTTCATTTACTCTATGTTCTGAAGGTTAGTAGAAGTAGTAAGAAGGGAGAAGCACTGCACAGAATGAAGTGGTTAAGTGTCAGAGAGCCACAGGATACTTGCTAGCAGTTCTTCCTAGCTAGTTTATGCCTTGAAATCCCAAGAGTGATAGCCACTTCATGGAAGTGCTGATGCCTGGAAGGGACAATGTTGGTTTTGTTCCATCTGCTTTGCCTGGCAGCCTCCAATTTCCTATCTACACTAGAGAGCTCATTTAGAAGATGTCAGAGCCTGGGAAGTGTATCAATACTTGCAGGAGCCCCACATTTCAGGCTTTGCAGGTGGTTTTCCTAGCTTCAGATCTGACCAGAAAGAAGTTAGGATAGATTCTCAGTCTTGCAGCTCAGGGCAAAAGGTCTACAGATACAGGAGAAAAAAACCAAACAAACCCACCAACCATCTACAGAAGAAATTAAGTTACTGCTTGTTTGTTTTTCCCCTCCCCTTTTCCAGAGGGAAACTATCCTCACATAGTACAAACAAAGCTCAAACTCCTGAACTGAAACTGGCAGAGTACCAAACAAGATTATGTAAGCCACAGAATGCAACACAATCCAGTTGTTTCCCCCCAAAGCTGCAGAAGCATGTAGTCATACATCTAGGATATCTTAAACTGCTAGGTCTGGACTAAACTTGTATCTGCTTGATTGAGCCTTGCCAATGTACATCACTCCAACTTGGCCTAAACCATACATTTCCATGGATGTTTATGTACATGTATTCACCCACCACTGAAAGCACTCTGCTGTCCTACTGCTCCTCTGGGTTTCTAAAGCATTTAGCTGTGTGAATGCTGTGCAAAGGTGGGAATGGCAGGCTAGGTCACATCCCAGAGGCTCCTCTCCACCTGCTTCCATCTCTGGTTCACCTTCCTAGGTTTGTTTCAGCCCTCATCACCCATCAGACTCTGAAGAGAGGGTACAGCTGGTCATTCTGCTCCCTCCATCACCTTACCTCCTGTGTTGCTCTCCCCTCAATAAGAAACCTTTAGTGATCAGCAGCACACTGAGGTGGCAACCAGGGATCAGGAGACAGTGGGGCAAATCTATACCCTGTGCTCTGACCCTCTTTCTGCATCCCATCACTCCAAGGTGATGATGATGCAGGTCTTCCTATCACAGGATTCTGGCATCCATCCATCTTCTAGAAAGAGCACCAATGCAGCTTTTCCAAAGCTGGAAAGAAGTCCTAGAGTCAACATCTGGCAGCAGTTGCCAAAAGAAACACAGCATAGGAAGATGTGTAAAATGGCTAAGGAACAATATGGATAACGTGGCATTGCCAACAGAGCAGCATATTAATCAAGGAACAAGAAAGCTTTTAATTATATTTTAAAGAGTCTCCCTTTAAACCCAGTGCAAAGCAGAAGTCATACAGAATGGCTGGCCTGTTGCCCACTGACTGTCTACTCCAGCTCTCCAGCTGGAAAAATGAAGAAAACAAGTCCTGAGGGCATAATAAGAAAAAGGAGATGAAAGGCTCAGGAGCTCCAGTACAGCTGCAATGGATACCATGCAAGTAGGTGGGCTAGAGAGGACAAGCCAAGCAATACAAAACTATGCTTGTTTGGAAGGAAATAGCACAAATATTAGGAGAGGACTTTGCAAACTGGTCATCCAGCAGACAGGTGCAGATTTACTGGGGAGATCAAATAGAGAATCACAGAATCATTAAGATTGGAAGAGACCTCTAAGATCATCAAGTCCAACCATACCTAGCACTACCATACCATTAAACCATGGCCCTAAAACCCTTCAGCTCTCTCTCACCTTTAAAACTCCCCAGTAACATCCTACCTTCTGTGATATACTTAGAGCCACACAATTTCTTCCTGGCACACCAAACCTTTTGTAACACATCTATGCTGCTTGCCCAAAGCCGTGAGGTCCCAGTCACCCATTCACTAGGTACTGGAAGAGTTGGGCTGCCAAGATGCTCCTTAAGGGACAGGCTGGGACACACACAAGTGCTTGGCATTGAGTGTCTGGAACACACATGAATCAAAGAACCTTTCAGATATAATGAAGCAAGCAAAGATTGACAATATTTGCTGGTTTGTGATGCTGAGAAGAGAGATTGACATTGTTCACTGTCAGCTACACTACATATATATATATACACATGGCCTACTGCAGCTCTCAGCTCTTCTTTAGCTTCTCCTGTTAGATTGATGGGAAGCCCTGCATGATCAAGGTTCATCTCCACTGAAATCCACTGTGATGAAAGAACATGCCACAGGCATCTAGTGCTCACAAAGATTGAAGGTAGAAGAGCTAGGGCTCAGTCAAAGCCCACTGCAAAGAAAAGTGAGCCACAGCTGATCAAATAGCAGTGCAGGTCACAAGCACTTTGAGAAGGTTTTCTTTTACCTTAAAAAAAAAAAAAAAAAAAGCAAACCCCAAACAAACAACACTTTCAGTTCAAAATGACCTTTCATCTCCTAACTCAGGATAACTCTAGTTATAAAACCTCAGTAGAGAGAAAGCTGTAACAGCACATCTAGACATTACCAAGTGAAGTGCTCTGTATGAACACATCAAGCTTCATCCCCAGGTTCTCCATTTCCTGGTGGCTTTGCCTATTTCTCTTAGGCTCCAAGGTTCTCTCCCCTCCAAAGCTGTGAGTATTATGCTATATCTTCTCATCATTGCACACATCTAAGAAACAGGAATGCTTTTTGGAGTAAAACCAAATTTCTCCAGGTTCCTCCCACCCCTTGCAGTCAGAGGGGAAGGCAGTAAGCTCACCTCAAGGTATGGTCCCACAGCACCAGAGCCAGGTTAGCAAAGCAGAGGCAACAGCATATCCCATCAATGAGCCTGTGATCATCAGGCAAAGTGCATAGCCAAACCATCCAGCTAAAGCTCCAGAAGCAGACCCAGCTACAACACAACTCCAACCACTGCTGAAAGCTCCAGCTGGAGCTTAAATGGAGCTCCTGGGCCCGCAGCTGGTGCATGTGTGGAATGGTCCCAGGTAAGGCTGCTCAAGGCAGTTAAGGACTTCTGGTGCCATCTGGGCCTGAGAAGCTGAAAAACATGTGCTCTGTTTTAAGCACCCAAAAGCATTAATGAGAGCAGCTTGCAGTGTTGGCAGTACAGAATTCATGTGAGGTGATCATGGCTCTACATGGGCTCATGGACACCCTGAGCTCACTCAGGAGCCTCTGGTAACCCAGTTGAACATCAGAAACCAGTGGAGCATTTGCAAAGAATGGAAATGGTGCTGATTAAGTCAATTCTAACAACCAAGGAGTATAAGGGCAGAGTGTGAGATACCAAAAGTAAAGCCAGGACTCAGCAGAAAATATGAAAGCCCATGGCAAATAAAAAGAGACCAGTAAAGCAGAAGAGGAGCTGCTATACTGTTCAGTATACTGCTATATGGCCCCTCAGCTTTGTGCTTATGCCAGTGAATACATCTAACTAGGAATAGAGACTCTGCAATGTCTTTGTAGGAAATATATACATTGGAATGGCTCAGTGTCATATGTTCTGCCTGCAAGAAGCATTGGAGGACAATGATTCACCATAAATAATAATCCACAGTCCTGTCTCTGATAGAGAAGCAAAAGAGTACACAACTTCAGGTCTAACTGTGACTACATCAATGCCTATAACAACCTCTGGCTGAAAGCAGAAAGTATCTGGAGTGGAGTAAGGGCAGAAAACTATGAAGATTGATTCATTTTAAAATGTTTTGCAGAAGATTAGATCCTGTTGGTAAATGCTTCTCTGGTAAAAAAACAATGCCAGAAAAGCATCTAAAGATACTTTCTGCAAATAGAGGAAAGTTGAATTACATTTCCAGCACTGCACAATGAGTTTTTCAGGTTGGAGTAAGCAGCAGAGATTCTTCTCTCTTCATTCAGGCCTTAACTGCAGTCATGAATGCTTCAAAGAAAAGGTTAAATGGAAATTTATGTTTAGAAAGATACAGACAGAAAGAGCTTAACAGTCTCTGGAGTAAGAAGGTATTTGGATTTGAGGTCAGCAACATTGCAAAGAAGCTCTGATGAGGAGGGGGGCCCTGGCTTCAGAGCAGTGCTCTGAGGTGGGCCCCAAGGCAGGCAGTAGAACCACCATCACATCACACTCTGTGTGCAGAACAACCTGTTTTGGGGCATTTTTTTCCTGTTTAACTTCACCTAGATGCTGCATGCTGCAAAAAATATCCATGGAGTTATAGGCTGCCTCTGGAGCTAGAGTTGCTCTGTAAATTACCAATGCTGGGCTTCCTACCACAATGAAGGAAGAGAATATTTGTTGCCCAGGTAAATTGTGGGAGAAGTACACTCTAATGCTGGGACAGAAGATAAGCTCCATGGAGAGAAGCTGAATTAATTGTATTGTGTTGCACAGAAGACTACACAAGGGATACTATTATACAAAAGAATTACTCCTTATCTAATTTCTGCACACCCAGAGGATTGTGTCCAGTGCCTGCAGACAATATGTCTAGGTATAATGGGAGCATGCTAGCCAAAAAGCACACCTTAAAGCATGCTGAAATGGAGTCCATTTTCACTAGGACCATAATTCCACCTTTATGGAAAAATCAATTTTTCTCTTTCACAGAGATGCTTAAGTGTTGCCAGAGGTTTTAGGATAGTTTTCACAGTATTAAAAATACAGCTTCAAACATGGTAGAGCAACACCACTATGACACTTGACACTTTGCAATATGATGGCAAAAGCAGCAGGGAGGACTTCTGGGTTGAGTTTGTTTGGGCTGATATACTGCAGCTCATTTTTTGGGGCTGCCATACCTGTCAACACTTGTTTTCAGCTATTTATTTTTTTTTTTACTTTCATAGGCTTGTTATTGCTAATTTTCTTCTTGGTTGGTGCTGGGTGTTTTTAGAGAGGAGAGAAGAAATGAAGGGCAAGATGATTCCAGTTATTGCATCTGGCATCTCCAGTGACAGGTTGGAAACTCCTTTTAATTAAACAAGTGTTACTTTTGAAAGTTAGAGTAATCCAAGCCTGTAACATGCAGCTGGGAAAGCAAACAAGACATTAATTCAGCTGATAAGCACATGCTGAAGACAGTGAAAGGAGGAGATTAAATGGGATCCCATCTGAATGCAAACATGCAGAAGGGTTGGGGAGGGGGAGGAAAGGCTGTGTGCCCCTGTGTGTGAGCAGGAGTGCACACAAGGAAAGGCCTGCCACAGGCAGAGCTAGGGCCAGGGCTGCAGCTTAAGGAGAAGCTGTAAAATGTGCCCTTTGATTAGAAAAGCAGGAGATTTGGAAGGCTAATCTGATTTCTGGTGTGACATCACCACCACCACATCACCCCGGGGAGCAGATCGAAGAGTGGACTTGCCTCAGAGCTATCAGTGCCTGAGTCTGACTGCTTCCTTGGAACAACAACAAAAAGTCCTCCTCTCCTTATCTGTCACCTCTCCCACTTCAGATTAGAGTAAGTGGCAGGAGAATCAGTTCCTTGCATGCAACAGCTCCCCAGAGGCAGGGAACTATACAGGCAGGCATCGGGGGAAATTAGCTCTGCTGCTCTCACTGCAGCAGAAGGGAGCCCCAGGAAATTCTGGTGGGGTGCAAAAGAAAGCTCAGAAGGAACAAAGATTAATCTTATCTGCTCTAGATCCAACACCTCAGCTAAAATTAAGCCTACAAATAGCCCTAACATTAAAAGAGAGAGCTCTGGCTATTTGCTTTAGCTTTTCCCTGTGTTTGGAAGGCAAATGGCCTTGCTCTCTCTGCAAGCCACTCACTGGGCACAGTGATAAGATTAGCACCCTGTGTTCTCTCAGTGCTAATGAGATGGTTTTTTTCTCTTCTCATCTTAAATTACTATCCGATAAAGAAAATGACCATGGGTACTGTTCTTGTCAGCAAGCCTAAGTCCAGAGGAGTTCAGAGCTCCTGCCCTAACCAGCCACTTCTGCCCATGTTCTGCCTTTGGCTTTGGCAAGTTGTGCTGCAGTTGGAGCCAGCTAGGTCTGCAATGGAGGAGCTGCCACTGCAGGCAGGAGGCTGAGGGATTTCCTTTGTTGATTCCCCACTGCCAGGCTGCAGAAACTGGAATCTCTCAAACTGAGAGAGAGGATGGTGTCTGGAAGATGTTGGAAAGCTATTTCTGATTGGTGCTGAAGGCTGGCAAAGAATTAGGAGAGAATTAGGCTCAAATAGAGTTACCCTGATCAAATCTGCTCCTATGTGTGATCAGGTTGCAGCACTTCCAGGAACAAGTGTCTAATGGAAGTCCATCAAGCCAAGGAGCATGAGCCTAGGCACAAAACATGCTATCCCCAGAACTGCAGCACAGGGAAAGGAGGAGCTCAGAGAAGGATGCTGAAGGGGCTGAAACAACCAGGAGGCATGTGGCTGTGTGAGCCACCTTAGCTGCTACAGGAGCAGTGAAGGCACACTGGTGATTTCATTCCCACCCCAAGGCCCTGAGAAATACATTCTTTACTGCCTATACAAAACAATGCCTCTATCCGAATCATAAGGCACTGGTAGCTTATGAGGTAGGGCCAGAAGATTACTATTTAACTAATGGGATGTTAATAAAGAAAAGAAAGCAAAAGTTTGGGTTAAGGTTTACATTTCACAGCCAGAAAAAGAGCCTTTCCCTCTGCAATGTTCAGCTGCTCTCCCCATGCTGATGTGCTCTGCAATCAGCAGTGCCCTGTCTCCTTCCCTCAGCTCCAACCAGGAGGATGTTCCTGCCAAGGTAACCTGCTCCAGCACCTGGGCTTCCTTTAATGTCCCACTGAGAAAAAACTAGAGTTGAGACTTCTGAGATCTTAAGATGCATTAAAGTGCTCAAGAATTTCAGGTAAAAATCAGAGATTTTGAATACTGCCTGGATTCTTGGTATCTACATACTGTGAAAAGGAAACTTTGCACTGAGCTGAAAAACCTGAAAAGAAAGAATAATGACAACAACAACAACAATCATAATCATAATAAAACCTCAGGCTGAGATATTGACCTCTAAAGAAAGGCTGAAGAGAAGACAGAGCTGAGAAGATGAAAACTCTGCTGATATTTATTGACATGGCACAAACAATTCATATAGCTTGAGAAAATACACTGAAGGGGAAACATTTCTTGCAAGCTGTTAGAGGGTTTTCAGTGGGGGCTGCTCACACACTGTCTGCTTTCCAAATGGAATCAGATCTTTTTAGGATTTCACTGAGACAGAAAGCTTCATTTCTCAAGTCAGAATTGTTAATGAGGAAGATGTGAGGCAATCTGCTAAAGCTCCAGAGTGCTAAGATGTGAAAGGCCTTTAGCAGTGGTACAGGTAATTAAGTTTGTTATGATTTTCTCTCTATTCTACAGCAGAAAAATCTGATTGCTCTTTTGGCAAGGGGCCAGGGCTGCTCAGCTTCAAAGATGACCTTGTTTAAATCTTAAAATAAACATTATTTCAAGTGGGAGGTAATTTCATTCTAATAGAGGACATAATATCAATGCATGTTCTTCATTAAAGACAGCAATTAATTTTTTTGGCTAATATCCTACTGTATTGAAAACATGTGAGATTTTCTAATACCTGTTCAAAAGCTGAAAATACTAAAAGCAGGGACTTAGCTGATGTTAACTAAGATGACAGATCATGTGGAGCTACAGTAACATCTTGGCATATTAATAGTCTGGATTTTTTTGACTGATAGTAGGTAAGGGAAGATTTGGGCTTGAAAAAAAGAACAGAACTTAGCAAAATTTCTTTTCCTTATTAGTATTTCTCATCAATTTCCATGAAAAATTATGATAAACAGTATCTGGGAGTTTTCCACAGGTTTCTTACTAGCCAGCAGGCAAAGGAGAATGTGGGTTTGGAAGGATCTGGTGGTGAAGAGAATCCAAAGCCTTTGTCCCAGTGCTTGGAGACTGTCCCACACTGAAGTAGAACTACTCTGTGGATCTAGAACATGCCATAGGTGTTTAATACCTCCAGCTACTCTCCTGTGCAAGCAAGCTGCTCTAGGTTGTCCTGCTCTTGCATGGGGTTTGGACTACATGATCTCCAGAGAGAGGTCCCTGTGTAAGGAGCTAGTCCAAAACTCTTCTTATAATCAGCTGAAAGGTGATTTATTTAATTAAACAGAAATATATACACACACTCCCAGACTAAAAGCTTGATAGTTTCAGACAGTATCCAAAATGGAACCATTCTCAATGTCATTAATCCACACATGCTCACACATCTGCTTGTAGCCAACAGCTCAATTAATTTCTTCCCTCAAGAAGCTGTCAAGACTGAAGCTCCCAAAAAAGCCTTAACCACATGCATCCCTCCACTTCCTGAGGTTTGCTCCTAACACTGTTTTACAAGCTATTAGGTCAAAAGATGACTGTAGCCATGGGGCTGGTTTGCTGTACAGACAGCTAGTTCAGCAGCTGAATTCTGCTGGAAGTATCTGACCAGCTCTCATGTAGAGGTTTGGTTAATTCATATGCACAATTTGGATCTCTGGATCATTTTGAAATGATGTTTTTGTTTTGATCACTTATAATATTCCAAGTCTCTAACTCATTCATTCATTCATGGCTAGACTTTGCAAACAAAGATCCGGGCAAGTCTCTAACTAATAAATAGGTTAAACATAAACCAAATGAAATATCACTCTTGCTGCACTGTAGGCATTTAATTTCATCATCTCTGTATATTTTTTCCTAGGTTATTCCATTAAAATAAGGCAATAATCAAACTAAACTTATTTACAACCTCAAACAACTAGTTTTCCTGAGCAGCATGTGCACTACCTAAGCCTAATGAAGAATCTGAAACAGTATTAATTATAATACTTCCAGAAAAAAAGGTGTGAGCTTCCCACAAATTCATCAGTTATTACAGCACCACACACTGCTTGAGAGTTTAGCAGCCATGCACTTGATGATGGGCATTTGAAAGCATTAATGCTGGGCAATTTTCTCTTAAGTTCTTTGCAGGACAAATCTCCTTAAGCTCCTAATATCTTAACACCTTCCAAGAACAAAAGCCTTACCTTCTAAGAGAGCAGTGTTAATGCATGTAGAACACATTTATGATAACTCTTGAGTTGTACCAGACCCCAGGAGAAAACAGATTACACATCTGCTTCTTTTGCAAACTCCAAGTAGACACCTGCTGGCACAGGTAGTTGGGAGCTTACTCTGCCATGCTCCACACCAACTCAAACACAGTTGTGACTGCAAGCTATTAAGCCTTGCTAAGGGCTAAGATCAACTAGTTTTGGGTCACTAAGGTTACGTTAAGGTGACTATGTCAGACCAGAGCACAGGGAGAGGAAGGTCCTGTGTGCCAACATGCCCTGGATGTGTGATCCTGCAAGCTATTCCTCCTAGCACTCACCTCCTGGCCTTGCCAATGCTCTGCTGGCAGAGCTGCCTGAGGAGCTGCTGTAGCACATCCATTCACTAAGGCCAAATGCCAGGTGCTGCCCCTTGGCCATAGCAACCCCCAGCAGTGCTCTAGGCTTGGGGAGCAGTGGCTGCAGAGCTGCCAGGCACACAGGGACCTAGGGGTGCTGAGTGACAGCTGAACAAGAGCCAGCAGTGTGCCCAGGGGGACAAGAAGGACAATGGCATCCTGGCCTGGAGCAGGAACAGNCTAGGCAAAGGGCACCAACGCCTGGGCTGCTCTTGCACATCAGACAGGACACTCCCCAGGAACAGATTAGCAAGGGAAAGCCTTGGAGGTTCATTTGGGACCACATCCCAAATCTCCAAACTCAATGAGGGATGTGTGAAGCATGAATGCAACAAAAAGAGAACCTGCATGCTTGCTAGGGAAGAATTTGGACTATTCACCTTCTCAACTTGTTAGCACGATCTAGTTTCAAGCAGCTGGAATCAGGAGGGAAAAGGGATCATTGCCAGGATTTAATATTAAGGCTCTTTTAGGGAAATAGAGCAAGCACAGGAAAGCAATCACCACCAAAACCAGTGTATATGTTTGCAAAAAAGGGAGAAAGAACCCTTAATAAAGAAATCCCTGTGCTAGTGTTCAAGCCTTCTCTGTAGCATGAGGCAACAAATAAAGAAGACAATAGTCTGCTGCTTTCTAAAAATGACAATATTAAAGCAGTGTGTATAATACATGCAATACAGAAGTCTTCTTATGTAGGAATTGTGTTTGCTTACACAAAATAAAAGTGGTGATGGTTTCCATTCCACTCCTCAATCTCAACACAGTGTAAAGGATTGGAACTCAGGGGTTTGATTTCTAACAAGATGCAGAGAGTGTGCCCATCGTTAGTCAGAAGTGCTGCACTTTACATAAATGCTTCTTTCCAAATGGTGACACAGTAATTACAGCACTGGGAAATGGCTACTATCTATTCCCCCTCTGCATTTTGCAGGCTAAATAGAAATTTCATGCATATTGAATGCACTTGTGTTAGCTCAATTCATTCTTTCAATATTATTTTATATGGGGAGAATCATAGAAAGCCTAAATTGCTATTCAAATGTTACATCTATTTTACCATGAGTTACATCTTTAATAAAATGCAACTTGAAGCATGCATAATGTTTGCATAATCTCTGGAACCAAATTGTCACTCTAGGAGTTGATCATTTGCTTATTTCTTAGTAAACCTCCTTTTGATTGATGGAGTTTCAGCATGTTTGCACAGATCCAGCAATATTTTCTGTGGCTGTTTATTTGCCCCTTGAAGTAGCCTTCTTTAGAGTTTGCAGCATATTTTCATAGAGTTTGCAAAAATAAGGAGATGATTTCTCTGCAGCTTAAAAAAAAATTCATTTCAAATCTTCTTTGATACAACAGACTTTGTCCAATTCTTTTTTGGCTGTTGTTGTGACACAGATTATGCAAATTTGCTTGACAAAGAGGATGCAAACTGATTTTAAAGTAGGAAGTCCAGCTGACAGGAGCTAGGCTTGCACATTAAATCAAAAGGATTGTGTTCTTTTGCAGGCAGGGATGGACATTGATTACTCAGGGGTTTCTGGATTAATGGGGAGACTCCCACTGGGTATTTCCTGCTGATGCATTTGGGTATGGAACTGAAGCACTGGTGTGTCCCCATTAGTGTCATGCATCTTCTCCATTTACTGACAAGCTGTCAAGGATCTGTTGAGATGTCACAGGACCTTGGAATATGATTAAAGTGGTTGTTTTTTTTTCTTTTTTATTAAGCTCTTTCCAGTTCATGATATCCATGTAAAGTCAATACCAAGTGAGTCAAAGCCTTAGAACAGTCTGGAGACAGTCAGTACTTTCCTGCTCAACTTGCATACCCAACAGATCTACTGGGAACAGGGGAGACTCACACTCAGATGCTGCTTCCAGATGAATCTCACATCTCAGCACTAAAGGAACTGAGCAGGAAACACTCTGCCCTGTGAAAACTCCACATTCCTAAGCCCATGGGATCAGGAGGCCAGAGGGAACAACACACACCAGTTTTGGGGTAGATGAGGTGTATGTGTATATGGGTTTGAAAGAGGACAGAGTTCTTCCATTTTAAACTAAAAGAGAGGAGATTTAGACTAGTTCTAAGGAAGGATTTCTTTACACTGAGGGTGGTGAGACACTGGCCCAGGTTACCCAGAGAGGTGGTGGATGCCCCATCCCTGGAACCATTCCAGCTTAGCTTGCCAGGGCTCTGAGCAACCTGATCTAGTTGAAGATGTCCCTGCTGACTGCAGGATGGTTGGGCTAGATGACCTTGAAAGGTCCTTTCCAACCCAAACCATTCTATTATTCCATGAGTCATGGAGAACTACTGAATCTATGGATGCAATGAGTGCACTTCATCCGATGGGAAAAACACAGAAAGTTGTGTTAGCACCAATCTTGCTCTGCAACTGCAAGAAAAGCTTCCAGATATGAATTGAATGTGATTCTAAGGCTCATGACTAGGAGTCTCTATTGATGCTTAGAGTTTTTCCTCAGCTTTAGAAAAGTAAAAACCCAGGTAGCACCTCTCTTGGTTTCATGCTTCAGTTCCTAACTTGGAGAGCTGTAATAAAACCCACAAGGATGGTGGTGATTCCACACAGAGGATGTGGTAGGCAGTAGCATCCCTGCCTTCAACTCCAACAAACAGGTTCTGATAGAAGAACCAAGTGGAAATGACTTTTTTACCTGGGAGGAGAAGAGAAGAAAATCCACCCTCAGGGGTAAGGCAAGAAATTTCCAGGAAAGATTCCTGCCCCTAAAGTCAGTGGAATGAACACAGATGAGGCAGATATTTACCAGAATGCCTGGTACACATGACTGTTTTTCACATTAATTCATAAAAAATGAAGTAGTCCCTGAAGAGAGAAGTAGAAAAACTAACTTCCAGTCAACATGAGTAGTTGGTCACTTTCAAAATTAATATTTTCTTTAAAATATGTGAATAGAATGTGAATATCTCAATTCCCAGGACTATTCTCTGAGGACTTTTTACGATGAGTGCTAAAACATTCCAGCTTGGCTACAATTGTACTCTACTGTTGTAATGGGATTCTCTCCTTGAAATGGGACTGCATCCCAGTTTTGACAGCATCCTTCAGCATCAATAGTTCATCCTGAAATGCTGCCATGGCCTCTGTAAATTATATCAATCAGGATAGGAGAAAAAGACAGAGTCACTGTTCTTTAACCTGAAACAAGGTCATTTTCTGTGTTTTGGCACAGGCCAGGCTCAGCACTGCACTTCATCCTCAGCAGTAACTTTGCAGGCAGCCTCTTAGCCGTAAGCATCACAGAATCATTAAGGTTGGAAGAGACCTCTAAGATCATCAAGTCCAACCATCTAGCTATCACCACCATGCCACTAAACCATGTCCATCACTACAGCAGGACACCAGCCTGTGCAGCATGGAGGAGAGCAGCAGAATCTAAGCCTTCATCTGTTGGCTCCAGCTGTTATCTCATTAAGTCAAAGGCAAGATTCCCAGTGATGATTACTGGGTCAGAATTAGGCCAAACTCTCCCATCTGGGTTTTCTGGCCTTTAGTCCTCCTGTTGATTTTTATAATGTAATGCCCTTAAATTAAGAAGAACTTCCTGGCTGAAAATACTAAGCTTTCTAGATGGCTTTCAAAACTACAAGTATTATTGCAGGTGACAAAACCTTTCAGCTCCAATCTGTTATTTTTCCTTTGGCATTAAAATCCTCTCAAATCAACTGCCTATGTTACCCAATGCTTCTGGTTTAGATCTCTTTTCAGTACAAAACTGAGTTAGTGTGGTTTGTTGTGTTTTTATACAGGATGAAAACAGCATTTCCCCCATCAGCTCTAATGTTTCCATTGTGTAAGAGATTTATCCTGATATCCTTTAGCCCTGGGCACTCTGCCTCCCCCAGCATGTGCAGGTTAGTGCCAATGTTCTTTCTGCTGGCTGTAGAGGTAACAGCGTGTGCTGCATGTGCTGCAGCAGTATACATATTTAAAGAGGCTGTTCCTTTACAAGCCCATGTTCAAAAGATTTGATCTGATCAAATTTTAAATAGGAAATTACTTGTCTGACTACACATCAGAAAGCTATCCCTTTCCCTCCTGCTCCAGATTGGATTATTAGGGCTTCACTAGTAAATGGTCAGCGGTGTGTCTGAGCCACCAGTCTTCATTTGGGGCTATAAATATCAGATGATGATTTATTGCTTGGCAGTTTCGATCCTGCAATGGCAAATTCTCTTTAATCTCCTCGATTGGAAGCCAGTGACAAACAGTTTTGAAAGCTGAGAATTTCTGAGGTTCTCTGTGCCAATAATGGCTGAGGCTTGGGCATGCACAGTGGAGAATTCCACCCCCTTCATCAGTTGATTTCAATGGACCTATCTTCTAGCTATTCAAAGGGACTAGTCTTGCTTGTCAGGACTTACTGTGTCCAGTTCTGGAGCCCCCAGGATGAGAAAGACATGGATGTGCTGGAAGGTATTCCAGATAAGGGCCACGAGGATGAGCAGAGGCTGGAGCACCTCTCCTATGAGCACAGGCTAAAAGAGTTGGGATCATTCAGTCTGGAGAAGAGAAGGCTCCAAGGAGACCTTCTTGTGGCCTTCCAGTACCTGCAGGGGCTACAAGAGGGCTGGGGAAGGACTTGTTAGGATGTCAGGCAGTGCTAGGACTAGGGGGAATGGACACAAGCTCGAGGAGGGCAGATTTAGCTTGGCTGTTAGGCAGAAGTTGTTCCCCAGGAGGGTGCTGAGCCACTGTGCCAGGTTGCCCAGAGAAGTGGTGGCAGCCCCAGCCCTGGCAGTGTTGCAGGCCAGGCTGGCTGGGGCTGGGAGCAAGCTGCTCTAGTGCCAGGTGTCCCTGCCCATGGCAGGCACAGGGGTTGGAACTAGAGGAGCTTGAAGGTCCCTTCCAACCCTGACAATTCCATGATCTTTGTGAATCAACTGCTAACTATGGGCAATAATTCAATGGTAAGTGGGCTAAACCTGTAATTTTGAGAAAGTTTGATGATTTTTACAACTAAAGTTTGAGAGAGCAGTTATTAACCTCATATGCTACCTGGATCACCACTGTTTAACATTCATGCTTCACCTGGACTTCAGATGAGAAATAATGCACATGCCAGAACTCCTACTATCTGCTTATTCAAAAGTAGATGCTTGCTCACTAGAATATACAAGAAGAACAGAAGAACAAGCACAATGAGGGAGGGGTTGAGAGACTGATTAAAGAAGGCAGCCTAAAGGATGTTGGAAAACATGTCTCAATCTTAAAAGACAGGAAGACAAGAACAGAAAACATTTTCTGATTGTGATATTCAGGAACCTGAACTAGGAATAAAGATGGAATTGGGAAAAAGGAGAAACTTCTGATACAGCTAGGGTTGCTAAGTCTTGGCCCAGGCTGCCCAGGGAAGTGGTGGAGTCACCATCCTTGGAGGGGTTTAAGAAACATTTAGATGCTCTTCTTAGGGCCATGGTTTAGTGGCATGGTAGTCACGATATAGTTGGACTTGATGATCTTAGAGGCCTCTTCCAACCTTAATGATTCTGTGATCCTGTGTAACTATATACTGAGGCAAATGGAGTGAACCAGACTAAAATCAGTGTTAGAAGAGGTGCTGCAGGATCCTGTGTCTGACTGATTTTTCCATCATCGAGAACTAGAAATCCACAATTTAGAGACTTTGTTTGCACAGATTCACCCTCCACACTACAGCAAAATCAGGCTAGAAACAACAGGTTTCCAGCTTCACTGTTCTGTAAGTTATATCCAGTTCCTGGGTTTGGGGCTAGCAGATGGCATTATAGCCTCCTTGAATCTGCACAACACCCTAAAATACCTCTGAAAATGTCAGATGTCTTGCCCATCCTGTAAAGTGTTAAATTTCAGGGAAATATGAATTAACTGCTTTCAGGATTGAAGGACAGAAATAAAGACTCTTAAAATCCAGCAGACAGGAGACCCTGTGGGATAAAGCAGATGCAAAACTACCTGCTGAGGAATAATGTGTCTAATCTTTGAACTCTTTTTCAAGGAAGGCATTTAACTACATGCAAGATCATCAGCTGGTTTAAGTTATTACAAGTACCTTGATGTCAAGACAGCCAGATCTAGCCCTATACATTCATGATCCTCTTGATATGTCACATACTTCAGCCTGAAGTTCTGATGTTCTTGTAGCAAATGGAGCAGAGAGGATGGAGCATTCATGCTGTGCTCTCTGTTACTGCCAAACTGAACTGTGCTTTCTTTCAGGGTATTATTTTGATCCTAAATTTTACAGCTGAGACATGCTGATGGCATATCTGTTGGCTCCAGGCACAGCAGCACTCTTTCAAGGAGTGTTCTTATGCCTTAAAATGGACAATCAAGGAACAGCAAACCTCAGAAGGCACACCTGCTGTACTCAAGGCATTTTCCCCCTAAAAGCAAAGACAAAACATCCCCAAGAAAGGTTGGTTCAAGAGAGGGAGGGAGAGAAAACAAATCAAGGCAATTCTTTTCTGCCTTTAGAAGAACAGTGACCACTTTGGCTTTCCTCATGAATCATAAAACAAGGCAAGGTGGCAGCAGGGAGAAACAGAAACTGTTTTCCATTGTCAGTGACTTTTGGCTCTGTTTCCCACTGCCAGACAGCTGCACTCTCTGCCTTTTTCACTTCTTGTATGCAATGAGAGATGACAGAGGGTTTCTTAAAGCCTTTAAGGTTGCAATACTTCACAATCTTACTTTATTTAACCTGGAAAAAACAAGGTCCTAGGTCTGCTTTTACTACCTTCCTTCCTTGGAGAAATGAGAGGCTTCTTCCTCCAGACACAATAGAATCATAGAATCATAGAATCATTAAGGTTGGAACACACCTGTAAGATCATCATGTCCAAAAGTGGACCCAATACTCCCAAGACCAATAAGCAATGTCATGAAGTGCCATGTTTACATGATTGTTGAACCCCTCCAGGGATGGTGACTCCAACACCTCCCTGGGCAGCCTAGGCCAATGCCTAACAACTCTATCAGTAAATTAATTTTTCCTAGTATCCAACCTAAACCTCTCCTAGGACAACTTGAGACCATTTCCTCTTGTCCTGTCACTGTTAACCGAGTAGAAGAGACCTACCCCCATCTCGCTCTGACCTCCTTTCAGGGAGTTGTAGAGAGAGAGATGAGGTCTCCCCTGAGCTTCTCCTCCAGACTAAACAACCCCAGTTCCCTCAGCTGTTCCTCCTAACACTTGTGCTCTAGACTCTTCACCAGCTTTGTTGCCCTTCTTTGGACATGCTCAAGCACCTCAATGTCCTTCTTGTGGTGAGGGACCCAAAACTGCACCCAGTAGCCTCATCAGTGCCAAGTTCAGAGGGATGTTCACTTCCTCAGTCCTACTGGCCACACTATTTCAGATACAAAACAGGATGCTGTTGGCCTTCCTGGCCACCTGGGCACACTGCTGGCTCATATTCAGCTGGCTGTTGACCAACACTCCCAGGTCCTTTTCCACCAGGAAGCTTTGCAGCCACTCTGTCCCAAGCCTGTAGCATTGCATGAGGTTGTTGTGGCCAAAAGTGCAGGACCTGGCACTTTACCTTGTTGAATCTCATCCCATTGACCTTGGCCTATCAATCCAGCCTGTCTAGATCTCTTTGTAAAGCCTCCCTACCCTCAAGCAAATCAACACTCCCACCCAACTTAGTGTCATCTGCAAACTTACTGAGGGTGCACTTGATCCCCTCATCCAGATCATTGATAAAGACATTAAACAAACCTGAGCCAAACACTTTGCTTCTCCCAGCTAGAGCTCTGGACCTTACTAAAATCCTAACCCAAGGTAGCATGGCAATGCTTCAGCCCAGCATGGGGTTTACCTGGGGCAGTGATTCACTGTCTTTAGGTCCTCACTCTCCTTGGTGAGTAGACAAAGACTCAAGAGGAAGAGGGAAGGTCTGCAGAAGTGCTGCATGGCCCAGCACAGCACATGGAGTGAGCACTGATGTCACTGTCACTTTGCTGTCACCAGGTAAGTGTTCCCTTGTGTGGCATGGAGAGTAACATACAGGTGAAGATCTTCCCTAGGCTTGCAGGATTGCTTTGACAGCTTATAGTGTAATGGCATTAGCATTGGAATCTGAGCTTCCATTAAGTTATATGAGTTATCTATTTTGAAGTAATTTGAAGGACCTTTCATTGTTAACTCCTCTTAATTAATTTTGGCTTTATGGTGTTTTGGGGGCAAATTGCCTTAGCCTTCACATTTATCCTATCACTACTTGGCATGACCGAGCTATTATGGCTCTTAAGTGAATTTCTTGTCAGAAGGATCTAAATCACACAGCTCATGAGAGTTGCTTCAGGAGGATCAGTTTTACTCTCCATTTAGCTTGGCCTCTAAACTCTGGGTACCAGCCTGATGCTCACCAATGTCTCCCACTGAAGTAAGCATTATGAGTTGGTTCAAAGATCTACCTGCAGACTTCTCTTGGCCTGAAGTGAGATGTTCTGCTTCATGTGTTTAGTAAGGCAATTTTTCTTGGAAGATTGTCTTCCTCCTAGTTTTAATCATCACCCAAGTTGCTTCTCTTCATTCCTGCTCTTTGTGGTGTATGCCATTCCTGTTTGGGGCCATTCAGCTTTGTGATGTTGTTTGAAACCCCCTCCCTTTGATTAAAGCATGGGAGAAATGCTGGGGAGTGGGAATTCACTGGACAAGTCAGATCACTGAGTTTCCAGTCGAAGGCTGTTTGCAAAACACATCTCAGAAAAATAAGCACACATCAAGTTGCTCCTGTGGAGAAGTAACTAGATAAAATACTGCTGACAAAGTTAGAGAAAATTGTTCTGCTATAATAAGTGCATTGAAAGGACACAGATTACTGGTAATATTTTAATAACAAGTTGGTAAAAGCATGTTACCCTTCAGTGATCTGCAATGCACTCTCTGATGACTGCTTATATAGAACTACTGCAAACAATTAAGCCCCAAAAGTCTTTATCTTGATCTCTGCAGTGTTTAATTTCCCCTCCCAGAACAGGCTTTCTGCCCTAAGCAACTCAAATGCTTTTCCCTTTTAATTTTGTCTAAATGGTGCTAAACTGATCAAAAATGTGCTGCAAGTCACATTTCTCTGGTGAAATGGTAAAACTACATTTCCCCAACTACCTTTTTACCTCTTGCAAGGCACCAAAGTTGTTTGGAGAGTCTCAGAGCTGGCACTCAGGCTGTTATTCCTCTAGCTAGGGCTCTGATTAGCATTAGGAGAAATTCCAACAGGGGCTGGGTTTATCTGGTCATGCAGAAAGGCATTTAGACAACTTGGCACAACCACCTGTCTCCTCTGGATCCAAGCAGGAGAGCTGGAGCTGCTGGGAACTCTCTCACTTCAGGTCTAGGAGTGAAAATCTGAAGGAGCCAAAATCCCTTTCCATTATACTTCAAACTGTCATGTAAATGCTGAGGTTGAGAGGAAGGATTAGGAATGATTATGCTCTTCTTCTCCCATGCATTTCAGTTTAAATTATCTTGTGTAATGACGAACACTAAAATGACATATAATACCTTATCCCTGTGTTGGCAGATTATGAAATAGATTCAATCAGGGATAGAGAGGTGGGGAATAACTTCTTCTGCCTTACTTTCTGCATTGCTCTTCCTGCAATGCTCTCTCTTCCTCTCCCCTTCTCAGCAGTCCCCTCTCAGCCATCTTCTGACCCCACCTGCACAGAACAGAGGCTGCAGGAAATGTCTCTGTCACCCAAAGAAATGCCTAAGCCAAGTCTGCCCACGAGATAATAGCATGACAACACTGTGAGTGCAAAGGAACTCATCTCAGGATCAGATCCTATCATGTTCTGTTAGCATTAATCAAAACCTATACTTTTCACCCTGATTATTTAGGTTTCTTTGGGTCTGTTTTTTTTACCCCCATGTCTCTTCCCAAACTGTATCTCTACAAGAGAAGCCAAAGACAGAAATCTGCAGCTGTGAAACTACCACCTGCATCTTCCTACACATGCTGAAGACCCTTTGAGAAGGTTTGCTGGTGCTCCTGTTGGCAGAGGCTCATCTCTACATACCACTCCAAATGACAGAATCACACAATCATGAAGGTTGGAAGAGAACTTCAAGATCACCAAGTCTAACCATACCTGTCACTCCCATACCACTAAACCATGGCCCTAAGGAGAGCACCTAAATGTTTCTTAACCCCCTCCAGGGATGGTAACTCCACCACCTCCCTGGGAAGCCTATTCCAAAACTTAACAACCCTATGATAAATCCAAACATTTAAACCACTGAGTCTTCTGAAAAATCAACCTTATATAAGGGCTTAAATTGTTACTATGCTCTTTTGTGGATAGGATGTGGCATTTACACTAAGGGCAATAAAGGAGTTTATAGGCTCTCTAAAAATGGAGCTGGAGAGAAAATATCTTGTGCAACAAAGGATGTAGAAAAATGGCTCTGGAAGGCAGTAGGATGAGGATGAAGCATGATGGAGAGGTTTCTCTAGGCAGGAAGATGGAAGACACTGAAAGTGCAGTATTTCTGTGAGCTAGGATCATCTGTGAGGAAAGTGAAGACATGTGGCAAGGAGAAGTTGATGAGGCTGGCTAGCTGCCAGCAGATATTATGATCTCAGAATATTGATGTTTTGTACTAATAATTACCAAATCAGCAGCTGTACAATCACATATTTGGATAAATACAAGTGTAAGTGCATGCTGTAACATGGTGAATGGAAATGAAGGATGATTAAAATGACAGCTCATACAGCAATATTGATGCCTAGCAAAAACAGACAAGCTGGGAGAATGATAACATTATAAAGGATAAATGAATCTTTCAAAAAGCAAAAAAAAACCCCAACAACTGGTAATGAAAACATTCACGAGCAGTGAGAAAAATACATTAACTTTCCATAGTTGTTGACAGCAGATACAGATCAGACAGAAGATATTAGGAAATAAAGAAAGAAAATTTACTTGTCTACACTTATAAAGGCATTGTGGGGCAAAAATATAGCCTTCTCACAGGCCCTGAAGAAGAAATCTACAACCAGGATTGTCTCTTCTGATACTCTGCCTAGAGCAGAAAGATGCACTGAAGCTGGGGAGTGCCCAAAGAGCCAAGAAGAAAGCCAAGGCTTGGAATCATGTCACCTGAATGTGCCAGCAAAGCCCTTTTATTACAGGTTCCCACTCTGGCACTGAAATGTGGCAATAAGCAGGATTTAGACTGAGAGAGATGTCTGAAATCAGGGAGTTCTTACGGAAGGGAGGGAGCTTCATGAAAGAATTAGGAAGAAGCACAGAATAAAAAGCTGTTGTTGGGATTAGATAAGCATTTTGGCAAAACCCCAGGGGAATAAAGCACATTTGCTATATAGTCATGTTCAAAGCCTGGCTGGGATGTCACAGGATACGTTTGTTTATCGAATGCCTGCAGCAGCAGATAGGATTTTCAAGTACTATGCCTAAGGGTCAGCACTGGGCAGGCACTTGTTATTCCATGGAAACCCCCTGCTTTTGGGATGGGGACACAGTGAAGCTTCTCTCTGTGTGCAGCAGGCAGCCAGCCAGGGGTCATGTAAAATGCATTTCCCAATGATGTCAAGTTTCAAGGCATGGCAGAAGAAGTGGGATTAATACATGCTCCAGCTGAGAGCTGAGTGGTTTGACCCATATCTAGATTATACCCACAGAGGATTGAATCTGGTACAAAGACTGCAGTTCATGTCCACCAGACAGTTTGGCTTGGTCTGTTCTCCTCAGTGGAGGAAGGCCCAAGGGTATGCTAAAACACACATTTTCCTTAAGCTGTGCTGTTTCTCTGCTTTGCCAGCAGGGGAGAGCTGGAGGCCAGCACCAGCTATGTTCCCAAGGACTTGGCACAATGTTGGATCAAGAAGCTTAGATTAATTTCTCTCTTATGCTGGCTTTGCAAAACATTCAGCTTCACATACAGCAGAGTGAACAAACCCAGGGATACCTGTGTCCTTCCCAACAGCAGACAGATGCTTATGGATCCATGCCAGGAGGTGCTGTCAGCACAAGCCTTCTTCAGCCTAATGCTCCACAACCTCCACGAAGCCTACAGCACTACAGAGGTAATTTTGGGCTTGTGCTAAGCTCAGGTCCCTGCCTGTGATCTAAACCTTTCCTCTAAACTTTGCTTTAATGGCTGATCACTTGATGAGATCCAGTGGTGGTTGTCACTCCTTGGATGAGGCCTCATCACAGCATACAGCTGGGAAGGGAAGATCTCCTGCCCCAACTTCCTTCCCGCTTTTCACTGAGCAGCCTGACACATTTTTCCTTCTCTCTGAATAGAGGAGAGGCAGCACACAATGTGAACCTGTGGCTGTTCTCTCTTTTCATCAACAGCAGGATGCTAATCCCTCTCCTAGTAAATATTCCTATGGCTTGATCCTGCAAGGCACTGAGCAGTCCCTGCTCTTCTCCACACAACCACTACCCTTGAAGGTCCTGTAAGGGTTTAAGAATAAGCACTTAGATCAGGGGACTCATTTGGTGATGGAAGATAGGTAGGATTATGTTTACACAGTGCTAAACAAGCTGCTCTGCCCTTCTGCCTAGAAACCTGCAGGGCTCAAGCAGTGCAAATTGCACAGCAACTTCCCTGTCCACGCTCCAGATTTACATGGCTTGCTTTCCTCTTTTTAAATCTTGCCTTAACAAAGCTTTTGTTCAAAGATGATTAACAGATGTTGTCATTAAAGAGTTGGTACTTGCCAGCAAATAACACGTTCTGCTGGAGAAGCAGTGGTTTCCAGTGCTACCCCCAAGAAGAGAGACTAGGGGTAATTGGTAAGGCCTGGGTGAAAATGACATTTTCAAGCATCTTGTATAATAGAAAACTTCCGAGGAGAATTCTGGTTCCCTGAGAACTTGTTTAGCTTCTTGGTATGGAATCACTTGGCTAAACACACATGATACAGAATAGATAATGAAGCCTGCTCTGATTAAAGGAGTAAGTGGTGATCTTTGTGGATAACAATGAATTTGGCAAGGAAAAGAGTAACTTGGAACACAAGTAAACAAAAAAGAGCCCTGAATTATAGATGAGCATGTATCTTAAGTGAAGGCATAAAACAAAATCATTCACTGCTATGCAGAAATGATTCTTGAAGGCTAGAAGGTGACTGGATTTCACTGACCATTGAAAAATGAGCCGAAAAACAGAGAGCAATTCCCAGCCAAAGGAAAATTGGGGGAAAAGGATATGTACAATGGATCTGGCTGGAATATACAAGCACAGAACCACTTCTGTGTTTATACCTCCCTGGTACACACTGAAACCTAAACCCAAGGAGCTAGGGCTTCTGTTAGCAATTTGTGGGCGAGGTACCCTGTCCAGGAGCATCTTTCAGTAGTTACAAACAGCAATGTTTTCAAGATGGTAACCTAGATAGTGATGAAATTCCTGGCAGTGTATTGTTAATGAACAGATAACCTTTTATTTTCCTGGGAGGTGGAAAGGAATGAGCATTCAGTAGGTTTTCAAGAACTATTTAAACCCAATCTGAGTCTTTTGCTATGCTCAGAGCAGGTCTCTCAACACATAAACTGTAAATATCATTTTTATAGAGGTTACAAACACGAGAGAGATGCAGTACATTTTTATACCCCATTCTAAATTCAGCATTTTAAAGGCTGACATTGAAATCTTTTCCTCTCTTTTTTCTTTTCCATGGACCTGTTTTTAAAAGCATGGCTGCTCTGCCAAAAAAAGTCCATGTTTTGAAAGGCTTTGATTCCTTTCTTTTCATTCCTTTTGTTCCCCTGCATGACTGTATGCTACAACATGCACTGAGGAGATCAGGGGCATTTTAGAGCTATCACTTCTTTCTCATCCAAACCTGCCCTAGGAAGTCAGAATATTCCCACTGACTTCAGCAAGCTCCAAATCAGGGGTTTATGTGGGATTTAGCTTCAATTCATGTCTCAATTCACTGTGTACTTTCAAGCAAGCAAGAAACAGTCCATGTTGTCATCTTCCTCTTCTACAAACCAATGGGCAGATGTATTTGACAGGCTTTAAATTTAGGATACATAACAAATTCACAGGCTGTAGAGTTAGAAACATCATTTACAGACCTGCAGCAAAGAGGAAAGTCAGCTAATCTGATCTTTGTTTCTTTCCTTACCATTCAATTAAAGCAAAGAAGCTCTATAATGAGATTATTCCTTTTTATCTCCTAATTGTATCCAGATATGCAAAACAGATTTACTGCTGGTGGCTTGCATACAGTAGAGTATTTTAAAGCTAATTATCAGCCAGCATTACTATTGTTGCACAATGAAATACTTCTTCTCACTGTTATGAATCAAGACCATTTGCTAAAATTAATTGTAATTACCTTTTTAATTGGCTATAAACCCTTCTAAATTTGAAACAGCTAGTTCTAGAAATAGAATTCTTTCAAAGCCAGGATGATATCAGCATCAAATATTTTAATTAAATAGATTGCAAAATAAGGGGGGGGGGGGACATTAAGTAATTTTCCATTATTAAAGCCAGCTGTAAGACTTGAAATTATTCCAGTTCTTATTTTGGAGCACCTGAAATCTGCCATTGTCCATGTAAGCATGCATACACATCCTCCCAAACCAGGGTATTAATAGGTTAATTGTTCCTTCAAGAGCACTAAGCACCTGGCTTTTGTTGGTATTATCCCACAGAGAGAGGAAAGTATTTACCCTCACAAATCCCCAAGGCCCAGAACATCTAGAAGTCTTTTCATTGCTTGGGTATACAATACAATAAACAAAATACAAGGTAAGCCAATAGGTTTAAAATAACATTGTGTCAAAGTTCTCCTGCTCAAAAACATTGGTGAGTAGATGGTGAAAATCTTTACTTGATCTCTTAGATGCAATTATTTCATAAGGCTAAAAAATACTGTCCTTATGTTCTAACACATCCTGTATCTTGATCACAGAACACAGCTCAGCAAGGCAAAGTAAATTTCAGGTATTTGTAACTAGCATTCCAAACTCAATCTAACATTTGCACACGTTTCAAAATAAACTCCTTTAAGTTTGGTTTTCCTGAACAAATATTCATAAGGGGAACAAGTGAAGTCTTGGCTACAGGCTACTCACACAAATCTTACTTGAAAATGGGAATCCTTTATCCAACTATCCACTCAGAGGCAAAGGGACAAGGAAAAGGCACCCATTTATTTCAGAAACAGCTTAAAACTTACCTTTCTAGCCAACTTAATGAGAATTTTTCAACACTATTATACCTGTATTTCATATACTTGCACATCCAAACCGAATGATATTTACACACACTCTGGTAATTAAAGCAGTAACATTTTGATGAGCTGAAATGAATCAGAACTTGCAGATAAGATAAACCAATAATAGCAAGTGTTTAGAAGGAAACATCTTACTTCTTATTGACTTAACCACATATTAAAGTGCCAGCATTGTGGAAGAAGCTAAGTTAGATTTAGATGCTGATTCTGTGTTTGATGATGTATGAGCCAAGTAATTTCATGAATAAATATTGCAGAATGCACATCTGAGCCTATCAAGAAATGTTTTTTAACCAGCAGCTCACCACTAGGAAAAAAACAACACAACAATTCATGTGTTTTTGGAAGAATATACACTTCAGCCAGCTCTGTATCATCATGCAACCAAAAACTATTTATGCTACTACTTAGAACAGTCTATAAGGACATTCATTTTCTATTTATTTGAGGAGACCACATTACCTAGGAAGGCTCTTCCAGTATTTCTTTGATCTAGATTTCACTGCAGATATTATTCACTCTAATCACAGAAGCAGAAAATGGTTTGGATTGGAAGAAACCTTAAAGTTCACCTAGTTTCAACCCCTGCCACGGGCAGGGACACCTTTCACTAGGCCAGGTTGCTCAAAGCCCCATCCAACCTGGCCTTGAATGCTGCCAGGGAGGAGACATCCATCCACAACTTCTCTGGGCAACCTGTGCCTCACCACCCTTCCAGTAAAGAATTCCTTCCTAATAGCTGACCTAGATATCCCCTCTTTCAGTTTAAAGCCATTGCCCCTTGTCCTATCCCCACATGGCCTTGTAAAAAGTCCCTCTCCAGCTCTCCTGTTTGCCCTTTTTAAGTACTGGAAGGCTGCTATAAGGTCTCCTCAGAGCAAATGTAAGTTTTTTATCTGCCTGCCAAGTGTTAAATGATATTGGGTTACTGTCTGCATCATTCTATTTTTACTAGTAGCAGCTCTTGACAGATTAAGATTTGAATCCTTGAATTTAGCAGGATTTGGACAGTAATTCAAGCAGTGCAAGTCTTAGCTCTGACCACCTAATTATGACATCCATGGATTTCTAAGCTCTCTGTGTGCCTACAGAAAAAAGCTTTTACCTGCTGTGTGAATCCTGTCACCAGACCCTTGACAGCCATCCTCATCATCACAATCCCCACTTGACTCCATCTCTTCACTTCTTCCCCCTCCACTGCCAGCATCCCGGGAAGCCCAGCGTTCCAGTTTCAATTTGGCCTTCTCAGCATCCAGCTAAAATGGAAGAAGCACAAAAAACCCCAACAATGGTCAGAATATTTACACAGTTCCATACACCTCTGGTGACCCAACTGGGTTTAGAAAGCAACCAGCACTTTCTCACTCACTTTCAAGTGTTAACTGCTCACTGGAAACAGCAAATCATCCAATATCATCACAAGAGCCTCTGCTCCTTCAGTTTTTCCTCTTGCAAACCACACTTTGGAGATCACTGCTTAATGATGGTTCAATCTCCCAGCTTTCCAAGTACTTATTTTGGGGTTATTGACAACTGAAGACCACAATATACTTGACAACCTTTGAGGAGTTGAGGCAATTTGCTACTTTTCATTATGGGCTTGGTCACTTAAAAATCCTGGGCCCTGGATGTGATTTTTAAGATGGTGTCATTTAAAATGCTAGGTTGGTCATTACATTTCATTTGAAACTTGAAGCTGTCCTCCCCACCTGAGAGAAGCACCTAATTGCTTCAAGGTGTTTCATGCTCCTCAGTGACCAGCCTCCTCAACAGCTTATATTTGTTGGTACTAGTGCAAAAGATATTTCAGGAGACAGAGAAAAGCCCCAACTGCTCAGCCCAGTGATAGGGAAATACTCCGACTCAAGGGTGGATTGTTTCACAACCTGGTTACTATTGAGTTTCCATTCCATACCTATCATTTTGGTAGTCATTGGTGACTACCAAGTTCTTTTCTGAATCTTGTTGGAAAATGACATTGAGGGGTAGTGTTTTCCATTTGAAGTGGTGGAAAGAGCTGTTCCAGTATTTTTGATCACTTGCTTCATGCAGGTGACACTCAACCTACAATGCCTATGAGCACTCTTTTCAAAGGAAGCAGCTTGCTTGCCTCTTTTTCAGAGCTATGAAAACCTTGTTCATCTTAGCTCTGCTTGTGTGCCATGACAAAGTAATATTAGCACCTGTTATTTCAGTTATGTGGAAATAGTGTAACTAAAAGGAAAGACTTTGCAATGCTTCCCAAAGTTGCTCAAATTCTGGAGCTCTCCAAGCCCCTTCATCCCAAGCATCTTCCCCCCAAAGAATTGCAGATCCATTTCAGGCTTTGTGATGTGCCTTCCCCCAGAGGACTGGGATTATGCTTGGTACTGAGCAAAATGTATTTTGAAATGGGGCTACTTTGAAGATTCAAACACATTTCACACTCCAAAGGAGGTGGGCTGGGAGCTGGGGGAGGAAGGGGAGCAGAGGGCTAATGCAACTGTATTAACTGGGTTGAAAGGATGATGAGGGATGCAGCAATTTCTCTGTAGTGGGATGCTCTGTGTGATAGTGTCCTTCAGATGCTGTGAGCTGCCATCCTCCACTCTGGGGCTGACAAATGCTTGGATCAGTGCAGCAGAGATCCTGTTTTCTACAGAACAACAGATGCCAATTTCTAGATGGCAGAACTCAGGCAATTTTTCACCCTTTCACTGAAAAAAGATCTGTTTGCTCATTCTGGAGACACAAATAACTTCACAGTGCAGTGGGGAAGAGCAGTAAGTGGGAGGAAAGGGTATGGACTCTAGCACGGAAACCTGTGAAACACTCCTAATTGTTACTGCATGACTGTTCCTTATAAACAAGTTGCTTAATGTTGAGCCTCATTATTCACAGGCAGAAAAAGCTGATGTCATGGCAAGACAAACCAACATTTGGTGAAACAACTGGAAAAATTTGCCTAGGAGTGAGAAAGATAACTCAGCTCTTTCACAGATTGATTGTGCCCTGACCATATTTGAGAATACTCATTCATTCTTGCTTCTAATCCTTCAGAATGAAAAGAAATGGCTAAGTGGTGAAGAGAACAGATGCAAAATGTAATATAGGCATTTAGTAATTGTTTGCCAGGCAGAGCAGAAATGTTTCCTGCCTGTTTGGATCCTCCTTCTGTGCAAAACCTGGATTGGACTCAGTGCCCGTGGCTCAATCCTGACCTCTGCACAAACCAAGTGCTTGAACCAAATCTGCACCACCTTCTTGGACAAAGATCAAGAAACAAGCTGAGCTTTTCAACATGGTGCACTGCAGAATTTTGCAGGCTTCTGAGTTCTTAGTGCCTATACCACTGCCCTGCTTTGGGTTAGAACAGAACTAATTCTGCTCAGTGATTTTATTACTTTGCAGCTAAAGCTCCTCTCAGTAACTGCATTTTCTGAAGCTAACAGCATGCTTAGCAGACACTGCCTGCTTCTAGCAGTGAGAAGACCTCATGGTTACATTTACTGCCAAAGATTGGTATGCAGACCAAGGGCACTGCTAAATCTTGTGTAGCACCATGGGGGGTGCAGAGTGAAAAGTCACACTTTCAGGGACCAGTGGATGGTACAGGTGATCCTAAAGTGACCAACTAGGTATCCCATTCCATATACATCATATTTGGTATAAAGCTTAGAGTGAGTTTCTTCTCTCTCTTTCATGTCAGAAAAATTTTTTTCACCCAGAGGGTGGTGGAGCATTGGAATAGCCTCCCCAGGGAGGTGGTCATGGTGCCAAATCTTGTGGAGTTTAAGAGATGCTTGGACAATGCCCTTAGTCACCTCATGGGATCTTGGGGTTTTTGGCCTCTGCCTAATATGAGTTGGACTTGATGATCCTTGTGGGTCACTTCCGACTCTGATTGCTCTCTGATTCTATCTTCAATAGCCAGTATCTGAGGAGGACTCTGCCTGTGCTCCCTTCAATCCTGATCTTGAGAGTTCCTGAATCCACCTCCAGGATCCAGCCCCTGAGTCTGCTTCCCAGTTGCTGCTGAGCCCTTCTGCCACAGCAGCAGTGGTCAAATGAAGGTTCAAGTCATCTTCTGAAACACCCATGATCTGTTAAAAGCCTGGACAACTCTCCTAGCACTACCACCAACCACTAAAACTTTCTGCTTCCCCACAGATGCCTGTAGAGAGAGAATCACTGTCCCTTGCCCATATTTAACACCAGAGATCAGAGGTTGGAGTCAGTCATGGCATTTCTGCTACTGTTTAAAGCTCACTCTCAAAGAAGCCTTATTTGCTGACTTCCACTCTGCCTGCTGCTGCACAGTGCCAGCCAGCCATCTCTGGCAACTCTGCCCTGGCTTCATGCTGAGAATTAATGCTTTGGTTAAAAAAAAAAGTGCAATATATTTCAGGCTGGGCACTGGAGCTTGAACTTTTCCAAAGCAGAAGATATCTCTGGCCTAAGATTCCAGAAAATATTGGAATCTTAACAGCTTCAAAATTAAGTCTTCAAGTTTTTTGCCACATCTGAAAGAGAATTTTTTTTTCTTGGCTCATGAAAAGGTTATATAAATAGATCAATAAGATTTGTACAACTGAGAACCGACTCAAAGCAGGAATTTTCCCAGCTGCAAGAGGCTTTGGATCAGGTTTAGAAACCTCTAAAGGGTTTTTTTGAGAAACTAAACAGCCTTTCTGTGGGAAAGCTTTAGTGCCTGTGTCTGATTCAGCTGACAGGTAACAATCCCAAATTACTCTTCAGCTCTGAGACAGATACTGATGACTAGCCTCATGCACTTGATTTATCCTAGCTAAGGTGCCAACCTGAAGTGACATGAAAAAAACCCCAACTGTTCTGCTGATGTATGGTTTTAGGGAGAAGAAAGAAGTCAGATGGGAATGGTTGCTGTCTTTCTCCCCTATTAATACTTGATGATGCAGCACACGCATTCCAGTCACATAAAAGAGTCCTTCAGATGCTTCAAAGAGTATGTGACACACAAGCCTTGAGCTTTTTATGATGAGCCTAACCCTAATTCTCACTCTGACCACAGGTGTGGTGGAATATAGATTTAGTCTCATGCTTTTTCATGAAGTCCTGTTCCACTTGACTGCTCCCACACATTAATTAAATAATAACTCTTTAGCTCACTGAAAACTACTCGATGAAAGTGCCAATTTCAAGCCATTTCACTGATTAGCCTATTTTCTGAAGGTTTATATATGCATGTATAGCTGAGGGGAGGCCTCCAAGCTGTAGGCTAATAAACTCATTTCATCAGAAAATAGGTTTTAAAATGATATTTTGCAGCACACTTTTTAGCCTTTTTCAGCTCAGTGAACACCACAATAAAAAGCTAAGAGAAAAACACTTCTTGAATAGAGCCCCTTCAAAATGGTCTGCTTGGAATATTGAGAGACAAATCCCCCACAATAATTGTTTCCTGAGGGAATTTGTTAATTAGTTTTCTCTAGGACACATTTCAGTGTGAATGCTTTTCCTCACAGCTTTGTGGTGAAAGCTGACTTCTTGTCCACTCCTCGCGTGAGCAAACGCATCGCTCGCTGCTGTTTGCACTGCCAGTCCCAAAAAGGGCTGACTATATACTGCATTTAGCAACTGGAAGCTAAGCATGATCTTTCCTCAAGTTACTTACAAGTAGTTGCCTTTTAAAAAGTGCTTTAGGGACCCATAAAATATGATTTGCAGACACAAAGCATTTTGCCAGCTTATGCACAAATAATGCACAAAGCCTTATCTTGGAACGACTCATAAATGACTTAATCTTTCATTTTTTCCCCCCCAAATAAAATCTTTTCTAAGCCATTATGAGGCCAGAAATGACTACAAGTGAAAAGGACAATGTGCCTTTGTTTTTAGCCTATTACATACATTTTTTTGTTAGGGACTGACATACTGCTTTAGGCATAAAGCTGCATTTTACTGGTGCCTTGTGACTGAGCAGATGTTCTGTCATTTCACAAAACAATAGCAACATAACACATTCTGGACAGAGATATGCTTATTCCAAGTGGGTCCTCTCCTCTGAGATAACATTTATGGTTCATTTTCCTCCACATATGCTCTTAGCTCCTTTCTAAAAGCATTTGACAGTTGCTTTTGCTGCTTCTTTTCACATTTATCTAACATTCATGTATCACAGCACAAATAAGCAAGATGAACTTCTTTCTCTTCAATTCTGCCAGACATTATCTTTGATTTGTTCTTCCTTTGTCTCTGTTTTCTAGAAATCCAGAAAGGCTTGATGCATTATCCCCTTCTAGTTGTACCACTCAGTTGTATTTACTTAGATCCTTACAATAACCTCTGCAGAACACAAGTCACCTGTACAACAGTAGAATGATTTCACTGAACAGCTATCCATAATTTATGCAACATGGATATGGACTGACAATGGGGTTAGAATTTTATTCATGTTCCTCTCAACTAGACCTTTTCCAGCTAGGGAATTGGACCAATATTGCCAGAATCCTTTGGTTTATGTTCTCCTCTTGAGCAGAAGTGCTGATATTTGTATTTCTTGTCTAAGTCACAACTCCTGTTATATATATCACAGAATCATTAAGGTTGGAAGAGACCTCTAAGGTCATCAAGTCCATCAAACTATCACTGCCATGCCACTAAAGCATGTCCCTAAGTACCACATCTATATGTGCTCCAGGAGCAGTAACACAGTGACATCAAGTTTCCTTAGGATCAGTACTCATTGCAGGAGAAATGCCATCCCTGCTTCTAATGTGTTTTACATCAATGTGTTTGTCATTTTCTGCTTCATTCTAGAATTCTTTTGTTCAAAGCAGTTTAATTATTTGACCAACTCTCCTACTGTGTTTCTGAGCATCTGCACTATGAGCTGTGTGTCTTTGGGGACAGTTAGGACTTGCTTTCTTTTTTTCAAGCCAAATAGCTAAGGGAATGGGTGGTTTTATTTGTTTTGCTTTGCCTTTTTCCCATTAAATCACTAAATTACATCTTTCTGAAACAGCATCTGATCTAGTTTCTTATGGTTTCTGTGGAAGCTTCTTAAAACCATTGCTTTATTTTCTCTATATAAACTTTTCCTCCTAACTTCACATATATTTTTCAATCCTCTGTCCTTGAGGCTTTGTATTTGCCTAAGTGTTATCTTTACCTGTGACAACCTTTTGTTCTCCTGCTTTATGCAGACTGACTCCTTGCTCTCTTCCTCCTGTTTCTATTGCCAGATGTCACACTGGCTAGTTCAGGACCCACACTTTCATTTATCTTGGAATACTCTTCATTTCTTCTCCCTGCCCTTCCCCTAATCTGGCTGATTCTCTCCAGTTTCCCCCACTGCAGATCCATACTTCACAGTAGAGAACCCAAAAGCAATTATTTCTCTCTCAGTTGATTACAAATGCAATAGATTTATTTCAGCAGGAACCTAAGATGTTTTTTAGAGGTTCACCTTGTTAAACTGCAGGGGGAATGCTTCTATTTTTGATGTTTCTGTTTTCAGCTGCTTGTTAAAGGTGGGTATATTTCTAGAAGAGTGCTAGCACCATGATCAGCTTCCTATTCCTTGAATTAAATTATCCAAGCTACATATATTCTCATACTTACTGATTACACTCTGAAGAAGTAACAAGAATGTGCACCCATAGAATCTAACTGCTATTAGTGAAAGCTGCAGAACAACAGTTGGGGTAAACTGTCATCCAAAAAGTATTAATTGTGAATGATGTGAAGTGAGCATAAGTAAAAAAAAGACTTATTCCAGATAATAATCTGTTTTAACCAGCTGTTTTAAAGAGAATTGACAATATTGGAGTTGAATTCAGAAAGTCACTTGGGTCAGAGAAGGAGACAGATCTCCTTGATGTCTTGAGGGGGTAGGTCT
Source organism: Bucco capensis (assembly GCA_013396975.1). Classification (NCBI taxonomy): domain Eukaryota; kingdom Metazoa; phylum Chordata; class Aves; order Piciformes; family Bucconidae; genus Bucco; species Bucco capensis. The sequence goes on from VWZO01012598.1 coordinate 2,605,805, forward strand.
CTTCTCCAGAGTTAACAGTGAGAGGATGAGAGGAAATGCAATCAAGTTGCACCAGGGGAGGTTTAGGTTGGATATAATGAGCAATTTCTTTACTGAAAGGGATGTTAAGTCTTGGAATAGGCTGCCCAGGGAGGGGCTGGAGTCACCATCCCTGGAGGGGTTTAAGAAACATTTGGATGCTCTACTTAGGGCCATGGTTTAGTGGCATGGTAGTGATAGGTATGGTTAGACTTGAGGATCTTAGAAGTCTCTTCTTACCTTAACGATGCTGTGTGTGTTTTGGGCTGTGACTTTTAGGGATTATCTGATCTGATATCTAGTGTGCCTAATTTAGACATATTGCTGGGGATAGTTCCTGCCACAGGCACGAATTTTGCCTTTAGACAGTTAGCTTTGTGTAGGCTTTTCCAAAAATAAAAGCTGCTTTTTAAATTGCAGTGCATGTAGTCTGAAAATAGAGCATATGGCTAAAAAACCTGTCCTGTTATATTAAGACTTTCTGCATCTTGTTAAAGTAAGATATATATATATATAAAGGTAAACAACTGCAATAAAACCACAGGGTAAACACTATAATTATTGGTGAAGAGCATGCAGGATTTCTTAAGTTCTTTGACCCTTCAAAATAGTTCATTTTGGGGACAGTGGCTGTTTGACACAACAGCTTCAGAGGGAGAAGGGTTGCTGAGAGTGCCAACAAGGTGCTCAGAATGACAGTGTCACCAGCTCTTGTGATGTGACCCTTTGCAAGGACAATGTAGGCCACACCATCTCTAGACAGCTGTGCATAGATTAGATGGGTGATGGTGCTATCTAGCACCAGTGGGAGCTGCACTTCTTTTTTTTGGTAATAATAATCCCCATCATAGCAGTAAGTATGATTGTCTGCAAGGGTGAGGGGCTGGGAGATGAACACACCAAGTCTCTGCCACCCTGAGATATGAAGGCATGATGCCAGACCTGGCAAGCTTTGCCTCCTGAGCTCTCACCAAAGAGTCTGTTCTGCATGGCTTAGAACATGATTTCTCCATGCTTGGAAAGGCTCAGCATGAATTGGGATAACTTCTGCAAGGGGTTAATCAAATGACCAGAAAAAATGAAGAGTCTTCTCTGAATGATCATGGCTTGCTTCTCCTAGCACAAAGAGGACTAGAATATGGTTATTGTCTATAAATGTATTTAACCTCCTTAAATGTGGAGAGAACTCTGAGAATAAAATTAGCATAGGGAAAAAAAAAAAGGGGAAAACAAGCTTTTTAACTAGCAGAGGTAGGAGTTTTGGGAGCAGTGTTCTGATAGGAAGATGGGGACTGAAATTTTCAAGCCTTTGCAAGATCTGGCTGAGTGCATTTGTGAGTCAAGTTGCTTGTGATGTCCATGAGCTAGATCTGGTATTTCAGGAGGGTTCTTCTAGAATTCCATGCTGTGTCTCCACACTCTGCTAGTTTCTAGTATTAGAAAGATTGATTTGTAAAATCAAAATCACAAACCAGAACCACTCCCATTAACCCTTAGAAGTGAGATTTCCTTGCTTGTCTGATTTCTCTATGGGAATAGTGTATCTACATAACAAATTTATGTCCCTTCTTTCTTCTAGGCTAAGAGTGAAGCCTCTTAGTTGTGCCCAAAGTTAAAATGTGGCTCCAAAAATGTATTAATTACTGCATGGTTTGCAAATGCCCTGTTTAACTAGGAGCTCTGACTGACTCATCAGGTTTTAGCCTTCTAATAATAGCCAAGAAGCTTCTGTCTGATCAGACTTGGGCAGTGTGAAATGAGAAGTGCCTGCAATCAGGAGGCTTGGTTGCACTCCATCAGCCCTCGAATGGCACCCTTCTGATAAGCTGCATGTTTTTATGGGGTAAGTGAGTAAACAGAGGCCAATCTAAATTGTCTAAGGAGCAGAGCCAACCATTTTTTGTACTCAGACAGCAATTACCTTTCTTATTTGCTGAAGGAAGTGCTCATGACATGCTCCAGTGCATGTGAATTCTGTTTCGTGTTCTTGGCTATTTAGCCCTTTTCAGGCTCTAGGTTGCTGAAGATTATTTTCAGAGTATCAAAAGTTTGACATTTCAGTGGAGAGACTTGTGAACAATCAAAGCCTCTCATTACTTGCTAGTACTCAACAGACCCAGGTTTGGACTTGATGTTTCATGTTAAAACATGACAGAAGCAGTGGTCTGGTTAGTGTCCTTCCCACTAAATCCCAGCAACTGAACACTAAAATCCAAGATGGACTAAAGGATGGAAAATATGGTAAGAAGATGGATAACAATGTTTGGCATGCATTGAACAAATACTGATATTGGGAGCTAAATCACAAACTGTTGTGAAATTTCTTTAACAATACTGCAACCCAAAGCCACATTTCAAAGCTGTCTCAGTGCCAGCAGACTCCTAAAATCTCAGGTATCACATTTTTCAGTGTGTTATGTTACTCAGAAGGTGCCACACATGTATAGAAAAGATCAGAGCCTTCAGTTTGCTGCTTATGAATCAGCAAACTGAGTTCTGTGGAGCTGCTCCAATTTGTTCCCCACAAAGGGCCAGCCTAGATCTTTGTATTTGGGAAGGTGTGGTGTTGTAAAGAGACAGAGAAATGCATTTCATCTTGCATGACTCTGGCAGAAGATGAGACTCTCCTCCCAGATGTTGTACTCCCATCTGAGGACATATGAGTGAATGGTTTTGCTAAGTCATTTTTATTTAAGAAGGGAAGAAGGGAGAAGAACAAGATGCTTCTGCAAGCAGCAGCTGCTGCTGAAGCTTTCTTTAAATAGCTTTCCTTTCCATTGGTGGCTTCCCATGGAGGTTCTCCTACGTGGCACAACTGAGTACACAACACAGCTTTTTTACTAGTGAGTCTCTTTACACACAGAACTCAGTATCTCCTACATTTGGCTAAAGGGTTAAAAAAGATATGGAAAGAGTGGCAAGGCTGCCAGGCAGAGGACATTATATAAGCTGTGTTTGTTTATGAAACCAGGTTAAAATGCAATGTAAGGGCAACGAACCAACCAGCCTTGGCAGGCCACTAGTAGCATTTCTGGAGAGCAGGAAGAGTCGTTTTGCCTTTCCCCTCCTGGGTTTAAATTCCATTCAGGCTTGGAACAGGCACAGTAAGTGGAAAAAGGTCAATGCTTCAGTCTTTGTGGACTACCATCTGCTCCTATTGCCTTCTCCAAAGCCACTAACAAGATAATCTGATCACAAAGATCAAAAGCTCTCTTGTGGAACACCAGGGAAATTGATAACCACATTCTCCTGTGCTGGCTATACCTATAATTCAGGGCTGGGAACTGGCCCACATTTACCAGAGATGTAAAGTGGCTTTTAAAGTCTGTCTTTATATTTCATTCACACTATATAAAGGAACTGCTATTTCCAGGGAGAGCACTGAAATGTTCACAACTAGGCTCTAGACTCGTGCTGCCAGCACACTACTATAGAACTCATTAAGCAGTTTCAGCACATACATGCAACACTCATTTATCCTGTTGTTTTACACTTATTATTTCAGAATGCTTTCTCTACAAGTGACAGAGCTCCCATTTAATCAAGTAGAATAATTTTCACTCAAGTCTCTTCTGAGATTTCTAAAGTTTCTCCCTTCCATTGCTTTGTTCATGTCAGCAAAATTTAATCTTTTTTTATTTAATTACAATCAAAACAATCCTCCTCTTTTCTCCAATGCTGGCTCTAAATTAGATTCTACACTTGTACAGCTCTGTAGACCTTACCTAAATTTCAAGCAGTGTTCAAGAGGAGCAAAGAAAAGAGGTCAGCTCTGCTAAAGAGAGATCTGAACTGGAGCTGCCTTCTGTTATTGTAATGAGACCTAGTTTGGAAGAGGTGAAAAAAACCCAAGCCCAAAAGCATTCTGCTGATATTCTGCTTTCCCCCTTCTCAGCAAGATGGGTTTGCTCCCCATTCTATTTGTACTTAATCCTTGTTGCTAGCTCCTCTTCACTTCTCACTTTTGATGCACCTATCTCTCTTTTGGCCTTCTCATGGAAACACATGCTCTTTCCTACCTAAATACAGTCATGAGTTCAGCTGAGCTTCTGCTTGAATGTATTATTTTATAGATGGAAACTCTTCTTCTACTGGAGGCTTGGGCCCTCCTGGACCTCTAACAGCTCTGCCCAGTGACTTGTTTTCTCCTCCTTTTGTTAGTTCACACCGAAGGCCTGCAAGGACTCTTCAGTCATCTCATTTGTGTCTTTTTTCTGCCATAAACCTCTGAACAGCTTTAGACCTCTCCTACAGCTTTTGTCAAACTCTGAACCTTTCTTTAGGCAGAGAATTCTCAGGGGAAGCAAGGAGGAACCAACTGCAGTGATCTCCCCACTCAGCATGTTTCCCCACAGCCTGGGAACTTGTAGATGAGCTAGTCAGCAATACATGGTTCTAGATGAGAAACATGGACTGGGAAAGCTCAGCAGTTTTCATGGGCAGGTTTGCTATTCAGGGACTATCACAATGGTTACAAGAAAGCTCATATATTACAGAATCACACAAGGGTAGGAGTTGGAAAGGACCTCTGGAGATCATCTAGTCCAACTCCCCTGCTAAAAGCAGGGTTATCCAGAACAGGTTGCCCAGGTTCACATCCAGGTGGGTTTGGAATCTCTCCAGAGAAGGAGAATCCACAATCTTTCTGGGCAGCCTGGGCCAGTGTTCCATCATCTTCACAGGGAAGCAGTTTTTCCTCATTCAGATGGCACTTCCCATGTTCCAGGCTGTTGTAAAGCAGCCTGCCCTCCAAACCTGGCACACTGCTGCCTGTCCTCCTCTGGGAGAGTGAAGAGATCCAATCAGTAAAGTGCTGACATTTTGTATGGATGTCCTGCTTTGCTCCTGTGTAACTGTGACCTGAAACTGCAGCAAGTACCAGGGAATACAGGGAGAAGCTATCGATTAAAAAACCCCAACAAACTACAAGTAAGAGCCAGAGGATTTTAGAGCTGACAGCAAACACTGCACCCAGAGCAGCATTCTTTCCTGCCAAGGAGCTACCACTGAAATGGAGAGCAAGTTGTGGCATGTCTCATTTACATCCCAACTCAGCAACAGCCTTGCCTGCTCTACATTCAACCCCACACGGGTTCATGTACTCACAGGCAGCTCTGGAAGGTACAATTAGTTGTGATGACAAAGGATGATCTAAGCAAACCAAGCCAGACTCCCATACACTTGTCTTCCCATCCTGGGCGTAAGCAATCACATTACAAAGCCTTGATTCTGCCTTGGGTATTTTCCTAACCATGAATCAGGAAATACAAGGCAGAGATGGCATAAAGAGGCCAGGAAGACCTTACAGCTCTAGCATACCTCAGCTGCATCCTGACTTTGAGTTCTTCCCAAGAGCTCAGCCATGGTTGTGCTGAGTCCTGCATGTTGGCCATCCTAGCAGCAGCCACACACACACACACACACTAGTGCTCACTGGAACCCAACTGGAAAGCAACCAAAGTTCTTAAGAACCACTAGCATGACATATATCTGGGGGAGTTGTTTGGTCCAGGTCTTTTAAGTATTTCTGAGGTAAGAGAGCTATATTTAGCTGCTGAAGCATAACATGAAGCAAAGCAAGAACCCCTGCTGTGTATCTGGTCATCTGATACTAATTATGTATCAACAAGAAGGAATCTATCTTTAGTTGAACTTCAAAGGCAAGGCCATGCTTCTTACTGTCAAATAGGTAGGACTCACAGTGCTACTCTGTGATTACAACTGCAGAGGCACATGCCCAGGGGGAAATCCAGGGCAGCTGGAAAGGCTCAACAGTACTAATGTTTCCTCTCTCTCTCTGTCTTTTCTCTTGCTGGTGTATAAGTTATGAGGCAGTGTATTGCTGCTTGTTCAGATTACTCTGATGTTAGCTCTTTATTCAGATTACTCTGATGTTGTGGATGACTGACTACTGAATCAAAGCCTGCTCACTAATTTCAGTGCAGTCCATCTCTCAAAATATTGTCCCTCACCACTCCCAAGCACTTCCCATGCTGTTACAGGGATAAACACAGACACGCAGCCACCAGCATACACGAAGATAAAGGATCCTACAAGCCTATTTATTTAGTAAAGTGGGCAAAAAGCCATCATGGAAATCATGGGAAGAGCTACCTCCACCACCAAGCTCTCTGTTGTGCTGGATGTCACCTTCCCCAGAGCTTTACCTGGGCTTGTGCAGTAAACTCTGCAGGGAATGCCTGCTCTTTTGGATTTACTGCTATGACAGGGGGCTGTTCTTAGCTGATCCCCTTATTCCTTCTGTAATAAACATGATTAATCATAATAATTAAAAGGCTATCTCCCTCATTTTTGTTCTTTTAGTACTGTACAGATGGTACAGAGCTGTTTTCTCTACACTGAGTTTTTCTTTTTCAGCCTGATCTCACCACCTCTCCACTCCAGTGTGTGCATACCTCGGACAAGTAAGTGCAATTCCAATGAGGAGAATGGTGCTTAATTATGTCCGTCTTATAAACTGTGTTTCCTCTTCTTCCCCCCCTTTCAATTTAACATGTTTTACTCCAGGTAAGCCTCCACATCTTGCAAACCTTGTTGTGAATATTTAAATAGATGGTGATCCTCACTCTCATTCACTTCAGATGGTTTTTGTTAGGAGATATGGCAATCTGGAAACATAATGAAGGACCTTCTTGTCAAATTTTATCTTCAAGGAGGCTTGGTTTAATATGAAGCACACAGCTGAGGTAGCTCTGCTTTGAAGTGCTTGAGAGACTCTTCTAATTGCTGCAATCTGTTGTGCCTCTCAGATCTAGTTGTGAAGGTGTTCAGCACGGGGTGTGTTTTGCTGATGAGCTATTCTTTGGCTTGCAAGGAAGAAAGAAATGTTTTGTCTTGTGTCAGATACCAGAGCCACTGCTATTCAAATGTTTGAGAATGGGAAATGAAAGACTGCATACTAACAAAAGAATGAAAGCAGTTACAACAACAGCCATAAACATGGTTAGGTGGTGGTTTATTATTTGATTATTATGTTTTGTTCATCTCTCTTCTGTTCATTAGCCAGGAGCTCAGCAGTTTTCTTTTGACAGATCCTCTAGTCTAACACTTTCTAGATAACAGCAGTTTATTACCACCAAGTAAACTGTGTTCCTGTGGTGCATGTCCTTATGTTTTATGTAGTCTTTCTTTGGATCTATAGGGGATGTTTTACATAAGTAGCCTCTTTCTTTTCTCTTTTCTACTTTTGAAGCAGAACACTTTCCTAAGTGTGCTATTTTGTATTAATAACCAATCCTATCTGTGTAATCTCCACAGTAATCCAACACTTAAATGGCCAGTGCAGAGCAGACCAAGGCACTGCTTACTTGCCTTGCTGTTTGTAAGGAAGGGGTAGCTGACTGAAGCAACCACGTGTTCCTAGATCTTCATGAAATCTCCCTTGTCCCTGTTACACTTCACAGAATCACAAAGGTTGGAAGAGACCTCTAAGATCATCAAGTCCAACCATACCTATCACTACCATACCACTAAACCATGGCCCTAAGTACCACATCTGTATGTTTCTTAAACACTTCCAGGGATGGTGACTCCACCACCTCCCTGGGCAGCATATTATAAGACTTAATAACTCTTTCAGTAAATCAATTCCTCCTTATATCTAATCTAAACCTCCCCTGCTGCAACTTGAAGCCATTTCCTCTCATCCTCTCACTGCTAACCCTGGAGAAGAGACCTACCCCCATCTCACTCCAACCTCCTTGTAGGTAGTTGTAGAGAGCAATAAGGTCTCCCCTGAGCCTCCTCTTCTCCTTCTTCCACACCCTTCTGATTTGTAATACAAATCCTAGACACATGCACTAGGCTTCTTCTCAGCCATTCATCCCATCTCTTTATTCACCCTTCCCCAGGCTCATTGCCTCCATTCCCCTCTCAGACCACTCTGGGGTTATTTCTTCCTGTAGCTGATCTGACACAGACACTTTATTCTGCCCACTCTGCCTGTCTGCAAAGCCTCCCTCACTGCAGTCTGCTTGTCACCCCTACTGAAAGTGCCTTTATTCAGCTCTGGAAGCATGGAAGTAGTCAGGGTGCTGATCTCAAGCTACTGCTTTGGTTAACTTTTTTGTACTACAACTCCCTTTGTATATAGTGTCTTCCAAACCGAAGTGTACCTGATATTTGGAGGATGATTTAATCTCACTTAACTCTTTGGGAGTTAGTGCAGCTTGCAAGATCAGAATCAAACTATTCTCAAGCTACTAATTTTCATCATACTAGTCAAGAGTGGTTTTTTTTCTTCCTTTCTCATTTAAGTGCCAGAAGAGCCAAGAGTAAGGTGAGGAATAATGATCTACCTCCAGAACTGCCTTTAATATTTAATAGTCCATGATCACTATTTAATTTGGACCAATCCCATCCTGTGTGCTGTCGAAGTCTATCTCTACTCTTCCACACATCTGTTAAATATTTTAGGTATTTTAGCTTGATATTTATGTAGTTGAGATGGAATATCATAAAGCTTGTTAAAATCAAGAGTGTATGAGATTATATTGGGCATTCTGAGAGAGACAGATTTAGCAACCTTAATGGAAACCATTCACTCCTCTATGGAGATGTCAGGTTTGTTCCTCACAGTTTTGCACATTATGTTTAACTCAGTTCTTTCCATCAAAGGCAACCAATGTCTTCTAGCAACACATTTAGACATGGTTTCCTTCTTAGTTCCAACTCCTCTAAATAAATGAAACCCACAGACAGTGGCATGCACATGCAAAAGATCATTCCATAAGCACAATGATGTACCTATAAAAACACAAAGCAGCACAACTTCCTGCCCACATATACTGGAATTCTCCTAGCTTCCTTCTGGGGATCTTGTTAACATTTGGGCAACACGCTTCCATTGTGGCTCAAACCTCTGTATGTGCTTTTTCTAACCCTTTAATGAGTCAGGAAGGTCAGGCTAGGTAACACCACAGTGATATTTAATGTTCCACCTCCTTTTCAGCAAACAGGTCCACAAGGCTTGAATATCATTAGGTGGTTGGAGCATTTAAGATAGGTCTCTGCAATCAGGCTTCTGTCCACAACTCTTTGTTGTCACTATTTTCTCTAAAATAGAAGCTTCACTCCTCAAGGAACACTCCTATCCTCCAGCAGTATACTTATCTTTACCAAAGACCAACTTCCCTAATGATGTGCCAGGTAGGATTAGATGACTGAAGAGAGAAGTATCCTTAGATGATGTTCTCCTGGTTCTATCTGTGGGCATTATATTCTCAGGATGAAGACCCAACCAATAAAATTTGGTAACAAATGGCCCTCTCACTCCTCACTAACACACTGTAAAGCAATCTCACTAGGTAGTGATACTGCTGCACTCTATGCAAGTCCTGATAAACTGGATTAAAGTGGATGACATGAACTTGGAAACTGAGCAATGCTATGGTGAATACTGTCCACAGACAGCTCGAGGGCTAAGCAAGAGCCCATTATAAAGAGACAGCCATATCTACTATCCCCTGTCATGTACACTCTTCATCTTGAAACCAAACTTCTACTCTATTTATTTGTGCAATTAAGCACATTATTTCATTGGCTGTGCAAAGCTCTTGGAGGATTTAGTCAAGCTCTTAAGCAATTCTGAAACATAGTGTGTAGATTTGTCTCCAAATGTGCCCTAGTTGCATAGCTTGGACAGGTAAGAGAGTTAATCAGAAAGCACAAAAGCCAGCATTAAGGAAGAAATGCTCCCAGGGGACAATAACACAAAGCAGAGGATGCATTATTGCTCACTGAATTACCTACACAAGCACTTGCTTGCTTATTACAGCATTAATCCTTGCACATGTGATGCAGGAGTCAGTAGTGTTAATCCTTCACCTCGTTCTGCAGAGAGCTGCAGGACATGACTGGCTCCTGACAGCAGCAGGATTCCTGCATTTGGTACGGGTCAGAGAGAAGAGGATTTGTTTCCTCCTCTCTTACAATGTCAGACAATTCAGACAAACACACTGAACCTCTCCCTTGTGTTCTGGTATTTCTCCTCCTTTCGTCTTCCCATAAAGCTAGGATCATGCCAGCTAACTTTGGCTATGGCCCAAGTCCACCTTGATCACTGCAGCCCAGGCCCTTGGATTCTGTTCCTTGTGCTTTTCAAGGGACTCTCTGTTCTCCCTGCTACTGCAGGAGAAAGGGCTGGAATCAAACGCAGCAGGTCAAGGGAGGTGATTCTGCCTCTCTGCTCTGCTGACACCTCACCTGGAGTACTGGGTTCAGGTCTGGAAAGACAAGGACCTGGTGGAGTAGGTCCAGAGGAGGTTAAAAAAGTGATCTGAGGGCTGGAACCTCTCTGCTATGAGGACAGGCTGAGAGAGTTGGGGTTGTTCAGTCTGGAGAAGAGAAGGCTCTTAGGGACCTGATTTTAGCTTATCCTTACCCTTTGTAAAGGGGCCTATGAGGACAGTTCAGCAGGGCTTGTTGCAAGAGGTCAATGAATGAGATTTAAAGTAGACATAAGGAAGACATTTTTTACACTGAGGATGGTGAGACACTGGCCCAGGTTGCCCAGAGAGGTGGTAGATGGCCCATCCCTGGAACCATTCCAGCATAGGTTGGGTGTGAGTCTGAGTTAATTAACAATGTCCTTACTCGCTGCAGGAGGGTTGGACTAGATGACCTTTAAGGATCCCTTCCAACCCAAACTATTCTCTGATTTCATGAAGTAAACACAGAAATACACAGGTACATTGACAAAACACCTCCCTGACAAAGCCCCCACATTGCTGCCCAGCACCTCTGAAGACCCAAGTAAAGCATAAGAAAAATATTTTGAATCTTAAAGGTGCCAAACACAGAGAAGATAAACAGCATCAGCACTTCATGAAATAATAACCACACTAAGCTTTCCAAACTAGAAGCTTACTGAACACAAAGCACAGCACCACAGGACGTGACCTTCCAAAAGAGAACTGTCACCTCTTGATTTATACTTGTAATATCACATCTTTCCTGCATGAATTTCAAAGTGTATGATAATGTACTACAAGTCCTCAGAGCCAGAGTGAACTACTGGATAGCTGGCTCAGGATCAAAATGACCACTGTGCCATAAAAATGGCCATGCAGCTTGAGAGTAGGAGTTCACCTAACCTAGTAGCCCGGACCTGACAGTGGCACAACACTGACACCACTCCTTGGCAAAGTGTGGCTCATCCCCCCCAAGGACAAACAGGCAAAGGACTTAATTCAATCCTTATGGTTAAATTGCAGTGTGGTGGTGAGTGCTGCTGGTCAAAGGACAGACTGGGAGGTGTAACAGAGTTTCAAGAGGCTCTGGCTAAGGGCTACAGAGCTCAGCAGGGCTCAGAGGGATGCCAGTAGGGCTTTGGGAGGCTGTGGCTGGAGTATCTCTTCCCTTTCATTAACCAACACCTCTCCCAGCAATCAGGTCTGCCTGAAGGATTCCTTTCCACTGTGGGACTCAAACACCAGAAGGAACTGGACATGATGTGCGGAGCTGAAGACCATGAGGGAGCTTCAGGTTGTAGTCCAACACCTCCAATATGGTTTTTGAACAGCATAGCTCTTAGAAACCTACATGTGAATATGTGTCCCTGTATCTGTCAACTTTGTGCTGTCTACTCTTTTCTATGGTTCCCACGCATGGGTCATCTATCGCCACCACCTACGACTCTTGGAGCGCTTCCAGCAGCGCTGTCTCNTCTTGCAAAGCCTAGCCATGAGGATCTGTCAAACTGCATTGCTGCATCCCCTGGCCACTATTCTAAGAGGGAAGGTTTGGCACAACAGTTGGGAGCTTCCTCTCTTGCAGACACAGCAGTGCAGAGCTCCAGATGGGCTGGATGGTCCAGGGCCAGTTGGCTGTACCCAGGCTGGGGCTGGCTTGCAGTAGCACAGCCTGCAGAATGCTGCAGCATCCACTGCCACCACAGCAGAGACACCCAAACACTTGGCTATCAACACACCAAACACACTGCTGGTACCTCCTACACAGCTCTTCACAATCTTTAAGCATCATTATTTCACATTTGGTCATGCTGATCCTTCAAAGAACTCCCACCAAGGGGCTGTTAGCACACACTGAGAGAGCAGGAGAGCACCTTGGATGTGCCTGGGTGCTGCCTGCAGAGTGCACACAGTTGGGAGCCAGGAGGAAATGCAAGGAAAACTATCCATTTGTAATCCTTGAGAGTTCACATGAAAAAAAAAAAAAAAGCCATGGGAGTAGAGGAAATGCCTAACTGATAGTGTAAGCACTCCATGGAAATGTGTGCAGGCTGGCAGGCTGATTTTCATCAGCCAGGCTGGCTATATTCTTTGAAGATCTCTCACTTCTCTGGATGGATGCAGCTGTGTGTTTGAAGCTCACGCTACTTGGACAAGATGATTTGTTCATGATCTTAATGTTTAGCCCTTTCACAGAAAAGAAAAAAATCCAGCACTTCAAGCTTTTGTGAGTCTGAAAGGCTCATTCAGTTTCTAAGGATCTGCTTTAGCTTTTTTATTATGATTATTTAGTTGAAGCCTGAAGTGGTAATTTGATGAATGAAGAGAGGATGGGAGAGATATAGTTTTGGATATAGTTTTGCCTATTACCATGGAACATTCCTCAGCCAATTGGGAAGATTTAATACTTTTGATATGCTATTACATGGAGTTTCTTTGACCTTCTTGTTGCTTTCCTCTTTCTTTATTATTAATTACTCTCTTCAACCTCATCAGATCTTATTTTTAGGAACTGATCCTGATGTTCTTGCTTACAGAGAGCAGCAATTTCCCCTCAGTAGCTTCAGGAAAGCAGTGCCTTGATCCAATAAAAGCAAAGCACTGGATTCCAGAGCTGGAAGGAGATTCACTGCATGCAAGGCTGTTATGCAAAGATGTGGAATTTCTCACCCCTGCTTCTTCTGTGCATACTTGTACAATTGTAACCATCTGCATATGGTCCATTTCCTCCCTTGCATCTGAACTAATAGGCAGTGCTTTTAATGGCAAGGTGGTGCTTTTCCAGCTGTGTCACTAGCTGCCAACCCCATTCTGGGAAAAGCAGTGGGAATGTCTCTCAGTGAGGCAGGTCAAACACCAACCAGCATATATCACGGGGAGCCCAGAACAAGTCTGATTTAGTTGATTCTGCATTTCACTCACTCATTTGACATAAAAATGGGGGCACTGCATTTTCTAAAGTGATAGATGGAGATGGAAGCAAAACCTATTGCAACTCCTTTTCTGAGAGGAGTACAGCTCTATTGATTTCACTGAGAAGATCTATCTCTACACATCCACAAACCTGCTGAGCTCCCCATAACATGAACAAATATTTTTAGAGTATTTCTTACCAATAATCTCAGGGAATCACTTAATAAAGAACAGTAATTCTTTCAGAGCTCTTAAAACCAACCTATTCCACTGCAAAGTGATCCATTGAATGTTCTGATGAATGTTATGCTTTGTTGTTCAGGACAATCTCTCTCTCCAGCAATATACCCCTTCTTTTCATTCTATATTTTCCAGAGGATTGCTCTATCAGGGAGTGTGAAATTCTTTGAAGCTAACTCTAAGCCTCTGGGCTACTAAATTATTTCTTAAGCAAACCCAGTACACTCTTTCATTTGAGAGCATTCAGCATCCTCTGGATTATGGCCTGATGTTACTTAAACTGCTGGAAAACTTGAGCTGCTCAGTAAGTTTTACACTGATCATATTTTGCCAGTAAAATTTTCACTGTTAGATAGTTAGAGAGAGATTTTTCACAGCTGCTGGCTGAATATTAACATGGTATTTTTTGGTTTCATTTCCACTAGACTCCATTAGATTGTGACTGAACATTACAAATGAGCACTAGATTTAGTGACATTTATTCCCCCACTGAGTATCACTCCATGACTCTAGAGTCCTGTTTCTCTTTACCCCATTTGTGGTCCTATCCATCTGATTTATGGAGCAAGCTGTAGCAGGAAGTGGGAAAGGGATTCTAAATCAGCACTCCTTCACTAGACTTCCAGGACTAAGTGCAAAATATGGTCTTCAAGGCAGACTGAAAGCTTTCTTCCTTCTCCTGGTAGAAAAATACCTCCTTGCAAAGGCCTTCATGGTAGAGCAGAGGTAATGGGATAAGTGGTTGTGATTTTTCCCATGCTCAGCTGCTCTGCATGCCTGGGAGAAGTTGAAGGCAGCTTCAAAGATGCAGAGTATGTTCAAGTTTATGGCTTAATGGTGCTGAGAACCAGCACTGTTAGCTTGGATCAATGGTGCTGAGAGGAGCATTTCTAAGTCTTGAAGCTTACTAGACTGATTTGTGATTACCATGCAAACTGTCCACTTACTCCACTGTCCTGTGAGATGATTGCTTTTTTTTTTTTTTTCCAAGAGATATTAAGGGTTTGGGTTTCTTCTGCTCAGCTTTCTTCTCCATCTTGAACTTTCCAGGCCTTTCAGAGGATCCTTGCTGACATCTGGTGCTTATACGACATGCATTGTTGAATTACTGCTTCAGAACTTGATCTAAACCTATTTTAATTAGATTTATAGGAAAGCTTCCTAAGGCAAATTCCTCCCCATCGCAATTACAGAGCACACCTGAGAGAAAGGGATGGCAGGGGGCAGGAATTATCTTCCTTTCAACATCAAATATAGCTTATTTGGATATTTTCATTATCAAAACAAGTGATGATCTTTTCAGAAGAAGCAAAGTGGTTCATTTTCATGACTCATTAATTGTTTATCCATAAATATGCAGAAAGCTGGAAGGAATATAGGAAATGAGGTTTCCTGCCCTGGAGAGTATACAGAATGATGTTATAGACACACTTGGGAATATCCAACACTTGAAGAATATGGGTAGAAGGGGTATAGAACTCAAAATGACTAGAGCAAAATTGTCTTTCAAGGCAAGCAGATGCCTTTGGACTCGGAAACATAAAGCAAGGTCACAATGACATACAAGCTGCCTCTCCTTTGGGTTGTATCCTAGAGAAAGCTAGAGTGCTCTAAAGAGCACTGGCAGGGTTTGGAGCAGCAATCCTTTGGGAACCTGCCTTTCACCCTGCAGCTGACACTCTTTGACTCTCTTCTGCCCAGGACAGCATTTGAGGAGTCAATCCAGACCCAACCCAAACTATGCAGACAGGAGAGCAGTGGGAGAAGATGGGATCAGGTATTGAGAGAAGAGGATCTGAAGCAAAGGTTTATTTGCTCTCTTCACCACTGACTCAGAATTGAGTAGCTATGGCATCACCACAAAAAGGTCATCCAAAGCCAGCCCAACACTGAGAAGAAACACACCCAGAAGGTTAGATCAGTGAAAGCATGGCACAAGGTGAGTATTCATAGAATCCTAGACCTCTGGAGCTCATCTAGTCCAACCCCCCTGCAGTGGCCAGGGACATCCCCAACTAGATCAGCTTGCCCAGAGCCCTGGCAAGCCTCACCTGGAATGCCTCCAGGGATGGGAACTCAACCACCTCCCTGGGTAACCTGGTCCAGTGTTCCACCACCCTTGTGCTGAGGAACTTCTTTCTAATGTCCAGTTTAAATCTACTCTTCTCCAATTTAAAACCATTGCCCCTTGTCCTTTCACTGCAGGCCTTTGCAAACAGGCCCTCTGCAGCCTTCTTGGAAGTTCCCTTTAGGTACTGGAAAGTCACTAGTAGGTCCCCCTGAAGCCTTCTCTTCTCCAGGCTGAACAATCCCAGCTCCCTCAGTCTGACCTCATAGCAGAGGTGTTCCAGCCCCCTATCATTTTTGTGGCCTCCTCTGGACCTGCTCCATCAGCTCCATGTCCTTTCTGCATTGACACTTGATGACTCCAGGAGGCTAGAGAACCTGCTTTAGAAGGCTCACAACAAGAAGCTGTTGTTTTTAGCCCAAATGGAAGCAGTATTTGATGTGAGAAGCTGCTCCACTTCAATGGAACAGCTGATGAGGAGCAAGCCCCTCAAACTGTGCTAACACCTAGTCCATTTACTTTCTGCTTTGAGTGAGATTTGACAGTTGACTCCTAAGCTGCTCAGGGAAGGAGGCTGCAAGGGAAATGCTGACACCCTCTTAACTATGGCAATATTGAATGGCTTTGCTGTAAAAGGTCCTGCAATTCCACATTTGTGGTGGGAACTAGATGGGAAGCAATTTGTTGTCACTAATAGAAACCACATTTATCAGTGCAAAAGTTACCTTACTTTTTTGGACATGCTCTAAAAGTGTTGCAAATCAATGAAATGCTGGTGTGTCACCTTAATGCACACTAAGCATTAAGGCCAAGATTATAACTGCAGATCCATGGCCACAACTGCATTTGGTTAAATAACACCCCCATCCAAATATCTACATTAGAACACTGTACCTGTGGCTTTTATCTAAAAACAATGCATATTAAATGCCCCTTACCTGAAGAAAATACTTCAGTGAAGCTGCCCCATAGCAAAATGCAAACCCCCAAATCAAGGCTATCTCTGTTATCAATCATCAGGATGTTACGCAAATGTGACAGAACAAGAATCCTTGAATTCAGCCTCTAGGACAGGGAGAGCTCTGTAATGATACAGGACCTAATGATGTAATCTTTCTTTAAAAGTAAATATCTAATATTTCATGGGTGTTCATACACTGAGCTGCAAATGAGCTGCTTATGTGGAACTTTGGAGCATCTCACTTTCATTAGCAATATGAAATCCCTGGAAAAACCAACACAAATAAAAATGATTCCTCTCCTTTCAAACAGAGTTTGAAAAGATGTTCTCAGGAACATACAATTTCCTTATTTGGGAATGGAATGAAAACTAAACAGAAACACAGGTAAACATGCCCTTAATAACACACACACACATACAACCACAGAATCATTAAGGTTGGAAGAGGCCTCTAAGTTCCTCAAGTCCAACCATCACCACCATGCCACTAAACTATGTTCCTAAGTACCACATCTATATGTTACTCTGTTACTTCTTTTAACTGCAAATTTATCCTAACTTTTTTCTTTACAAGCTCTTATTTCCACATATTAAAAATAAATACAAAACTTCAGCCCTTACAGTGTCCTCAGGACTCTGAAATCTGAAGATACACAAAATGGAAGCAGTGCCACACATCCCAAATGTTACAGTGGTCAAATGGTCTCTTGTAACAAGTATTAGCTTGGTTTTGCCTCAGTCAGTATTTAACTCTTGGCTCAATAAATCTTGATGCACTCCTCAACGCAAGTCAATATCTCTTTAATATTTCATGCTCAAGCTAACCAGTGAGCACAAATAAATCTGCTTCCCCATGCTCTGGGAAAGGCACATGATCTGCATACAGCCCAGGGAGCAGGGTTTGATCTCCTTCCCCTCCCTGCTCTGGGGAAAGGCTATTTCTGCTTCTCTCCTGCTACCTTCTTGCCTCTACCTCTCTTGCAATTCCTCTTCTCTCTCTCTCTAGCTCACTGTGGTTTCTTCTCACTGAGAAGCAGATTACACATCTTCACCTATTTAGCTCTTTCCTCCAACGTGCTCTCTCTGCTCTGAGAGCGTCAAGGATTTAGCCTTTGCTTCAGCCAAACAGTGTGCAGACAGTGGAAGTTTAGATCTATGATCCTGACAGCAGACTTGCTCAGACTGCTGCTGGAAGCCATGGTGTCACCTGAAGATGGATTGCTTTTCTTAAGTGCATCTACACCTACTCCCAGCTATGGCTTCCAGCTCCATGGGCTTCAGCTGTCAAGACTTTCTTGGGTTGTTTAAGGAGTAAAAGAGAGGAAAGGCCTTACCTCCTTGTCACTCTGCTTTTGCAGAGGGAGGGAATGCCTTTTTGGTCCTCTCTATTGCCAGGTGCTGGCCAAGGAAGGCACTGGAGCAGCCAGAGGAAGTGTTTGGGCTTTGGGTGTCATCCTTATTCCCAAAAGGAATAAATGGGTATAGGCAGGGAGGAAAATAAAGGAAGGGAAGGGAAATAACTGCCTCAAAGCAAGGGGAATGAAGTGTGTCCTGCAGTTTAAGTGCTCCAAACCACTGCTATTACAGCCTGTCTTAGATGATGGCACAGCTCCTTCTCTGCAGAAACACATCACCCTACACTGATTATTGCTTTGTGATTCCTATTTTTACCTATTAGATAAGAAACACTATTTTTTTCCGCTGAGAACCAGAGAGCAAGCAACTTGTCCAAGCATAGTAGTGGTGGTAAGACCTAATTTTCTGAACTCCAATGTTCTGTCACTGGCACTTCCCCTGCTTCCACCTAAATCCAAGCACATAATTTGATTTTCAGCTTGTTTACAGGGAACTCCACTCATTAGCCAGCTGAGAGAGCACAAGTTAAACAAGAATGCTTACATCCAGGAGCATGCTACTACTATTCACTAAGCCTCTCTCAACTTTCCATTTAGGAATTACACCCCAAAATTATGTTTATCGAACAAAAGGGCAACATCTACCTAGCAGTAAACATTACTAGCAGGACTAAAAGCACTAGCAGAACACATCTCAGGTGAGCCAAACTGCCTGCTCTGAGGTGGCAGAAGAATCTGTTGCTTTTCAGGACATGCTGTACTGGACCCAGTTGGTAACTCCAGCATCACTCAGGGAGGCTTTGAAGCCCTGTAGGCATGGCTGAGATTCCCAAGGTGTTCTGTCAGCTTAGGAAATCAGAGCAAAGTGACACATTTCTCAAGCTCTCTCTCCTGGTGGCAACTGCCCAGGGCTGTGACAGAAAAGCAGCAGGGACATAAGGTGATGCCAACTGGTTGTGTTGG
Organism: Bucco capensis; assembly: GCA_013396975.1. Taxonomy (NCBI): domain Eukaryota; kingdom Metazoa; phylum Chordata; class Aves; order Piciformes; family Bucconidae; genus Bucco; species Bucco capensis. The sequence continues at coordinate 2,624,534 of VWZO01012598.1, forward strand.
CTCCTGAGGTTTCCCAGAGCTTTCTTCTGCAGTCCTGGCCACTGCTGGGAGCCAGAGCCAAGGTGCAGGCTGCTGCTTTTCATTATTGGGCTTGCAACGCACTATTGTTCTTGAGGAAACTTCTATTTCCAGATCAGAACTTTGGTAGATCAGACTGATTCCTAATTATCTACTAATCCTTTGGAAGCCAGATGCCCTAAGGGATGTTTGAAATTGCAGCATTTTGTATCAGTGACAAAAAGCTCTGCTTTTCTTACTGGATGTGATCATGCCTGCACAAGTTGTGGGGCAGACAGTAAGAAGCAGCTTGATGATTTATGGTAGGGTCACAGTCTGAACTTGTAAGCTTCTAGGAAAAGCAGAATTGTTTCAAATTCATTTCTTTTCAGCTGAAGGGATAGAAATAGTTTGCCATTTACACCTGGTTGAGGATTTCTGGATTTCATTTTCCTTCTCTTCCTCTCCCTTTCATCTCTCCCTAACTCCATCCATTCCTTCCACAGGTATAGATACACATGTAAACACACAGACATATAAACACACAGCAAAATATGGGATGAATTAAGAATCTCCCCCCCCCCCCCCCCCCTCGTCGCCTA